>VZRL01002267.1:940-116585 GCA_013397895.1 Origma solitaria | reverse complement strand
CTAACGAGGAACACCAAAACAACAAACAAGTAGATCAGGCTGCAAGGATAGAGGTGTTGGAGGTAGATCTAGACTGGCAGCGCAAGGGAGAATTGTTCCTAGCCCGATGGGCCCATGATGCCTCAGGCCATCAGGGTAGAGATGCCACCTATAAGTGGGCACGAGACCGAGGAGTGGATCTGACTATGGACAGCATCTCCCAGGTGATCCATGATTATGAGACATGCACTGCCATCAAGCAAGCCAAGTGGGTGAAGCCCCTATGGTATGGTGGAAGGTGGTCCAAATACAAGTATGGGGAGGCCTGGCAGATTGATTACATCACACTGCCTCAGACGTGCCAAGGCAAGAGCTATGTTCTCACAGTGGTAGAAGCCACCACTGGATGGTTGGAAACCTACCCTGTGCCTCATGCCACTGCGCATAACACCACCCTGGGCCTTGAGAAGCAGGTCCTTTGGAGCATGGTACACCTGAGAGAATCGACTCCAACAATGGGACTCATTTCAAGAATAGCCTAATAAACACCTGGGCTAGGGAGCATGGTACTGAATGGGTGTACCACATCCCTTATCATGCACCAGCAGCGGGGAAAGTGGAATGGTGCAATGGCCTGCTCAAAACCACCTTGAAGGCACTGGGTGGGGGAACTTTCAAAAACTGGGAGGCACTTAGCTAAGGCCACATGGCTAGTCAACACCCAACGCTCCACCAACTGAGCAGGCCCCGCCCACTCTGAACTCTTACATACAGTGGATGGAGACAAGGTCCCAGCAGTGCATGCCCGGGGACTTTTGGGGAAGACCGTCTGGGTTGACTCTCCATCGAGTAAAGACAAACCCATCCGTGGGATTGTGTTTGCTCAGGGTCCAGGCTGTACCTGGTGGATTATGCAGAGGGATGGAGAGACTCATTGTATACCCCAAGGAGACTGGATGTTGGGTAAAAACCCCTTGTGATGCTGCAATAACTATATATGTATGTATTGAATGTTGTTTCCACTGTTGTATATAATTGTATCTATATGTATATATGTTGGTGTTTAGAGTTGGAATGTATAGATTTGGGCATTAAGCGACAGTAAGGAATAAGGGGTGGAATGTCCTGGAGTGACAGCATGAAGCCACTATTCCTTAACTGTTTGCTTAATGCCCAGGGTGGCAACACCTTTAAGGTGAGCCTGGGGGGCGGGGCCGGAGCTGTGGCAGTTCAACAGACCGGAGCGGCTTGTGGAGTGGCCCTGGTGGGCCCCGATCCCATCTTGGGGAAACCTGTAGTCCTTAGTGAGCACCCTTTTCCTTTTCCCCTCTCTGTTTTTTTTTCTGTACTGGTTATTGTTTGTGTTAACCAATAGTTTAATTTTGTTGTGTTAATAAATATTTCCATTTTTTTGTCACTTTCATTTACTGCCTTTTCTTCCTCTCGGGAGGAGATGCCCTATCCCAGAGTGCCTCCTCCTGAGACCTTTGTCTCTGAAACCGGGACATCAGGTTAGAAAGAAAAATAATATGTGCTCTTAAATGGAGCAAGAAACCTTGTTTAAGGTCAAAACTGAGGTCATAAGGAGGCTAATATGGGTTTAGCATGCAGTGCAGCTGCTGTATGCTGTATTCAGCCTGTGAATAAAAAGGAAGCTTTTGTTTCCACCACTGTTACTCCCTGCATGCTCCTAAGTAATTTCTTCACTCTGCTACTTAAGCTTATATATATGTCAGTTAACTATAACATTTGGCAGCCAGATATTTACTTTAAAATATGTGATTTCAGAAATTAATGGTATGATACAGATTTAATAGAATGAATCTCTCAAAAAAAAAGAAAAAGATTTTAAATGCACATGCTCTTACAGCAGCAAGTCCATTTCTTCTGGGTGACTAAAATCCATGTCTTCTGTAATATGTTTTACTCATTCTTAAATTCTTTATAGAGGAGGAATCAAAACCAGATGAAGTTCTGGCTTTTTTAGAAGAGATGATCTAAGGAAGAAAGCATGGTTTTGTAAAGAGCTAAATTGAGAAGAAATCAAATAAATAAGCCCTCCTCTATGCTATGATCCTTTCTGACTCCACAGTGACCAATCAGAGAACAAGGCAATCAAGGCTTTTATGCAATGAACACCAGGAAAAAATCTTAAGAGACTGGTTCCAGAGATGAATGGAGAGGATTACCCAGATTAAATCCATCAAACAGAGCCATGGAAAAAATCTAATTTCATTTTTCAGAGGCTACCAAGTGCATTTTACCTCAAGGAAGTGCATTCCTACTCATTTTCAGTAACTCTGTAGTCCATCTCAGCTCCTATGCTTGAAAATTAACAGCACTTTAACAGGACTACTGTCTGTACATGTAGAACTGTCTGTTTAGAATTAGGCCAATAAATGTTGATGGGGATAATTGTTCCTGCACTTGAGCTGCAGAAGGATAGAACTGAAAGTAGTCTAATTGACGTTTGCATTTATGCTTGGTAAACAGAGATTGTTTTGAAAGCGCTGAACTTCCAGTATCGCCTTCTGCACTGTTCACAATAAAACGCACCACCAGTCACAAAGATGATTTTGATAAAATGTAGCAAAGGTTAATCAAACCATTTCAGCAGAAATAGATCATCTAAATAAATAAATAAATACAATGGCAATGCTTAATAGAATAAATGTAATTGTCCTTTGGTAACATATGTTCTTTGAAAGCTCATCTGTCACAATTTCTTATTGTTCCAATGTTAAGTGTCACCTTTGTCTGCACATACTTTTCAAATTGTCTTTATTTTGAATAGCAAGATTTTGAAAGCCAGCTGTGCTCTGGTGGAGATTTAGTTTTTCATTTCTTACATGTTTTCTATTAATTTTACTTTTTAACCCTTTTTATGAATCAGAAAATTTGTGAATTCCTCTGTGTATTACACATTGCCAGGAAAAAATAGTTTACTCACACCCAGTCTTCTACTTCATTTGGTGAGGAATTTATCTCTGATTGATAAGACAGAAAGGACCTGATCTGTATGGTTGTATAGTATAGTCTCCTGCATCGTATAGTCGTATAGTCTCCTGCATCATTTTACTCAGACCTAATCTAAATATACTCAATATGAGCTCTTTGCAAACTTGATTTGGCCAAGATGCATCAAGGTAAATAGTCAGACAGTTCAGCTCAAGCAAACCTTTTAAGTGAAATGTGCAGTGCACTTTGAGGAAATGCAGTCCTCATGGGGCAATATTCAGCATGCATTAAAGTAAAAAAGGCAATGGACTCTGTCTCTGCAAGCAGCTGTATGCCTGACATTCTCTTTACTTGTAGAGGTGAGTGATGAATAAAATACCCATTCAATTTAATAATTTGAACTATCTCTAGCTTGATAAATGACTGCTAAAGATAGTGTGCTTCTCTCTGTGGGGATAACACTTAAAGTGTCTGGAAGTTATATTGAATTAAAAAACATGCTGCAGCTGTTAAACAAAGCTCCCCTCCACTGGCTCTGAATATGATGTCCATATATCAAAGACCTCGGACATTGCCTGTCACTCAATCTGGGCACAGGCAATATGGGATTCCAGGCAGATGAGAACAGAAACTGAAGCTTCAAACCTCTTCCTTATGCAAGTGATTATGGGCAGCTGTTTTGCTTCACATTTTGGAGCACTTGAACTCTGAACATTTTTACAGAACTACATTGTGGACAGGGTAAAAAATGGTATCATGCCTGGGCTAGACAGCAGATGTGGGGATAAAGAAAAGTCTCCATTAAAAGAAAAAGTAAATGAGAAAAATATTTGAAAAAAGCACAAATTGAGGGGTAAGGGGAAGAAACCAAAGGGAGGCTATAAGAGCAAGCAGAAGACATTAGCTTGTTTTCCTATGACATAGGGAGTTAATTCTACAAGGATTTTCCTTAAATGTTACAAACCCAACATATTTACTCTTTAGAAACATTTTTTAATTTCTAAATCTGCCCAAAGGTATAAAGTTTTTAGAAACTCAAATGCCACCTCTACATTTGCACATTTTGTAACATAAAATATCTTAACCGACAATAATTCAGGAGGAAAACCTCTTCAGCTCAGATCAACGATACATAAATGCTAGCCTACACAGGAAATATTACGTGAAAATGCCAAGACTAACATTTTTTGCAAACTCTGCTGATGGTCTTAATTTTCCTAGCTCTTGCTCTGTGCTGTAAAAGTGGTTTCTCAGAGAAGCCTCTTTTATAAATTTATGAAATATTTTTATTCCACATTTTTGGTCAAATAGATATTTAAAACCTAATCATTCTGCACAGAAGCTTAGGGACACTTTTCCATTGTTTTCCGTAAGACCAGGATCACTGTTTTCAGTGACAACTTCTTATGGATGCTACAGGAGAAATGATTGCAGTACAACCTTTTTTTAAAAAAGTATTAAAATAGAAGGATAGTAAATGAAGGAATATAGCAATTTAATATAAAAAAAGTCTGAAGTGTAGTTAGGAAAAAACCTATATTTGCAAGCACATATGTAGGAGGAATTTGTATGAAGGTATTAAAGAAAAGTTTACTGTCTCTACTGTTCACCAGAAGAGAGCTTTAGTCAACAAGAAGTCTTTGGGTTCTTTCTGTTGTCTTTTTGACTTCAAAATGTTTGAATACAGGTTCTTCTCTGATTCACTGTGGAATGAAAAAGGAAAAAATTTAGTGGACACTCAGACTGTCCTGGGCATCCTGATCAAGCAGCATTTCACAATGCAGATGCCCCTGCCTCCTGAGGCGGCAAACTATCTGAGAAACAGTAATTTATGACTGGGGTGAATTCCCTCCATCATGAGAGCTGCAGAGTGGCTGGAAAGAGGGGTTTTTTTAAAAGATCTTCCCAATTGCAGAAAAGCTTTACTGGGAATTAGAACTTGAAAGCTTAATCTTCACTGCTGCAAAGGTATGGGACTTTTTTCACTCTTCAGAATGGCAGATACTGTCTGTACCTGTAAGTAATAACAGCAGTCACACTGTTTTTTTACCAGAAGTAAGAATTGTGTGTTGGAGAGGACAGATTTCATCTGCTGTGGTTCAAAAGTTGTGATTGCTGAGCCCTCCTTCAACTTACACATTTTGCTACTTGAAAAGAAAGCCCTGAGGGTTTCCTATATCATAAAGTAAAGCTGACCTCTCTTTTACTTCCAAATAACAAAAAGGTGTTTTCTTATTCTCCAATTATAACAATGTTCCAAAACTGGTTAACACCCACTGCTGGTGACACGAGAAAAACAAAAAGGGCAAGGAGAAAGTGTGATATGAATAAAGTTCTTGTCTTCTGAAGAAAAGGAGAGTTTTATCTCTCTTATAATTTTTAAGGCTCATTTGGGAAGATGTTCTAAAAAAATTTATTATACTTGATACCTTTCTTGCAACCCTACATGTAAGCATAAAATTAGAGCAACACATCTTCTGATGTCATGATCATGATAGGCTCAAAAATGATCTGAAATCATGACCTAAGAAGACAAAAGAAAACAGCAGAGATTTTTAAATGTTTTTTTCTCAAGTGATTCCCTTGGTCTTAAAACAAACTTGATTTGAAGGGATGGAGAGAGGAAAAAAAACAGAGGAAAGAGAAGGGAAAGGGAAGGGAGAAAGAAAGACAAAGGGAAGGGAAGGGGGAGAGGAGGGGAAGGGAGAACGGGAAGGAGAAGGGAGAAGGGGAAGGGGAAGAGGAAGGGGAAGGGGAAGGAGAAGGGGAAGGGGAAGGGGAAGGCGAAGATGTCTGTAGGTAGGACAGAGCAGAATAATCTTAATTGGTTGTAGGCTGACAGAGTAGCAGTATAGAAAAGAAGTCCTGTAAAATGCAATTCTATAAGATCAAACCTAGGAATAATTCTATGCTCCATTCAGAAAAAAGATTGAGAGAGTATTCAAATTATCCAGAATTGGCCAGAAAATTTAAATTCAGCATAAAGCATCTTCAATGAGAAAATAATACCCTAAAACTGGTAAGCCACTTCATCAGTTTCATATTGCATTGAAATTTCTCAGATAGGGTAAGGAGAAGAAGTTGTTCTATAAGGTACACAATGGGAAAGAGATTATATTTTGGCAGCAGCAAGCCAAACATGGTCTTGGAAGGAGGTAAAAATGATGAAAACTGAGCTGTTGATAAAGAGGAAAGAAAACAAATCTAGGAGAAAGATTTCAATATAACGATGACAACCAAGAGGCTGGAAATTGAAACTTTGATGGTGACAAAACAAATACAGAAAATATGTGGGTGGTTGCAGACCTTTGACTATGTAACACTGCAGAAGTCTGAGGTAGCTCCAAGGCAATTTTCTGAGGATCTTTGAGGAATGAGAGTTTCTTCACAGCATTATATATGGCTTCACTGAAAAGGCACTGTAGATCTTTGATTCATATATAAAAAAATATAAGAATAGGACAGGAACATGAAAAGGCTTATAAAATAATTGGAAGAACACAAAGATGTCTGATATCTGCTGATGTTAATCTTCTCACATATTTTGTGGAATTAGCTATTACTTGAACTCTGGAGGGGAGAATCTCTTGGACAGAACCCTTTAAAAAGAAACAGAAGACTGTGAAAGCTGCAAAAGAACTCTGTTCATGGATGAAAGTAGGGTGAGAAGGCAGTAAGGAGGGAGATGAATCATGGATTTCAAATGTTCATCATTGCAGTGTAGGATGCTCTAAAATGGTGACTCAGGCCTCAGCAGAGCCTTGAAATGAGGTTGTCATCTCTGTAGGACTTGCTTAACTTCAGGATTTGTTAAAAAATATCACACTGAAGTTTGCTTTCCCATGGATGGTTTGCAAAAATCTCACTGTTGATTTGGAAAAGTAATTTTAACATTTCTGTCTCTTATAATTCAACTGAAAACTGGAGATGCAGGAAGACAGACAGAGAGGAGAAGGCAGTCTAAGTTAGAAACAAATGCTCCACTTTTTTCAATACCTCTTAGATTAATCTTTTTTTATTACAAGACTTTCTTTCTTTTGTTTATTCTCTGTTCCTAAATTTTTTATTTTTCTCCAGTGTTTCTTCCTCCTTTCTAGTGTTTTTTTCTAATTTACAGTAGCAAACCTCCTGTTTTTAACTCTTTTTTTTATAAATTTACCACTATTTTGTTCTTAGCCCTACATTAGTAGACACCTTTCTACTTTGTTCTTCTCCACCTTCCTTAAGTCTACTTTATTGCATTTTTTCCTTTGTATCTCTTTTATTTTCTTCACTTTTTCACTACATTCTCCATGTCAGAACTTGAGCAAAAGATCAAAAGTGAAAACCCAGTACATAAATTAGAGATCTGATTACAGTTCAAGTGGAACTGAATAAAAATGCTTTTGCATTAGCCACAGTTACTAACAGCATTTAATAGCTGGCAAATGGTAGACTTTACTAAGTGAGAAACATAGGTAGGCACAACAGACAGCATAGTAAAAAATGCTTTTCCTCATACAAGCTTGTCCAAAGTAACACATCTTTTGTAGGCCTTTCTTTTCTTCATTAATATGAAGTGAAAACTTTAAACATGTTTACAGTAAAATATGGCTTGAGACATAATTTACCTAAATTTGTATTATTCCATCCTAGCCCCTCAATGAATATAATACCTTTTCACTTTCTGTTGAGAAAAGGCGGACATGAGAACATTTACTGATTAAAGAGTTAATACTATTCCCTACAGCTTGTTTTAAAGGATGAAATCACCCAGATGTTGCTGCTGTCACTAGAACTGCAATACCATGTGTGTTCACACTTCAGTATGATACATACCACATAGGTATAGTAGGTCTGCATGGAAACATTTTTCTAACATACCTTAATTGTATTCAATAATCACATTTTTTTACCTTTTAATTGACTAGTATTTAGTGTTTGGCAATTAAGTGATTGTAACCAACCATCCATTGAAGTTAATTATCTGTAGATAGTGCTGGTCACTTTGGTATGGTTTTCACTAAGCTCAGGAGATGACATTTTCCCACTTTCTTAATGGGCTTAATTTATTAAGGGAACTACAGAAAACCTGGTATTGTGTGTATTACAGAGGAATAATTCATATGACAGAAAACTTGTTAGAGGTTTTCATGAACAGCATTCACAGTGGGCTATATCTTCAGATGTCAGTGTAGTTACTCTGATTTACACCAGCTGAGGATTAGGACATATGTTTGATCACAAGGAATGGTAACTTTTTTAGATGCATCAAATCTTTTAAGGTATAGAATATTGGTATAAAGCATATCTGAGTTAAAAAACAATATTTCTGAGAACAGTAAGGAAAGAATGACTACACTGTAGATAGTACTAGTTACTCTGTACTTATCTACACGTAGAACTCAATTTGGTCCTATACAGAAGGACCAGTTGTGAGGTCTTAAAGGCATTCCACTAGTGTAAAATGAAATATGAGAATAAAATTAAAATTAATCATTCTTGTCAAGTAGCATTCTCTATGTTTAATGAATGTAATAGAAAATTAACATAATGAAAATATTTCCTGAAGAAGTGTTATTCCATCTATATTTAACTATTTTTCTCTGGGGGGCCAGCATGGTTTACAAATGTTAGCCCTTTGGCATTATGTCATATGAGCCATTCACAGACATAGTGAATGATAATAGAAACTGAATCTACAAAACTCTCAAGGTTAGTGGGGTAGAAGCTACTCTGATTTCTTATACTAGAGCTGACCAAATTACAGGTTGTGATCCATATATGGTTTTGAACCAAAATATGGGCCCATCTATGATGACACTGCACTGCTCACTTGGCAACAGCCTGGTGTGTGACTGGGAACAGACACTGGTCCTTTCCTGGGGTAGAGCTGTAATGTCCCTTTGGAAGCACCTCACTGCTGTGAGCACATTTTCATGTTCCCCTCTCCAGAAATCATCTACTACAGAAGATTCAGGTTTTATGGCTCTTAACTTTTAAATAGTCCTGCATGAATAAATGTGATTTTTCCTTTTTATTTATTTTTTAAAACTAATTTACACAGCTGACACTTAAGAAATTAAGACTCTTCTATGCAACTTTAGGACTTTGTTGCATTATTCAGTTCATTACAATGACAGTGTCAAGCTTTCACTCATTAGTTTGATCCGAAACTGCAATGTGTGAGTCCACCTAGGTATGGCTGTTAAAGCAAGGATGTTGAAACAGATACTACAATAGAACAGTTACAAGATATCAGTGAAAATAATAGCTACAGAACTGGTGTTTTTATTTGTGATTTTGGAAAACTTGGAGTGGAAGTGTGTCTTCACTTTCTACTCTTGTAGCTGAATTTAAACCAGATGTAGTCATGTGTGATGTCTTGTGGTATGTTGGTTAGAAAACAACCTCTCAATCCCGAATAAGTCTTTTCAAACTGTTTGCAGGAGCTCACTCTAGTGTTAGTTCTGCAGAACCAAGGAGGACCAAAGATGATATGGGAACAGCAGCTTCTCCTACTGGGTGCAAAGGTCCAGAAACAGAATCAAGGTCATGTATTATGTGGTCAGATGCATACCAATGCTTTGTCTTCTGATTTTATCTATATGTGATAAATTTTGAATTTTAACCTCTCAATAAACACCTTCATCAGTTAACATACCTTTATCAGCATCACCTTTGCTCTGATCAGCACAGGGAAAAATAGATCTCACCATGTCTTCTCCTAAGCCATGGTCACTGGACTTGTCAGAGTAAACTCAGGTGAAGACCTTCCACCATGACAAGCAGAAAAATACCTACTTTGGGTAGGTGCAGAAAACTTATCCTGAAGGAACAAAGAAAGGCAAAATGTGTAATGTGCTCGGCTTCTCTAGGGTGGAGAATTTCTATTAATTCTATTAAAGCAGGGTTAAAAGAGGGACAGGATTTTGGTGACAAGAACTATTGCTGTTGGTAACTGAGGCATGCGTAGAAACAGGTACTTGTAGAGTTGGGCTTTGTGTTTCAAAGTGAAGAAAATTGTGGTGACTACAGGCTAGGATCAACCGTACTTTAAGAACCTAAATATCTTTTCCATGATTTACCAAAATCCCGAGGCACAAATAAATGGTGACAATTATATTCAATCTTCATTAAAATTTAAAAATATACACTAAGAATTTGTAAAGAAAACACGCCAAAAATTCCTTTTCTTATAGTATTTTTCTGCAAATATGAAGTGAATCTGTTTTTATGTATGATGCTGAAATATTTTTTAATACTTGCTAATGGATACAGTTAACAGGTCTTGAATGGTTTGGTTGCTTTTATGTTAGTAACACTGGCTTATGGTTTCAGGTTATTGTTGTCTTGCATGGAGTGACGGCATCAGTGGACAAAGGAAGAGCTACACATTGCATTTATCTGGATTCCTGTAAAGTCTTTGACATGCCCCCACAGCATCCTTCGGTCTAAACTGAGATGGATTTGATGGGTGGACTATTAGATAAGAAATTGGTTGGAGGGTCACATCCAAGAGGTAGTGATTAACAGCTCAGCGTCCCAATGAACATCTGTGACAAGCGGTGTCCCTCAGGACTCCACACTGGGACCAGCGTTATTTAACATCTTCACTAATGACATTTTTAGAGGCATCAAGTGCACCCTCAGCAAATTTACACCAAACTGAGTGGTGCAGTTGACACTCCTGAAAGTTGTGATGCTGTCCAGAGGGACCTGGACAAGCACGCACAAGTGGCCCATGAAAATATAATGAAAATAAAGTTCAGGGTGCTGCACCTGGGTTGGGACAACTCCTGATATCAACACAGGCTGGGGGATGAAGAGATAGGGAGCAGCCCTGCCCAGAAGGACATGGGGATGCTGATGGGTGAGAGCTGGACATGAGCTGGCTATGTGCTCTTAAAGCCCAGAAAGCCAAGTATGTCCTGGGATGCATCTAGAGTCATGCAGCTGGGAGCTTAAGGGAGGGTATTCTGACACTTTAGTCCACTCTTGTGAGACCTCTCCTGGAGCTCTATATCCAGCTCTGGCATTCCCAGCACAGGAAGGACATTGACATCTCTCCAATAGTGAGTGAGTTCAGAGGAGGCCACCAAGATGATTAGAGGGATGGAGCACCTTTCCTAAGAGCAAAGTCTAAGAGAATAAGGCTTTTTCATCCTGGAAAAGAGGCTTCAGGGTGATCTAGTGTGGCCTTCCAGAGCCTGAAGGAAGCCTGTGCAAATGGAGAGAGAGACTATTTATAAGGACATAGCAGTGGCAGGACAAGGGGGAATGGTTTCAAGCTCAAAGAGATTAGGTTTAGATTCAATATAAGGAAAATTTTTTATGAGAGTGGTGAGGCACTGGAAGAGATTGTCCAGAGGGGTGGTAGCTTCTCCAGCCATGGAAGCATTCAAGGTCAGTTTAAATGGGGCTCTGAGCAGCCTGATCAAGTGAAAGGTGTCTAGACCCATGGCAGCGAGGGTGGAATTAGATGATCTTTAACACTGCTTGTCACAAGTCTGTCTCCAGCTCTCTCACAGCCCCTTTTAGGTACTTGAAAGCTGCTTTAAGGGCTCACCAGAGCCCCAAGTCTCTAGTGCATCTTCAGAGCAGAAATGGTCCAGCCCTCTGATCATCTTCATGGCCTCCTCTGGACTCCAGCGGTTCCACTTCTTATGTTGGGGGTTCCAGAGCTGCATGTAGTAACTCAGGCGTGGACTTGCAAGAGCATATTAGAGGAAGAATTACCTTCCTCACCCTTCTGGCCATGCTGATTTTGATACAGACCAGGACACAGTTTGCTGGCCTGCACAACGCATTGCTAGGTCGTGTTGAGGTTTTTGTTCAGGAACACTCCCAAGACCTTCTCCTCAGAACAGCTTTTAATCCATTCTACATCCAAGCTGTGTTTGTGCTTGGGATTTCCTTGACCCATATGTAGGACCTTGCACTTGGCGTTGCTGACTTTGAGATTCACACATGCCCACTTCTCAAGACTGTCAAGTTTTCTTTGTAGTGAGACTATCCAGCCCCTCCTCATACTTTGAGTGGTCCTCTCCAGTTTAGATACAAAGATGTAATGCAGGACAAATGTGTCAAGTGCTTTGCACAAGTCCAGGCAGAGGTTATCTATTGCTCTCCCCTCATCCACTGGCATTGACTCCCTGTTGTAGAATGTATCATGCTTATTATACAAGTATTAACACATTTATCAATATAAATTCTATCATTCTCTAATTTTGACAGTGGTAAAATACTCAGTCCTTTTTTCGCCAGGACAGCCTCTGACACATATTTTATTTTAGTGCTTATGACACTCTGTTAGGACCAGTGCATGGTTTGTTCTTAATGAAAACCATAATACATATTTGCAGATTGATGTTTAAGACATTAAAACTGGCAATGAATACATTTGATATATGAGTTGAAAACTAAGAAAAAGTTTAACTTAAGAATCACCACGTCTCACAAACCAAGATCCTGCAGATTCAAGACAGTTAGAAGACATACAGTGAATATCTCCTGAAAACATTAATTGTGGTATTTCATAGAAACTTTCAGGAAGGTGTCAGTTTGCGTCTGACTGAGCTCAGTAGGTGAAGGCAGGTCAAGATCCTAATGACAATGTGGCACTTTTTCTGAGAATGGAGTGTGGATGTGGCTGTGCTGCTTTTCAGTGGTGTTAGATTTGCGATGGTTGGTTTAGCCTGGTTAATGATTTCAACAATGCTATACTAGTTAAAAGTTTCCCAGACAGGTTTCCATGGTTTCTCACCCCATCCCACCCCAATACTGAATACAGTCACATGTATTGGGAAGGAAATGTGAGCTGGAATGTGTGCTGCTACCAGCCCTGGGGCTGTGCTATTTCATGTACAGAAGTCTCTCGAGTCCAGCATGTTAACACAGGAAACTTAAGAGACTCTTTCCTTTTTCAGAGACAAAAATCATGTCAAATCCATGGAATTTTTTTAGCTAATAGGAGGGTTGCTTCCCATCTAATAAGATTATGGATTTCTTTACATGATGCACAAGGGAAATGAGGAGGGAGACTTCAGTTTCTTGAAAGCTAACTTTTCTAGGTACAATTGTTTTCCCCATTTTGTTCATACTTCAAGGAAAATACACTGCAAATGCATCTAACCTACCCTATTATCAGAGTTCCACATGTATCTGGGCAATGCTCTCAGGCAGATCGTGTGATTCTTGGAATGTGCTACACAGGGTCAGCAGTTGGGACTTGATGATCCTGATGGATCCCTTTCAACTCATATATTCCATGATTCTAAGATTATATATACTGCACTCCAGCTCCCTTGTTTCTTGAGGAACAAGTAGTGTCATGAGATGGCAATATTACAGACAAAAGCATGCTAATCGTCTGCTACACTAAATTAAATATTCAGAAGATTCTTGTGTTTGTCCTGCTCTTAATTACAAGCCTTCGAGAAAGGGTCACATATCATCCACAGAACTTTGAGGGTAAACTTGTTGGTTTATGAATCCTATTATATTATCAGATAATAAAAATAATTTGACTGATTTGTTAATGCAGTTTGGTACTCTTCTGATTAATGCGTTACCATGAGCAGAAGAGATAGAATACCATAAATTGTAATACCTTAATTCCTCACTGCAGCTTTAGCAACAAAGACACATGCAGTTTCAATTGTTTCACATGTTTGGCAGTCATACTTCCCAATGGAACAATAAGTATTAACACAATAATCTGAAAGAAGCTTATAAAAACATGGTTGATGGAAGTTCTTTCTATTAAGAAATATTCGACATTGCAATGGCATTTTTGTTTTAACCATACTAACTTCTGCAATTAAAACTTCTTGATCTGAATGCCTTGAAAATACTTTCAAAATTTTTATGCTCCACTAATATGTCAAATCATTGTTAATCCAATAAAGTAGTGTTATTTCAACATAAATACATGAAAAGAAATGGGCAGAAGGGATTAATGTGCTCTGATGAGAATGAGCTCTTCTGAATTAAGCAGTGCTTTAAATTGGAGACACCTAGTAGAAGAACGATGGTATAATTGGTGCTGCTTCTAATAATGTCTTGGCTTTATACAGAGCTTTTCACTTGAACATTCCCAAACACTTTAAAGAATCTGTAAATATCATACTTCTATTTTGCAGGTCATGAATGGCAGGACTATAGTCGAGAAACAAATTGACCAAAGAAAAAAAGAATCTGTGCTAGAATTGACATGAAAAGTCCCTGTCTTTTCTGTCCATCCTGCAAAACCCAGAATCCTTAAATAAATGGAAGTAGCATTATTTTTTATTCATTTTTACTAAGTATATTTTAGTTCAGCTTGGTCTACTATTCCATCCATTATACTAAACTTGTTCACTAGGCAATATTGTCCTGTTCATACAAACTTGTGAATGATGCGTCTGGATAATTTGCTCAACACTTTCACATTGCTTGGATGAATACCTATGTAAGATCAATAGATGCACTGTGCAGTTTTTACAGTGGAAGATGCGTGTCTCATACACCCTCTTGCCTCTCAAAGCTGAAAGTGGGTAGCTGTTCTTGCGAAGAAACTTCCTCCTACAGTGGGACCATAGCTTGTTGGAAAGGGTAGCCATTTATCACAGCCCTAAATGAAAGCATTCCTTGGACACAAATGTCTTTTTCTTCCTTTGTCTGATCACTGAGGGGGAAAGTGAGAAGGAAATGTCAAAACAGTGAAACAGTGGTGTCTAGAGAGCAGTCACTTTGGAGCTCAACCAGCTTTTGTGAAGGCCTGGATGATTTGTCAAATGGTTGTGGCATAAGTCAAGCCCTAAGGTTGAAAGGTCTTGACCTAAGGAGTGTTGAAATCAGGCAGTATAATCAAGAGGGCTGCTAGAAGTTTCAGCTGTAGTGGAGATGAACAATGATGGGTGCTGGACACAACAAAACCTAATCTGCATAATTCAGGTAAGGAATTTTATTGAATCTGACAAGTATGTGACAGGCTGAGAAAGAGAAAAGAACATGCTCTTGCTGGGAACCTTCAAAGCTCTTGTTAAGGTATGTGGAAATAAATGACAGCTAATCTCTTCACTAAAAAAACTGTAAACAATACCATTTTACACAGGGCTCACCCATGACCTTTTCATAGATCAGGCTATCCACTTTCAGGCCAGGCCACAGAACTTATCACAAACAATGCAGTGAATTCATATGGTGTGAGAAGAGCTTTACTTCAACCAACTGTTTCACGTAGAGTTGCTACTCACTTTGGCGGGTATGGTTCAGCAGAAAGACTGTCACTTAAATCTGGTGCATAAACCCTCCTGGCAAATGGAAAAACCACATGGAGACTTTTCAATGGAAGTTTTTGTTTTGTTTTTGTCTGTAGGTTTTGTTTGTTTGTTTATTTGTTTGCTTTTGGTTTGGTTTGGTTTGATTATTTTGTTTTAGATTTTTTTTTTCAGTTTTGGCTTGCATAGATCATACTGCAACTACAAAAGCCAAGCTAAAATGTCGTAACTTTTCTGTACCGTGACCCATTGATGTCATTAGAGTGACCAAGACTACTAAAATAAATCCTTCATTAACCTTAACATGTCAAATTTCTCAGATTTTTTTAAAATTTATTTTCACCATTTGCCTCTCTTTTAAGTCCTGTCTAGGTAAACAGTAGTGTTAAAGGAAAATGTATAATTTGAGCCTTCAAAATACAAATAAAATCCTGACCATCAGCTTTAGAGAATAAAATCTTTGTATTCAGTTTTATTTCATAAGCACTAAGACAAATATAACCTTAATACACATACAAAACACAGAAGCAATGGTTGAAAATGAAATCTAGCCTTTATATGATGTTTAACCTGATCCAATAAAATAAAAAAAGTGACCTTGCAGGCAAGCAAGAGCTTTCCTTTTGTGAGTATCTGTATTCCTGAGAGATCTTTCTTAATATTGAATTCCCTACAAAAAAGTGGAACTTGATATCTATATAAAGAGGTTTCTTGACAGATGCAGACCTCTAAGCCTGACAAAAACCCAATTTGTTGTACAGGCAGCTGAATGATTGGAAGGAAAGCTCAAAATCTAGACAAACGTAGTGCGAATGTGACTTTCAAGAGCAGAAATTTAACTCTAAAACTCTTCAAATAAATACAAAAACAAAGATTAGACTGACTTTGTTGTGCATGAGGCACAAAATCCCCAAGCACTTCCCTGGATTACTGGCACAGTGTTTTCTGCAGCGTAGAGCACACATGTAGGGTTTTTACCAATCTGTGGATCTTTCAATCTAATGGGAAGGAGTTAAGAGTCCTTGCTGGATCAGCCATGGATCTTGGTTTTGTAAGCAGTCAATGCATAATTCACAAGGCTTAATGAAGATTCCAATTCATGACAGCCAACTGGCTCCACAGGTCACACCTCCCAGTCTCATATAAATAAAGAATGAGATAATTGAAAGTGTACCAGCTGAACCTTACTGAGTGCCAAACCCATGCATATTAATGAAGCACAATACAAGATATACTTGACTCTCAGGAAGTGCTTCTATTGTTTTCCGGCTTTAGAGACAGAGAGGAAAGATTTTGTGGTGCACCTTTCAATACACCACTCCAAGCACAGTGCGATGCTTCCCCTCAAGGCAAAGAGGCAATCAGACTGTGGTAATGGCATTTCATATCCAGCCTCATCAGGTCTATGACATCCTCTGCCATTCCCACCCCAACAGTGAAATCCATGCTGGAAATATCTCCACCTTCCACTCCCATGCTCCTCTGCAAGTCCCCATTTGGTAACTAGGGAGAGGAAGGGCTTCAGCCGTGCTGCTCTTTTATGTGCTCTGCTTAGTCCTTGGAACAGGATGAATGGTAACTTAGATGAATGCATTTGTGCCATTTTACTTGGCCCCAGATGATGTTTCCTCACTACCATGACATCTGAACAGAAGGAGAAAGCATCTCCCTTTTGTGGCAAGCTAATTTAATTTGTACCTTCCACCTAGGGGTAAATATGTTTGTCTGTCTTTTTAAGCTGTCTTTGCCCACTTTCTTTTCTCATGGGAAACCCTGCTGAGTCAAAAGCAGGATATTGCTTAGTGCTCTCACTTTTTTTTAAAGTAATTTAATTTTAAGCATGCTTACACCCACCCTAAAGTGAGGCAACTGTAGGAGCTTTGCTGGGACAGCCTTAATGACTTTTTCACGTGCCAGAGATATGAAGGGCTGGTTGTTATGGAGGTATTTGTCTTTTAAAATAAAAGCTTTAAAACCAGACCTCTCTTTTGCAGTTTCCTCAAAGATGTGTTTCTTTATTTTCAAAAATCCCACAGTTTTGCACATTGACCTACCACCTTTAAAAAACAGCATTATGAACCATTGACCTTTGCTTTTTGTTGATCTGGTGTTATATGTGATTTGACATCTTTTTGTCTGAAAATCTTGTGAAAAGGATTTAAAATAAACAACAAATGTATTTCTTTTTGAGAAATGGTAGTGAAATATGACTCAGATAATTCAGAATTTGCATCTTCACCATTTAAACATGACTTCTTTAAACCGGCAAACAGAGCAAATTAAAAGCATTATTTAATGCAGTGCTGAAAATTTTCTATCATTAAAAAGCAATGTAAGCTGGAGAGTGCGAAAAGAGAACTGAAATCATAAAGTATCATTTAAAGCCCATTTTGCTTATAGTAACATCACAAGTTCTTTTATTTAAACTTTGTTATCTCATACTAAGTTGACAATGACAAACGCAAAAACTTAAGCAAATCTTGCAATTTTTTTCCTTAAAAACAATTTCTTTTCAGTTATTACCAGGTAAATATTATTTATCTTGTCAGATAAGAAAATATACAACAATTAAAATTATAAAGTATATTTTTAATGTATGCAGTAATAAATATCACAGCTACTGATTTTATCTGCAGTTACCAGTTATTTGCTATTTGAATAATATTGTATCAATGTTTTTTTCACAATAAGTTGGCAGTCCATTTTCTGATCAGAAATATGCATTTCTGTCACATTCAAAACCCAAAGTGTTCAACACCTAAACCAATAAAGTGCATTTCTAAAATCTGTAGTAATAAATATCATGGAAAGTGTGACTTTGTCTGCAGTTACCAGTTGTTCTTTGCGTAGCATTTTATCAGTGCTTTTCTACAATGAATTGAACTCTGTGTTCTAGACAGAATTATGCATTTATCATCAGCAAATTGCAAGGAAAAAAGTCTTGGAATCAGTAACAACCTTCAGAAAGATTATCATAATGGTATTGCTGTTTTGCTAAGAAAACTTTCCTCCATTCTGTTTATATTGCCTTGATGGTTTGCTTTTTAAACAAGCTGCATTTGTTAGGAAAAGGAAGTAGCTCTCTTTTTCAAACTTATGATTTGGAGTCCAAATATGCGATGTCATGACAAACACATAGCAGCCAGTGTGTGCTGCAGAGAAAAAGAAGAAAGTGCAACTGCATTGCCTGCCCTGGTCTACTCAGTGTATAAAATACATAAGATATAAAATGGACAAAATTACTTCCTTTGCCTGTGCAGAGGGTTGTTCAGCCAAAACCCAGCATTCCCATTCGCCTTGTAAGGTTTTGCATCAGCTTTGATGATAAAGGAAGTAATTTCTGGTGTGGGATTATAGAATGGGTTGGCAAGGAACTTAAAGATCATCTGTTTCCAAACCCTCTGCCGCAGGCAGCAACATCCCTGAGCAGATATGGATCAGGACGGAAAGCTGAAGGGGAGCTATTGAACAGGTACCTGTGAGGGATCACCATAGGATGTATCCTACCTGCATGCCTTGCTTCCTTGACTCTGCCACACAACCGGAATTTGGACCTCAGAAACTACGCCTGGACAAGCGTGCACCTCAGATGTTAACAAATATATGGAAGCCATGATAGCCCACGATCTGTCCTTTGTATCACACCAGATAAACCAGAACCAAGGTGCAAAGAGAGAGAAAATGTTAAGAAAAAAGGGATTACAAAATACTTTTTAGAATTTCACCTAGTGACCTCTGGAGTTCACAGTGCTTAAAACAAGTTGTTTGGAGGCCTTGGAGCTTTCACTTTAAACTCCAAAGCTGGCTCTCAAGACCTTAACTCTGATAAGGGTGGAAAACTTTGCTAGCAAAACCCCTTAACCATTTGCTTTGTTTTCTTCTTGCACAGTAAATTTGCCTCTTTAAGGGTTATAAAGTGCTCACAAAATGCCTGGTGTTAAGAAGATAGTTATCTCTAGGGCTATAAAAAGGTATTCCCAGCCTTACTGTCAACCTGTGTAAATCAAGGCCATCCACCTTTCCATTATAAGCTAAGCTCTGAAGGCCTACATGGACAAAGGGCTTGGTAGTTTATGCAGGAACATCTATTTACATTCAGCCTCATTGTCAGAGAGCTGTTGGTTAAAAGCGAAGGATCTTCTTTCTCACCATTTCATGCTGTACTATGTTTCATGAGGGAGTATCTAGTCTCTGAGACTTGACCACTGCTTTTATCTGCTGGAGTTTAAAGACTTAGCTGCTTGTAATGAGAATCCAATCACCAACTCCCTAGCAGTCTGGAGGGCGCATTTCGACAGACATTTAAAAAATTTCTTTTGGTCTTCAGACACCTTTCTGCAAAGTATTAGCTTTCCTGTGCTGTTGTGAAGATAAAGCTCCTATGTACATAACTCTCTGGTTCAGTATAAGGTGCAGTGGTGTTTGGGTCTGAATTTCTCAAATACTAAAAGCTCAAGGAAAGACTATTAGTTTCACTTAAGCCACAAAATGCCAATACATTCTCCAGACTCTATGATTAGTATTGCTATCTAATAACATGTTTCTGAGCTTTGCTTGTTGACACAACATGTTTTTTCTTCAATCTGCATCACTAATGCAGTCAAAAGAGAGAACATTATGCTGTAGCTGATCAGTTTTTGTGAAGAGAAAACACCTGAAGAATAGAAACTGACCTGCAATTTGGTAAGGTTTCATTTTTCTACTCCCTATCTGTCCATCAGCAGGCACTCACAGATAGAATGAGTTCATAATGTATAAATTTGAATAGTCAACACTGGTAAATGTTCCTGAACGTCGGTAAATGTTCTTGTCCCTAAACTGCAGGATATTGTGGATTCAGATACTCTTCTGTACGGCCAGAAAATTAATCCAGAATACTCCCAAGACATACTTACAAGTTACATAAGAAAGCCATAGTGCAGTTTACTGACATGACTGTTTTTTCTTGAAATAGTATCTTCATGGTATAAGCTCAATTAATTTTATTGCAGCAATGCATATTTTAATAATATTGTTGAAATCACAGTCTAATGCATGAAAATGCAACAAATTTTGCACAGGAAAATGATGCAAAAGGTTGCATTTATTTAGGGATACATATACACTCACAAATATGTGCGCGCACACACACACACACACAGACACTCATGTGCACACACACACATATATATGTATATATTTATTTATGACATGAATGTGCACTCCCATGGCCTAAAACTATAAGAAAAAAAAAGAGAATATGGGTGCAAAGGAAGCTCATGGCAGGGAGATGGGGGCAAAGTGCAGGCAAAATAAAATAGTAGCTAAATGGGCAGGAATCTGAAAAGCATCCTGGGGGAAAAAACGCTCCAAGTCAACAGCCTTCTAAATGGAAGCAGCGGGTGATATAATTTTTGACTCAAAAGCTGATCAGTCCAGCCTACAGATATCACCACTGCTTGCATCCTGCAATGCCATTTGAAAAGTAAACAAGTCATGCCTAAAATAGTTTTGCTATTTTAAACCACTTCTCCTGACTTGAAAGCTTGTTGCTTTGATAATTAGAAACTTTTAATTTTTGCTGTAAAAGTGCTCATGCATGGTGCAAATAAATGTACTTTTTTTTGGTATTTTAACGCAAGCAGTTTTTCTTTCCCCCTAGTATTGACATATGCAGTTATTTGTAAGGAGCAATATTAGCCCTGCTGGGTCCCCATTGTCCAGCTTCCTCAGTCCCCTTTCCTGTCCTATGTACCTGACTAACTTAATCCCAATTTTCTGCAACTTGGTTTACTCCTTCTCAGAGATAAACAACTGATATATTACAGGGTGCTCTAGGTACTTTCACCGATGCCCTGGATGGATTTACTAATACTTCTTTTTCCTAGCACATCTGATGTTAAGCTCGCATTTTTCAGAGCCATGTCAATGATGTATTCTTCCTTGCCTGCTTCCTACTTAGTGTCCTCAGTATACCCACAAATTCCTGCCTAATTTATATGCCTAGACTTGCATTTTGTACTATTAAATTTCAACCAATTTCCACTAATTTAGTTCAGAAATCCACAAATCTTTTGCCGCTAAGAGAAAGGAACCACCTGTCTCTCTTAAAGACCATATGCCACTTCCAGGTGGTTTGTACCCATGCTTCATGTTGAGAATCTTGTACAAGGATTTTATCTTTCTGGTTACACACGTGTTTATTTCTTTCTCCTTTTCTGTTATTGTGTATCTTTTATGACTTGAATTTCATCTCCCACAGAATCAAACTAAAAGGATACGTAACACACTATTTATTCAGTATTTTTAACCTGCAGTAGTAACTTTCTTAAAACTCATTTGCAGAATGGTTGGTACATGTTTCACCAGGTTAACAAGCTGGATGCATGTTGAAGCTTTAAGAATTTTAAGTGTTTAAAAACTTTGTAGTGATTAATTAAGTTTTGAATCCAGTGAAGTGATCCAGCTCCCTGCCTTCTGAGGACATATGTTCCCAATACATCATCTTGAAAAAATACTTTCCTAGTATTTTCTTGTAATACTTTCTGGTGAAGCATTGATGCAACATTTTATCATGCCTTTTAAGATACATAGACACATCCTTCTGTCTAAATCAGGAATAACTTCTAGATAAATGAGTAAACTTAAGCTGATGCAAAATCAAGACATTCAAGAGGGTTGGTTTTTTTTAACTTCTGCTTTACTTTGCATACAGAGAACTTGTACCTGTGTAACAGAATGAGCAGACTTAAGCATTTCAAGATAAATCAGTAGAACAGTCAACAAAGGGAGTCTGCTGTCTTCACACTGGACATGTACAGTTCGCTACTTGTACCCCCGAACGGAAGTTTTGCACCATTAATCTACTTGTGTACAAAGGGATAAATGTATGGTGCTGTGCCATCTGTGGCCAGGAATAGAGTACAGGCTTTCAAGATCAAAGAAAGAAACAAAGGATCAGATTCAGAGCAGGCATGAATTATGGCAGTACTTCTGCAGGATGTAAAGAAATATTTGCATGTGTTAATTCCTTCACTTGGACAGACAGCAGATCTGTCTTCATCAGAACTTTCCTCCCGAACAATATCTCTGTCCAGAGTGAGATACGATATTTTGTTTTCCTGAATTCAAATCCAGTGCATCATCACCCAGTATTTTATTGCACCTGAGAATATTTTCATACAATGAGCCTTCATTTATGGCTTTCATGGATAGTAGCTGTTCTTCCCTACTTTTTCTTTTTTCTTTTCTTTTCTTTTTTTTTCTTAATCTTTCTTTTTCTTTTTTTTTTTTCTTTTTTGATCACTTCTCCAACCATTTTAATTAAGTGGAAAAGAAAAATAATAAAGATGGATCAGATAGTATTATTGAAATTGTTCCTCACAAACAGCCAAGCTCCCCTCTACATTTTCCCCCCGTGACCATGCTGCTGGTGTTCGGTAGACAATGGTAGGGAAAAGTTATGTCCTCTGTAAGACGAAATTCGGGGGGTGCCTGCCGTGGATACCTCTGCGGACGGTTTGAATCAGATCTCTCTGCAGCTCAGTCTCGGAGCATGCAAGTTTATTGAGGAAGAGGAGTGGGGGGAAGGGACCCTGCCACCAGGCCGCCAGGCGCAGCTCCATGGCAGAGCAGGGGGAGTTACAGAGGGAAGTAAAAAGATTCAAGATAATGATCCAATGTGTTGCTTCCAATAACATAAAACAGGTTCCCTGATGAATATTCTAATTCCCACTAACCAATCTAGTACAAGATGCAAATTCTACATCATTTACATATAGCCCATGAGAGTCTTTGTATTACCATAGATGTTACATATTAAACTCCTAAAAACTGTTTTTTCAGCTTCCTGCTGGGTTGATGAGATTTGGGAGTTTCTGTGTCCGCCCAAGAGCAGGCTATTGTCTACTTCTGGAGCAGCCATTAAAACTAACAAAGGCTTATAAGCCTTGCCCTCTGGCTATTTCAGTGACTGGGGTTGGACAAGTCAAAACTTGTCCTTAGTTCAATCTCTCTCATGGTTTCTATATTTTCAGCACCTTTTGCCAGGTAATAATTTTTATGAGATCTTCCTATTTCTTCCTACCCAACAGTCCTCCTACAAGAAAAAGAAACAGTCTTTCAGATATTTTGGTAACAGTGATCATAACCCCCCTTGGACCTTTATATACCATTAATCTCAAATCTGTAGACATTTTTTTAGAGATGTTCAATCCTGCACAATCCTGTTCAGTCAGGCTGCCAGTTCCAGGATTAGTCCAAGTTGCCACTGGCAGACAGTTTTGAGTATTAACGCCGTGTGCCTTTGCCGCTTATTGACATTCGCTTAACGCCAAGCACGGTCAGCCGCTTTTCGCCGAGCAAGTTGTCTCCGTACCCCGCCCGCAGTCCGCTGCCGCTGCGGCGGCGGGTAGCTCAAGCATCCCTCGGCAGCGTTAATGACCGAGAGACGCCTTTGCCCGGGGCTACAGGGCGGCGAGGGGTGAGCCTCCTGGAGGTGCGGCGAGCCAGGAGTGGGAACGGTAAAGGAAGAGGCAGGCTTCGACACTGGATCTTCCAGGGAAAGGTTTATTGGAGATGCAACCGGGACAGAGAGAGGAAGACAGGAGGAAGCTGGAGGCTCGAAGCCCAGAACAGAAGGTGACAAGGATTTGAGAAGGAGGAGGGAATGAGGAGTGGCTAGCGCCGAAAGCCAACCCGGGTAAGAGAAAGGGGTGGTGCAAAAAGATGGAAAGGGGGGTACAACAAATAGGGATATACAAAGGGTGGATCCAGAACTGGGGAACCAATAAACAATACAGAAAGAGAGAACCTTCTAGAAGCTAAACCATATAGGGGGAACAGGGGTGGGGAAGAGTGCTGGGCCAACTACAATTGAGAGGTTTACCTAGGCAACTAGGGGCCACAGGGAACCAGGTGTTCTCACCCTGACCAGGAGGGATGATGCCTATTGCCACCAGTCACCCTCCTGGCCAGGTTCCCCCTGCGGGTGCCCCTCCAGGTCCACCAGGACCCGGGCCACCGCAACAGGTATGTTGCAAACCCATGCCTTTGGTTGTGGCTGGAAATAGGTATGGAGCTATTCTGCTTTCCTTTTGCTTGACAAGTCTCTGGAAATGTCACTTTTGAAAATGAAGAGTAGGAATTGGCTCAGTGGCAGTCTTTCCCCCGGGTTAAAACTTTTACCCCCAAATCAGAAGCCTCCAAGACCTTGCTGAGATCAGCAGAGAACACAATCTTATGCCACCTAGAGTAAATCAGCTTCAGTTTGTAGTGCAGTTGCACTGCAAAGCAAAGATTAATACTAAATATAGACAATACATGTAGACATAGTCAGTCCAAGTGGTTTGGTCTGTTTAGATATCATTACTCTTTCCTCTTGTTAATGGTGGTGTGTATGTACCTTAAGTTGACCTTGCTTGTTCAGAAGGAATAGGGGTTGTGGTTTATTCACACATTCAGGCCTGAGGAGCCCATGAGAGATCCCAGTAGAAAGCTGGAGTTATTGGGAGGTTTCCAGTGTATATTACTGTGGGGGAGCTTCCACTAACATCTTTAGACCTAGTGAGATTTATCATCTGCATGACCACTTGGAACAGAAGTTAGATGTTCGCAAACTGGGAGGGATGAAGTATGAGTAAAAGACAGGATTAGGATTAGGACATTTAGCAAGATAACAATGTCTCTTTGAAAATGCATTACCTTTCATTGCCAGTAGTTATGTTGGTATGGAAGAAAATGCAATCCATTAATATTTCCTGTGACAGATAAAAAGTTTGATAACTGTCACTAATGTTGTCATTAGCTGTGCTCAAGTCCACTGGTTCATTGGGAATCTATCTCCAATGCATTAGGATATGCTACACTAGAATAAACATAGTTCACCAAAACCACTACAAATATCCTACCTATGGTGTTACTCCCTAAACAATAACTAAAGTGGCTTTTTTTGGAAAGAAGTAATTTTTCATGTATCCTGTAAATAAAGGAATTTGTGAAATATATTTAAGAATATAACATATAAATGAAAATAAACCCTCACTACTGTAAGAAAGGGAACAGTTAAATAACAGATGTTGACCTTTGTCCCTGCAAGGAATGAAAAAATAGATATTAAATACATTGCCTTAATTTAGAAAAGGTAAGTAATCATTATTGGCACAGATTAATATATTAATTTGATGCAACTTTCACAGTAGCATATCTTTTTCTTCCTCCCTTCCAATATTTCTGTTTCTTTTGTACATTGTTTTTCACCTTCCTTGCTTCATTATTCCTTCTTTCAGAGATGGGTTGTAAAGAAGTAGTCAGTGTGCTTCTGCTTTTTTAGCCTGTTTAGGGCCAGAATCTTCATCCTATGGTTCTGTCTCTTCTCCTTCCTCTCATGTCTTTTTCATTTCCCCTTTCCCTCTTCCCCTTTTCTCCTTTCTTTTTTCCTTTTTCCTTTTCCCCTTTCTTTTTTCCCTTTTCCTTTTTCATTTTTCCTTTTCCCTTTTCCCTTTCTCTTTTCCCTTTTCCCTTTCCCTTTTCCCTTTTCCCTTTTCCCTTTCCTTTTGCCCTTTACTTTCAACAACCAATGACACAAGACCTAAGAACAATGTTTGGTATTTGTTTCAGATCAGCAAGCTCTGTGCTGATGCCTGCACCCAACAGGAGCTAAGTTCAACCTGATGAAAAATTCTTGCAAAACTTAGAGTGGAGGTGACATAAAGCATTGCCAAAATATATTTTAAAAAAATTTCTTATCTACAGCCTACTTGAATGAACAGAAACTCCTTCCTCTATACCTTTCACACATTTTTGTCTCAACTTATGTGGTATGTGAATTTTTCATGGTCGACCGTGCATATCTTTGTTGCCTATTACTGTTTTGGGCAGAATGTTCTTCTATCACCTGATCCACCAGCAAACATGCCAGCCCTGTCCCCATGCCCTGCCCGTGTCTGGTACTTCTCTGGCAGGCAATTGTGAATAAAACATTGTGAACAGCAAATGATCTGTCAGGATCCTGGAAACGTTTGGTTCAGGTCCTCTCTTGCACAAGGTAACACCAAAGCCAGAAAAGTTAAAGCCTCTGGTTGCTGTATGATCTCTTGCATCTTTCAGGCACAGATTCAAAGGAAACCAAAAGGCTTCTCACAGATATTATCCTACGTAGGTGTAAACAAATAATAAAAATGCATGCAATTATTCAAGTAGAATCAAAACATTCTCTCTTGGGTTTGTATAGGTCTTTTAACTATGGCCCGGGACTCTTTCTGTTTCTAATATACATGTAAAAAAACCCCCAAACCTGTTTCAACTACTGCCACACACCAAAACAGATACCACTCTACAACTATGAATTCATAATAGAGTGCCCCAATCTGGTCTGACAAAGATGAAATTCAGCCATGACTCATTTAATACCCCATCATTCAAATATTGTTAAGGTATTTTAGTAGCACTGTCTGACTTTCCAGTGTACAGCACTGAATTTCCAAGATTTGCTCCCAAGTATTCCTGCACTTTGTGACTCCAAATGAGCTTAAAATGTGTGGGATTTGCAACCATCAACAGTAAAACACAGTTTATCCCATGTACTCCACCCCATGTACAGATCAGGTTTGTGAAGAAATTTCTCCAGGCCTGGGGCACTCAATTTAGGGCCCAGATGTGCATCATTATGTTTCATGTCTTTAATATTTTCAAATCTTAAATATTAAACAGTTCCATCTTTGCCCATGAAAGTTATTATGTATATATGAATATACACTTTCATTAAAAATAGATGTGCCTCTTACAGAAAATATGCTCAGAAGCAGCCACTGTTTCGGGAGCAAGCCATCATAAAAACTTGGCATATATTTCAGTATCAACATGCAGATATTCACATCCATTCTGAATTGCATGACAGCATTGTTTGTTTGTGCAAGGCAAATATCTTATATAGCACAAATCACCATGAAATTACTGAATAGTTACTTGATCATTTAATTAATGTGCAGTTACATAATAACTCCATGACTATTGAAGCCCTTCAGATTGCATTAATTATATTTGGAGTAATTATTCCCATCTGTTGACATGAATCTATGTCATACAGTTTTCTATACTAGATAAATTTTTCAGAAACTCATGATTGAAGAGAAGATTTTAAAATCAAACTGGTCAGTACAGTCTTAATTACAGCACTTGGCGGTGTGAATTTATTTCATCTAACGTTGCCTAATATAATTATGATATCTCAACAGAAAAGGATATGATGAGACAAGATACTTTGTATCTTGTCCTTAGATCAGTCTCTAAGGACAAGATACAAATATATAAATAACAATTAAACTAAAACTTGTTCTCCAAAATGGGTTGGTCCTCAGGACTGCAGTAACATGGCTGTGAAGATCTGGGTTTAGAGAGTGGATTTGAACATTTATGGTCTCTGTAGAAGTACCTGTAGCTCATCTGAGAACCTCTGTTTCCTCTGCATGCTACACCTGCTCTGTTTCTCAATGTCTAAAAAGTGCAGGGAATTGATGGGGAAGAGCTGCACATGCCTTTTCCACCCATAGAGAAGAATGGAGGGTTACTGAATCTAGTTAATGGTAGATAAGCTGACTGCCTCTGCTGCAGCAAACTGAGACCGCACCTAGCTCCCCACTTTCCTTTATAATCTGAATTTCTTCTGAAATTATTCCAGGGAAACAGGTAATGTTGCTTCCACTTAAATTTCTATCATCAGGATTCGGAGTGCACATCAGCTCTTGCTAAACAGAACAATTTCCACATGACAAACAGGCACATGATTGCCAGGAGGCAATCTGGCTTCCCTTTTTGGCCCTGGATCTCTCTGGTGGTCCTCAGCTTCCTGTGGCTCATGCCCAGACCCATCCTATGCTGTGACCTCAAAATGGAGATGGGCTCTCCAAAACAGCTTCCCAGCAGATGCATTCTCTTCTGCATGGATTGTCTGCACCCACACCTGTAGGGTTGTGGGCAAGATTGCTTATAAATGAAAACCAGTGAGTTTAAAAAATTCATTAATTTTTTTACTTTTTCTTTTTTTTTTCCTTCCCAAAGCTTAAAAATCTAAATAGCTTCTACCTGAAGTCAGTCTCAAGAATGACTAAAACCAGTGGTATTTCAGTAGTAATATGATGACAAGTTATGTACCTTGAGAAACAGTATCTTGATTCATTAGTGAACTTTGAGGAAAGGGATCAGTATATCTACATGCATTTAAATCAGCCCGTTCTCTGAAACTGCTGTATCAAATACTTTAGTTTCCACAGTTTCAGCTTTTAAGTATTGTGTTAAAATGTCCAGATCTGACTGAGTGAAAGGGAGCACTTTTAGGGGGATTCTAGAAGCTACATGAAAACTAAAGGTCAGTGTCTTTAAGAATGGGGATAAGGCATTTGTATTGGGGGCGCTGGTGCATTACTTCAGTACATTTTGTCTATGAATTGCCTTCGTGATTATGCCTGTCACTATCATTTAGGATGTTTATTGATGTTTTACCATTACCTTTGTTGAGAAGCAGTGTCCTGGAACAGAAAACTCAATAGGTCTTTCCCATAAAGTCAAAGAAACCAAACTAATCAATGTGGAAAGTTGTTCTCTGTCCCTCATTGCCAGATTCTCCTTGAATAAAAGTTCTTACGATGGAAAGTGTTGAGAATTGATACCTAGGTACATAGCTAATATCTTTATTGAATGTCTACACTGTGCGGGTATATATGTGGTCTTGAAAAAGCACCCAAACTGCTGTGCCAGCATGCTTTGGGCTCATTTTATAATGTGCAACTTTTATTACTATTTTTTGGGTTTTTTTTTCGTCAAGGGCAATCTTCTCTGCTGCTCTGGAGTCTAAAACTCATGCATCTGGATGATAATTTTTAAAGCTGTCAGCTAGAGTGTTCTGGTCTACTTTGCTGAGAGATTTTCATGACTTCCCCCCTGCCCTCATCACTGATAGACACCATTAACAGAAAGCTTTAAATTGTCATGAGACATGAAGCAGAATGAACAGACTCTGCTCTTTCAACTGGCAGTTTGTAAACAGAGATTAAGTTAACAGTGTGTGTTGTCTATATTTATAAACATCCTCTCAGGATATAGGTGACTTGAAATACACCTTGTCTTTACCACAAGGGAAAACTCACTCTCCCACATGTATGTATTTTTGATTTGCTTTTGAGATAAAATGAACATGATGTACCGGTATAAAAGTAAGTTCATTTGCATATATTGCGCTCTGGAAAAACCTGACACTGATTAAGGTAACAATAATAAAACACAAAAAAATTTACAGTTAATGACAGAGAATTTAAAATAGTATTTAAATAGAAAATATATTCTTTGTAAGATGACTTTTAAAAGCAGGCTGTAAAAATACCAATTTTGCATCTTATTAACTTGCCCTGTGTTCCTGATATCAGTTGTGAAAAAAAGAAATCACTGCTAAGCAATTTATTACACTTTAGCAAAAACTGTCAGGCTCTACTTAAGAGATTCAAAAATAAGTCACACTGAGGAATGTAAATCACATTGATTTTAGGAAGCAGAATTCCCTCAAAGGTTGAAATAATTGGTATGTTTATATTGGGAAACTTAGACAGTGTCTTGATAACCCTTGTTAGTACAGTCTCCTTTTTGCATCTGCAGGCAAGCCAAAAATGCTCTGTTTTCTGTGATGACTACATTACCTGAGGGCCAAGGCTAGCACCCCATATATTAATATTGCAAATGTCTGTAAACAAACATATGAAACCTGCTTTATAACCAGGTACAAATGAGACCTCCTCTAATTTGGGAATTACTGAGTTAAGTAGCACTGATGGTACAAAAGGTTTTCGTAAAACCCCTGTTGTTATTTTAATTTTAGGCATATGAGAAATGGTCAGGTTTCTTTCAAGAAAAATACATATTCACTTCAGAAATCAAGAAGTAAATGTTGCTGATTTCTTGGCAATGCTGCGGGCACAGTACTGCCAAATCACTTACTGTACAGTGGGAGGCTGAACCAGGCAGCATAAAGGAGAACTAACTGCTAGTCACATGCATCAATTAGCTATGGTAACAGAATTGTTTTTAAACCAGGCTTTGGTATTCATTTATTTCAAACTTGCCTCAAATTTACATGTTACAAATCACTTTGCCTGGAAAGAAAGTGTGCTGAGACTCTGTAATTAGATTTTAATTTCAGGCAACTAGGCAGGAATGGATTTGGGCTTGTTTAAAATATATTAATTCTTTAGATAAATAAAGATACACCCTTCCCATTCCTGCCAGAGAATTATTCAACCATTTTTTTAAAAGCGATATTGTTAAATAGTTCTCTTCAGTCTTAAGCTGAAAACCAGTATACCTTGATTAAGATGAGATTAATATTACTTGGTGAGAAGCTAAGCTGTCATATAATAGTCTGGAGGATCCGCAAAAAGTCAAAAAGATATTACAACACAGCATGAGCCACTCTCTGATCTTCTAAATATCTGGACTGTATTTGCTTCCACAATTTCTGTCTTATCTATCCTTCTTTATGTTCACCTGTAAGTTTATATTAAAACCCCAATAAGTAGTATGGCTTCTAACGCTGAGGATTTAATACTGTACAGAAATTAACTACCTCAAGTACATGTATTTGCACTTTAAAATCCTTCCTGCCACTGCAATGCATTTCCAAGATAGGAAAGTCTGGACAGAACTATCAATGCAAGCACGTAGATATTAAAATGTGGAGATGTAGACATACACATGCACATACCTGTTTTCTTTTTTAAAAAAATCCAAATGTTACAACGTACTAAAGTTTATTAATAAGAGGAATAACAACATCAGAAATTATAATAAGTAGCTATATTGGAGTAGTGTGATGACTGATGGTTTCTCAGACATATTTACACCAGGTGTGGTAACATCTCTATCACCCAGAATATCTTTACAAAACAGACCTTTATGCAACTACAAAGTTCCCTCTGGAGAAAAATGCAATAATTCAATTCGGCTCCTAAAACCTGGCAAAACCGGTGCAAAAATTGTGAGTCAGAAAGCTGTGGGTGGTGAAGATCCCTCTGTAAGGTGCTCGCTTGCTGCCCATGGGGCAGACCTGAAGTGGGAAGGGCAGCAGGAGAAGCTTCCTTTGCTGTGGGGCATATGGAGAATCAGTGGCTGAATTAGTAGGAGATCCACTCTCCAAGCTCCTGAGTTTACCCATTTGGCCATGCCACTCTTGACAGTGAAAGAAATTAATTGTCAAACTCATTTGTTGCACGAATCACCCTGATTTGCTGTGACTTCACCAGCAGCAGAGCTCTCTGAGCAGTCTGAGACACATCATGCTTATTATCATACTCTCAGACTGTCACCACCTCTTGAGCAAAAGCAGAGAAGCAGGGGTAGAGCGTTGAGGTGGTCCAGGTGCAGGAGTCAAGAACAGACCTCGTTCCTACTTTGAGAGACCAGAGGGCAAGGTAGGACCTATATCCTGCAGCCCCCTGGCCACACTGCTTTTTTATTCTGGGGTCAGGGAGGTAGATGCACATCCCAAGGCCAGTGACTTGAGGGTCAGTCACACTGGCCACTTGCTGCCCAGTGAGGTTTGAGCTGGTTTGTGTAAAAGCAGGAATATTCTCCTTGTATCTCATTTGCTGAAATAAAGCACCGCTCCACCGAGCTGCTGCAGTCCTTTGGTGAGATACAAGCTCTGAGCTGGCCAAATGAAGTACAGGCTCTTCTCTGAATTTGCCTGAAACGTTTTTCTTGTATTCCAGCTGTTATAGCACCCAGTCAACGGAGCTGTGAGATGAGGAACATATGCCTGTAACACTTCATTTCAACAGGCTCACTTAGTGTCTCTTACTTTGATCTTTCATTGTATACTTCCTGTAACTGGAGTTAGTTACAGGCGGAAACAAAGCCCAGAGCTACCAAAGAGGGTTTTTTCCCCCCTCAATATTCCTTTTGTACCAGATTCTGTTACTGAGTGTGTCAAACTAACCAGCTGGAAGACAGCGTCTCTATGAAAATGCTGCCAAGAGTTTGAGCTCTTTCTGGCTGTTTTGGTGGCCACTGGTGTTGTAACATCATGGTAACTCAGAATTGGCTACAATATTTCAGACCTGGTGATGCTCTTTTTGTTCCTTTTTTGGCTAGAAACAGCCCAAGCTTAATGCAATAAAAAGCTGCACAGAAGTTCTCTGGCTGAGCCAAAGAGTTTAGTGCCTTGCCACTAGACCTACATCCTTCCTCATCCTTCAAAAAACCCAGTGAATTTTCACTCTTAAGCTTTGGATTTTATATTTACTATTACCGATTCAGGTGGGGCTAAATGATTTCTTGGAATAGAAGCTCCCATATGCAGCAGTAATGTTCTCTTTGCACAGTGGACATTAAACTTATTTTGATATTTTCCCAAGGAAGTGATCAAAATGTCATAAACTAGTTTTGGCTACAATGGAGACAAAATATTGCTAAAAATATGTTAGTGAACACAGAAGGCTGCAGGAGAGCACAGTCTCTGGAAATATTTTGTTTTCACAATCATGTGTTCACTTATTTTTTTTCTGTTATCATCCTTGTAGCATAGCAATCAGATGAAAATAAACCACTGGCATTGACCTGTAATAAGATTATTTTCTAACAGTACCATCTGGGTCTGTGTACATAGAGTATCTTTCACTATCAGGTCCAGTTCTGTGATTTCAATGATCCTTGTTAAATGAGAAACAAGTTTTACATATACATGAGAGCAACACACAGGAATAAATCTTTGCTAGAATGCTGTGGGTTTTAGAAATTAAGTATGTAAATGTTGTACTGCATAAGCATGAGGTACATTTCAAATATATGGGGAATAGAAATTGTACTGGAATTCAGTTATTCTGGATTTTCACTCCTATGTTCATTTCATTACAATATGGAATTGCAGAGGGAGCCTTGACATCCTCAGATCTCAAAGCATCTCAGACTTCCTAATACGCATTTCAGGTTGCATGTTTTTTGTTATTCTTATATGTCAAGGTAACTGCTTCATGCTTTACAACATCATTAGAGATCTTTTTGATAAAGTCCATGGGAAAAAACCAGTCAGTTCCATTACATTTCCCAAAATTCTTAACTTGTTTATTATTTGTCATAGATCTCAAGACCCTTACCTGAAATCATTGAATTTCCCAGCACATACTCTTAAACAAAGAAAACTTGAAGAATTCCCTTGTGAATATGAAAAAAAAATAACTTGAGATAAACATTTGAGAATTATGAAGGAAGTTTTCATATGTGTTCTCTAGCCTACATGGCCAATCAAAGCAGAGTAATTTTTAAAATTTTGAGTATTTTATGTGTGCTCTTTGTGGAGCTGTTCTAACAGTGTGCGCTCACCATTCTCCTCTATATTTAAGAGTTAATATTTGCAGAGATGGGACTGTGCCCAGACTTTTTAGCTATATTAGCTACCTAAAAATATGAATAGCAGCTAAAGGCTCTTTAAAATATTGATTTTTTTTTAAAGAACCCACACAGAGGGCCTCTATACTGCTAGGGCGTTAAAAATATAATACACAGTCTTGTCGGGATTAAACACAACCAAAACTCAGAAAGAAACACGACATGAAATCTGAATTCACTCAATAAGGTGTTACATTACGGTGTGTTCTGGGAGAAAAACCAAACCTCTAAAATCAAACCTGGGAGAACATCACCTCTAAATTTTATTTTAGAGAGTAGTATTAACAGAAGGATACATTGTAAAGAAAAAAGACTCAGTAAAAGAGATCAAAATAATTTTTAATAAGATTAATGAATAAAGTATGTATCTACATATAAAAATATATGTATATATTATATGAGGTTACAATCCAGGAATGATCAGGAGTTTGAATGATAAGCCTCAAGCACCTGGACAAGGATGTCTGGCCAGCAAAAATTCACCCTGTGAAAAAGAGTTGTAGGGGTAAAAATATTTGAAAAAGGAACAAATGAAAAAGCTTTGGACATGTTTTAGGCATATGGCCTGTTTGCAGGTCTACTAATTAGATAGCTTAAAAAAAGCTTAAAAATTTATGAATTTACATCTAAAAGCCTGCTGATTCTCTAGTGTGTTACAAGTGCCCATCAGATCTACCCTGAAGTCTGCAGCCATCGGTGTTGGCTTTAAGCACGCTTCGCTTGCTTCAGCTGAAATCTTATTCAAGATATAAGCAGAATATTATCAGAATATTCTGATATAGGAGAATAGACACCCATATTTACCTGCTGGTCACTGTCATTAACAAGAGTCGTATTGTTATGATAACTAAGTGATTCCTGAGTCATCATCCAAGAGGAGCCAGCACCATCTGCTTGGCTGGAGGATTGCAGCCTCCTCTCAGGCTGAGTCCAGAGGAGGCAGCTTATCAGGATTTCTGTTTCTGTTTGTAAACTGCCATTTCTACTCTCTGTCCTCTCCATAAAAGCTGGTGCTTTGCTGATCTATTTGGTGAAAGAATATAAAAAAACCCCCATCTTCATCAATGGCTGGAGACGTGCAAAAGGAACCAAAAAACTTATTCAACATTGAACTGACTGGGAAATAAATTGTTCTCACCCAAAAGACAGAAAACTTCTTAAAAAAATATTAATATACCTTCCACCTGTGTGGTCTATCATGTTGATGGACCTGCCTCCCATGGTAGCCTCAAAAATCTTTGGTAACTGGTCAGAATGAGAAAAACCACTAACTATGGAGACAGCATGAGCTGAGGAGTATAAGTGGCATTGGAAAGCATGGCATGTCACATAGGTACCATTAGGGTCTCTGTTCTTTCTGATATTTGAGGACAACAGAACTCCTTTTTTCCTTCCCCAGTGAAGTAAAAAGAGAGGGAAGACCTTGAGAAAGCTCAGGCTAATTCAGCAGTCCCATGGTTACAGAAAGTTTGTGATTCTGAAAATAGTTTTCAAATATAATTATAATGAATTTATGTAAAACATAATTATGCAAAACGTAAAACATCTTTTCAAAAGAACTGCTCAACAATGAAATATTTCTGTCCTCTTTAGACTGCTAGGCCTGAAATCTTGCCAACAATTCTCTATTGCAGCTGTTTTTATTGGTTCAATTTCCTTTCTGTTATCCATTTATTTATTCTGTGCTTGTTAGCATTTTACACTAGTTCTAATTTCCTCTTCCTATCTAATCTATGTAGTTTACTCAGTTCAACTGTCAGATTCCTCTTTTTTTCATATCAAAGTTCACATATTGTTTTAACCCCTCTTATGAAAAGCCATACATCTCTGTTACTAGTGACAGTATATGCTACATTTGGTTGGAAAACAAAGCCGAGTTGTTATTTTCCTATGAATGTGTGAAGAGCCTTTGGTTTTCCAATGCCCACTAGCAATAATGGGAGCTGTGTAGATCAGTCTACACTGTAGTCCCCCATTACATTCATTTAGTCCCTAACATATAAGCAAAATGATCAGATGAAACTTTCAGTGTCTAGATTTTAGTAATAAGAAATAGATCATTCTACCTCAATTTTGTATTGTCAAAATATTTGACATTTAAAGCTCATCAGTGTGTACGTAAAGATGTTCTCACATTCTTGCTCCACTGTTACTTAGGCAAAACTGGAACACAGTTCAGTAAGAGTTCAGCCTAAACTGACTTGCATAAATCCGGTTAAAGGATCTAAGATTTTTCAAAGTATTTTTAATATATTTTAATATAACAGAAAATTCCATCGATTAATCTTGGCACCATAATCAATAGCTACATATTCGTTAGTTTTCTCAGACAAGAAGGAAGAGTACACAGTGGTGTTAATTATACAGAAGTGACAAAAGTGCTCGTATGATTAATTAGGATCCCACAGTCCATTTTGGCCAATATCCTTAAGCTCCATTCACCAAGAACATGATCCAGGACTCATAAGAGTCAGTGGCAATGACCAAACCCACTGAAGTGAGCTCTGGGGCCAGCATCAGAGGAGATGAACTGAAATGTGGTTGGAAAGACCATGAGAGGGCTTGGCAAAACTGAAGATTTTGGTGATGAAAGAGCTTTGGTGACAGAACAGAGTCAGCCCTTTTTCTTCCACACACAACCACTTGCAAAAGTGAAGACTTTTGACGGTACAACAGGCCTTAGCAATTTAAAGGAGGGAAAGTCAGTGCATGAGACTTGCAATGAAACTAATCTAATTTCTATTTGGTTGTTGTAACATGTCAAACCCATGTGATGAGCCCCCTGCACTTCATTATGAAAGGACATATGAAACACAAATGTTTATACTTTTTGTTTATCTACCTGAGACTGAAATCTTAACATGATTAATGTATTAAAAGCAGATCTTCATCAGCAGCAAACCTAATAAAATTTTTTTTTTCCAAAAGTCATGATGTGTAATAGCACTCTTTTAGTGACGGCATTAATGGCTGTCCTCAAGTGAGTCTCAAATCCCCAATAAAAGGTGTTTTCTTCTTAAATCAGTGAATCCCCTTAAAACTTACTGAGTCTCTAGAGAGATTAGGCCACTGCATGTACCAAACCCAAATGAAAATGGTAGGTGAAAGCTCTGAGTAGGACAGAATTACGGAAAATGACTGAAAGTCAGTCTAGAGCAGTGGGTTTGCAAGTCTGAAAGCTGCTATAGCACAAAAAATTGTCCATGAAGTTAGTTGAGAACAGGACCCTTAGAGTAAGCTCAAAGATGTATCTGGCTGGACACAGATCTGACTGCAGTGTGTCTGTGGGAGCTGTGTGTTGGGAAAATGCGCTTTGATGCTCATTACAAATGTGGAAAGAACACATGCAGATATGCTTGGTAAATAAACAGGATTACACTAAACATTATATCTGGCTCAGAACATCCCCTTCTAATGGCTTATTTTAATGACATATTTACATGGTAATTTCCTGTATTATTCTGTGTTTACTTTGCAGGTAGTGAGTCAGACCAGCAAAATGAAATGCATGATCTCAAGGCTCTGTCAGTCCCGATCCAAATGTGACATTTTGCTGCTTTCTGAAGGGACCAAGAATGCATTTGATGCTCATCTCATCTCATCATTTTGAAAAGCCCAGTTAAATTGGTTGCAAAGAAAAGAAAGTGAAATATGGCATTAGGATCCAGGCTTGGGTAAGCTCTTACCAAAATGATTGCTCACAGTTCAGCTCACAATAAAATATACAGGAACTGGTATAACTACAACAAATACTATGGAGCAGTTAGGTCAAGAGTGCGATAAGCAGCTGATGTGAGCTCACCACTGAAATTGTGTGCAGTGTTCTGTACTGTCTTCTCACTGCTCGTGGGAGAGCATGAGAACATATGGCTTCTCGGGTGCAGCCTATGTGGTAAATTAACAGTGTATAATCTTGGACAGATATATGCTGATTTGGTCTATTTTGGCTCTGGTTTCCCAGATCGACTGACCTCCACATGAACAGGGCACCATACCCCTTGTGGTCCCTGATAGCTTTGTTTTTCTCCTTTTCTGTTATTTTAATGAATTTTTCTTGAAGAGGGCAGAGTTGTATGGTTTATGACGCAGTAGACTCATAGAAGCAGGGATGTCTGCACTTGGGTTGCTGAACCAGGCTGAAATTCTTTGCATACACTGTAATGCTGTATGCCAGTAGTCTCTCACATGTCATCAATCTTCTCAAAATGGGAAGTCTTGACAGAGCACTTGTTTCAAGGAAAATCTCCCCAGGTGTGGAAGATGGTGAAGGAATGCCTCAAGAAACAAGCCATTTCTTGAATATGCGCTTAGAGGAGCTTTATTTCAGTGGAAAAATAGGTTTATAATTAGTTTTAAAGGAGATAGTGAACCCTATGATTAAACAGAGAAAATATCCAAATGTTCTGGTCAGAGCAGAATTTTGTATTTTTGAGTATTGTGAGATTTTGTGAGTATTGTGAGTGTTCGTGAAATTTTATATTATGAGTTGTGGACCATGATCAAGATCCCTGCTGTGTGTTACCGCTTCTGTCCTATATGCAAAAAAATCTCTTCTCTATCAGGTGAACTACAAGTCAAAGTAAATGGGTTGAAAAAATATGACATCTTTTATAATGCATATTTTTTTCACATTCAAAATGGATCATATCTCTTCAAATATTTGTAAAGTTTTGAGCAGATCATCATCATGGATCTTGACTGTACAGTTTAAGTCATGGATAATTTCACTCTCCTCTTGTGATCCTATTGTTGTGAACTGTTCCAGGCCCACCAAAATCTAAGTGATCTTCTGTGAATAGTTATGGTATCTCAGGAATTTTTGAATATGTCTCTCAAATGGAGTAATGAGCATGCTACCTGAAGATGGCATTATTTAATCTGCTCTCTGTCTGCCTGACACTTAGCATGGATAAATATTTAGTCCACAGGCTTGTGGAGCTTCAGTGGTTAGATACAAATGGAAATGTGTCCAGGAGTCTTTATGCCGCTAGCCAGGAATACTCTCCTGACAGGTTGATCACTTGAATCAGTTAACCCCTCTGTGGCACTTTTTTTGGCATTTTTCATTAGATGAAGTTGTTTCAGGCATAGTGAATACAAAGGTCTGAGCACCTTTCTTTAGCCTAATTAAATAGGATTCCCTCTGTTTTCTCAGTCTGTTGAACAGCCTTGGGAATAGTTGAACTGAGTTAATTTGGTCTCATCCAAGATTTGAAACTGATTTATTTCTTTGCTTGCCTGACAGATTAACATCAAGCTTCAAAGTAATTTCCTACTCGAGTATATTTATGCTGTGCACAAGGTCCATCTCTTTTTGCATTTTAATTGTCTGCAAGTAGTTTTGCAAGGAAGCAAGGGAAAGGGGGAGAGCTTCTGGTGAGCCAGGACAGTCCTAATCATAGTGCTAAAAGGAGATGTGGTATTGATCCCTGTGTCAAATGTGAGATGGCAGAGGTTTCTTAGAACACAGTATTTGCATCCCACATGCTTTGATACTGAGCTGGTGTTAATGAATAGCTCATCTACAGAAGACTTGCACCTTTTGTGCAGCACTTATGCAGGTGCTGACCCTTCTTGTGACAGCTGTGATGTGTGGTGCTGTTAGCAGGCTGTTCATCACACAGATGCCTCAGGATGGACAGGACCCTCTCCAATGTCATCACTGCTGATGTGTGCTGCTTCTACTCCTGTATGGGCGATGTGCTGCACTGGGTATGTGTTCACTCTCGGCAATGCAAAGAGAAGTGCCACAGCTTCTGAAAAGGCAGTAAAAAAACCTTTCAGCAATCCAAAATTATTGCAACTCGTACTCCAGTGCTAATTGGTGTCACTTATTTATTAGGCACACTTTGCCTGCTGAGGGTAACCTGCTGCAGAGCCTAGTTGAGATAGACTAGCCAAATAAACACACAGCAGGAGAGAGTGCTAAGTATGAGTTTCTCATGTGCAAACTGAAATGTATGATTGTTGAGCAGTGCTGTAGTTGTCTTCTTACTTGTGTAACTTACTTCTGATGAATCTTTAGTTTCCCGTGTGCAGAAACATTCCATATAGATGTGGTAGACAGAGTATATAGAAAAAAACTATATAAACAATTTATGTAATTTATATGTGAAATCCAAGAGGTGGGAAGAGGTAGGGCTATGTAATTTTCCTTAACATGCAGTGCCATGTGACCATCATAAAACAATAAATGAAATGCTGCATGAAATTTTGTGATCACATACAAATATGGAGTGTCTTTTCAATCGAGAACAGAACATAAAATTTTTTTGTTTGAATTTTACCTGTAGAGAGACAAAACTGGGCCAGCAAAACAAGCAATAACTACTGCAAACCTTTCAATTTCTTAACAAAGCATGAGTATTTCTATTCCTTATGATGCAAATACTAATAAATTATAAATAGTTTTGGTAAAAATTTTCTAATGTATCCATTTAAGGAAACCGATTATAAAAGTAAACAATAGTGCAATTCAATACTTATGATGTTCTTGTTTTTTCTTCCTATGGAATTTATTTAACAGAGATCACTAGAATAATCTATTATTTATAATATTTAAAATGTTAACGAATATGGATATGAAAATTGTTAAAAATTGAAATATAGAAAATGACTCATTATTGTGTTGATGAATCTGACCTGTGAGTTCAAATCCACAAGTGAAAATGGGTTGGCTAGTCTTAGCCATAGACTATTTGTCTACTAAATAGTTTAAAGAATTAATTCTTCACAGCCAGCAAAGGGATATATTGAAAAAAAAAAAAGTATTCCAGAGTCAAGACTGTGAAATATATTGTGAGGAGCAAGTAGTTTAAAAAATGAACAAATTTGAACCTTTGCCTAAAATTATATGTGAAATGAATTAATATTGAACCAAATAAAGTGAGGCATTTTATCTGTATATTTCTGTATATTTCTGTATCTCATTGCTTATGTGGATAATATGAGTCAGTAGAAAATTAGGTTTGAAAAAGCCGAACACCTTATATTTTATATGGTCAAAGCTGTAATTTTTCAAAGACTTTATGCTCCCCTCTCCTAAGATTTGATGGTAGATTTCAAGAGCAAAAGAGGTGAAGTAAACTTTGGAAGTTTTCTTTTCAAACCTAATTTTGGCAGAATATTTTGAGGACATTTTGTATGAATAAAGTATATTTAGCTGATCAAAGCAGAATTTCAAGATGAATTAAAGCTCTAGTCTTCCAATAACTCATTTCAAAATATGTTAGGAGAGAAGCTAATTTAAAAAATCAGACTTAATTTTTATTTCTCCCATAGACCTGGTGACAGGATATGTTCATTTTTTAAAAAACAAATATATCTGTGCAAATAGTCTTGCAACCTCGGATAACGTCAGGCCACAAGAGGACAAGGAAGCATAGGAAGCTACAAGAAGCTCAAATCACTGCATCTAAGAATAAAGAAACAGATAATTGTAGAAGAATGAAAATTACTGTAACAAGAAAGTGTTACAGTAAGGCAAGGTAGAGCTTACAGTTCTTGCCAGGAAACTATCTATCAGGGGACTACTAAAGAGGTTTAATTTTGGGGAGTTTGACAATGGTACCTGATGATGTGCCAAAACAAGTGTCTTAACATTAGGACAAAAAAAATAAAGGCTCAGACACTCCAACAGTTTTCATCAGAGGAAGATTAAGAGCAAGACTCTGCTCCTAGGAGAGGGAGTTATCCTACTTACCCTTGGCAGAGGATACAGGAAGAGAAGAAGGATACAGCACATATATATTAATCAATGTAAAAACACATCAGAGCAGTGATAAGCCCTGAACCACTGCCTTTGAAAGGGTTGTCACTGGGATGCTAAAAAAAGTAAAGTCACCTCTCCAAATGCAATGAAACATCATCCACCTTTTTGGGTTTTTTTTTGTGATTACACTAAGGAGCTCCTGAGTTCACAACCAGAGGGTGACTTCAGGTCTATGACTCAAAAGCTTTGGCTCTGCCGGGATTGCCAGGTGATTTCCTTCTGTGGCTTGGTCTGGTCTTCCAGCCCAAACCAGCATGCCGCATCTTCCTTCTTTGTACATCCAGGTTTTCCACAGAAACCGCAATGTGTGTGTATCTGAGAGCTGAAGGAGCAGAGTGCATGCCTGAATCCTACCACTGTGTGAGCTGACACGTGCATCCAGACTGGGAGCCACTCCCCCTGTGTAAACTTACCTTATCTCAGGTCTCAGAATCATTATGTTTTCCCACCTTGCCAGTGTGCTAAGATACATTCACAAGCACTTTTAAGTCCCACATATGCTACAGAGATAGGTCTTAAAAATAGACAAATGACAGATTTACAGGCTGCTTATCAAAGAAACTGTCAAATATTTTTCAACTTCTCTAAATTATTTTACTTGTCCTTGTACAACAATAATTTTTTAGCAGTATTGATTGGAAAAAAGTCTTAGCTGGTTGTGATTTTTGCTGATTTGTTTGACTGTGGAATGGGCTATATTACCTATGAATAATTGAATATTCACTTCATATTCAGTACAGAAGAGTGAAGTAATTCACAAGATGACATAAGTAGTCTAGGACAAATTAAAACTTGGTCAGATATCCCTCTATGCTCCTTACACTCCCACATTTTCAGAGCACCTGTCTATTTGCTTGGAAATAGTATATTACAGCTCTTTTAGTGCATAAGATTACAGATTTTGATTAATTCACCAGCCTCTGTGCTTTACCTTTTCTAAAATGGTAGATGACTGTCTGCTATAATTATCATTACAAATTTGAGTAATGGTGGCATATATCTTTGGTCTCTACTGAAATGCAGCATGTTTTGATATCAAGACTCCATAATTAAAAGGATATTCAGTGACAAGCAAACTGGCAGCGCTTCACATTAATCTGAATTATAATACCCAAACACTATTGTACTTCTGCCTGTTCCAGTTACTCTATAATTGCATCCGCGCTCTGACACGCTTCTGCTGTTATCACAAATGCATTGTGGCATGTGAGTCTGCAACACAGCCCTCATTTTGCTAAGTTGGAAAGAAGAGGATAGTATGTGAAGAAAATATTGGCTGTAAATGCCAAACAAATGTTGCTGAGTAAAACACCACAGTACAAGAATACACACACATCTGCAAAACACCTCTCAGCTGCCTGCAAGACGAGGTCTGAATACATGAGGATGCTGATGGTTCTTAATCAACTTCATACCTCCGTATAAAAATTTGCAACCATGTCCTCATCCTATAAGCCTTTGCCATAAGTCAAATCTCTTGCCTTCTGGCTTGCCCCTTCTTTTCCTCCACACCCCTCAACTCCCATCTGATCTGGCCTCTGGCTACTACCCTGGATGATATCCAAATCTGTCTATCAATCTGTCTGCCTTCTCAGGACAAGCACGGTTCCCCTGGTGTTTTGCCTTGGCAGGGTGGACTTCCTCCAGTACCAGAGTACCAGCTGTAAGGCCATGGGGACCCATTCTTTCAGAAATTTCTATGAAAGATGCCCAGATACCTGGAGAGGTCCCTAGGCCTCCTTCCAGCATTTGAAGCTGGCTGCTGTTTTCTGCTTTTTTTCACTTTATTTTTGACTCTTTTCCTGAAATGGCTTTGTTTCTTTTAAATGATGATTTTAGCAGCTCAAGAGGAAATTGGAAGAGAAAGATTGGAGGGTATATTGGCAGAAGAAACACTCACAGTATAGCCATGGAAAACTACTGGTAAGTAGGTTTGACCTGCAGATCAGGTCTACAGAGAACTTTTCCTTAGAGAAAGGAACAATAACTACTCACCAACATTCCATCAGTGGTCTCTTATGTGGGATATAAAAGCACCGATGCAAAGAAAGAGCTCTTATTTTTTACTCACAACAGTGCAAAAAAGAAATGGCAGCTAGCAAGGATACCTCTTCAGTTTTTACTGCTAGCTGGATCAGACTCATAAATGCCTAAACTCATATATAAAGATGTTAATGTTTTCCAATTGCTGCTCTGAATTTATATTTATTGCAATACAACATATCCATTAGCTCATCTATCACTGGTAAATTTGTTACTGCTTCAAATATACAGTACATAACTCTGCAGCAATTTCATTTTACAAGCTAATAATGTACTGTAATGTAGCTTACAATATCATGTAGATGTATTTGATTAGGGAGGTTCAGCAGTCAGTCAGGTTGAATAGCTGAAAATGAGAATCAAGTTTTTAACTTATTTACTGTACAAATGAACAGCTTTGTTGCACATTTAGCATGTTAATTTAACAGGTGTATCATTTTACTCCCTCGAATATTCATTGAAGAGGAACAAATGGTATTTTGAATCAAACTGAAGCATAGTAGACCTAGAATGTTTTTTTGATGCTTGACATGTTTATTCTCTAAAGGAAGTAATAATTGTACTTAAATTGTATCTAAATTTATTGTGTATATATTTATGTGTATATATATTTTACGCTGTATTCCATTGTCTGCAGGAACTTCCCAGAAGCAAGAGACATGGCTAAAATATTTTCCTGAAATATTATTAGAATAGAGGAGGCTGGTTTTTTTTCCCCAAACAAAGCAAAGCTTCAAAAATATACTACTCAGGAGGATATTTTTAGAAATTTTTGGAAAATGTTACCATTTTTCACTTTTTATGTGGATGTGCCAAAATTCATATCTGTGTTCTGTATGGAGAGGCAGTGTCCCTGTGCCATCTGCAAGATGAGGGGTAAGGCAGCAGTGTCCTCACACAGCACCTCTTCCTTGACAGGCTCCTGGTGGGAATGCATCATCTCCAGTGGGTTCAAAGATGTTCCAGCTCATGGACTAGGAGTTATATGGATTAATGTGGCAGGTGGAAACCCAGTTCCTGCCCTTTCCCGAGCCAGCTCTGCCTCTTCGGGAGGAGACAACGTGGGGGCTGGCGAGGGGAGTGGCGAAGACCTAAGCCCCACCACTTCTTCCAGAATATTCCTGACCATTACTTCCCGTATTGGTTGGTTTGAAATGTATCCCTCTTTGGTTGTACCCCATTGATCCCGGAGCATTATACCCTCCCCTTTCCCTTGTCCTGATTGGTTGGTCATGCGGGTACAAAAGATCGTGCACAACCCCTCTGAGCCGGACTTCTGCTCCGACCCAATCCCGCTCCAGATCCCCGCTCCTGTTTCCCCCAATAAAGGGAATGAAAGACAGAGGTCTCCTCCCCACCTTTTGTCTCCCTGTGTTCCCGACTCCATCAGCTCTGTGCACGCACGCTACTCATCAGGGACAGTGCCAACTCCTGGGTGAGGCACCCACCTGATTTCCCAGAGCAGCCAGCACTCATGCCCAGGGTGAGGTGACCAGGGAGTGGGACATGCACCGGACCTTAAACCAACAGATTAATATCTGGCTTCCTCTTCAACCAATCATTGCAGCAGGGGCAAAAAATTTCAGGATTGTATTTTAAGGAAGGTGTCTACCAGGATTTCAAAAATGTTAACAGTCTAGACGAGTTGTTTTTTGACTTCTTTCAGCAGCTCCCTGTTCTTCCTGTGCTGGGACCCCAGCGCTGGAGGCAGCTCTGCAGATGGGATCTCACCAGAGCAGGGCAGAGGTACAGAATCCCCTCCCTCCCCTGCTGCCCATGGGGCTTTGCATGCAGCCCAGGACACACTTGGTTTCTGGACTGGCAGTGCCCATGGCTGGCTCATGTCCAGCTCTCACCCACAGCACCCCCAAGTCCTTCTGGGCAGGGCTGCTCTCCATATCTTCATCCCCAGCCTGTACTGGGGTTTGCTCAGAGCCAGGGGCAGGACTTTGCATTTCGTTTTGTTAGACCTCATGAGATTCCCAGAAGCCACTTCTGGAGCCTGTCCAGGTGCCTCTGGATGGCATCCCACCCTTCATGAGTGTCAACTGCATCCCTCAGCTTGGTGTCATCTGCAAATTTGCTGGGGGTGCACTCGATCCCTTTGTCTATGTCATTAATGATGACATTAAACAACACTGGTCCCAATACAGACCCCTGAGGGAGACTGTTGTGTTCCTGTCTAAGCACAGAAGAGTAAAGGAAAATAACTCTCAGTGAATAAAATGATTCAAACCTGAGAAGGTTCAAATATACCCCAAAAAGTTGATTAAAACCAAACAACGTGAGATGTTGAGAGCAAAAAAATTGATATATTTTATTTAATAGTGAAAGAAGTAAAGAGAAAGAAATAGGAAGGAAGGAAGGAAGGAAGGAAGGAAGGAATGGTTCAGGGGAAGGAAGGAAGGAAGGAAGGAAGGAAGGAAGGAATGGTGCGGAAGGAAGGAATGGTGCGGAAGTAAGGAAGGAAGGAAGGAAGGGAGGGAGGAAGGAAGGAAGGAAGGAAGGAACTAATGGTGTGGAAGGAAGGAAGGAATGGTGCGGAAGGAATGGTGCGGAAGGAAGGAAGGAATGGTGGGGAAGGAAGGAAGGAAGGGAAAAAGAGAGAAAAAGAGGTGTGTGGGGGGGGACAGGGAAAGTGACAGGGATTAGGTAGAAACATATCACCCTTCCGTGGGTCCTGATGATGTCTCATTGATCCCCTCTGTCTGGTCTTGGAGGTGGGTGTCGCCCACCAAAAAGTATAGAATCCAATGGATTAGTGTATGTTTGGGCAGGTGGGAAAGCCCAAGTGCCTCCCCTGCAGGGACCCAGTTTGACACTGTCCCTTGCAAGACTCTACATCTTTTGGCTTAATCCTCCTGTGAATGTATCCTTCTCTCTCAGCCCAGACTTGAGCCACTTTATCTTATCTCCATCAACTTGCAGTCCAGGGCCTTAGTCAAGAGGCTCATTCAGGGTGTGGTGGTTTTCCATGCAGCTTTTGTTTAGTTTTCTATAGTAGGCAAAACTCCTTCATCAAGATGTTTAAGCCATAAATCATAACATTTCAGACAAGCACCACTTGTTGCTGATGTCCATCACGACTCTGAGGCGTTGACTGTGGCCCTCTGGATGTGACCATCCAACCACTTTCTTATTTGTCTAAAGTCCACTCATCATATCTATCTCTCTCCAGTTCAGAGGTAAGGATGTTGTGGGGGACTGTGTCAAAGGCTTCACAGAAGTCGAGTTCAATGACATTTATAGCCCTTCCCTTGTACGCTGATATAGTCACCCCATCACAGAAGCCCCTTGGTTTGTCAGGCAGGACTTGCCCTTGGTGAAGCTGTGCTGGATGTCTCAAATCTCCTCCCTGTCCTCCATGTGCCTTAGCAGATCTCCCAGGGGGATCTATTCCATGATCTTCCCAGGCACAGAGGTGAGACTGACAGGTCAGTAGCTCCTGGAGTCCTCCTTTGTACTCTTTTTAAAGACAGGCACAATGATTCCCTTTTTCTAGTCATCTGGGACTTCCTCTGACTGCCATGACTTTTCAAATATCTTGGAGAGTGACTTGTCAACTTCATCAGTCAATTTCCTATGCATTGTATGGATCAGAGATTACTGTAGGTTCCTGGATGTTACCGCTCAGGACAGAGCAGACACCATCAGCAGAACAGTGATCCAGATCACTGCAAGAACCAGAGACTGGCTTCTTGCAGGTGAGAAAACAATACTTGTTTTTGTTACTAACTCATACCACTATCAAGTTTATCTGGACAGCTCTTTTACATGCAGTCAGATAAAACATGGAAAACACATTCATGAGAATATATTTGCAGAGCTGTATATAGGCAATGATTTTTAAAATCAAAGACATTGTCTTTGTTATGTATATATATGTTGAGTTTTTACTGCTTGGAGAACTATATTCAATTAAGAAGTCAGAAGTTATGAAGCTAATTTAATCATGAGCAAAATTCCATGCTCAATGTTAATTTTGTACATCCATGAAAGAAATGAAGAATAGTTTTATCTCCCTAATACTCTCCTGCTCCTTTCAGTACATTCCAGCTGAGAAATGGGACACAACAGGAAATAGTTTATAGGTTTTTTATGTGAAAGGTGACTATAACTCTCACTTCCAGTTATCTTATAGTTTCCTGAGTAGTGCCAGTCTTTTAGTCCATTCAGATGGGAAAGTTTTTAATTTACCTGTTGTCATTCATAAACTACCCACAGGAGCAGTGCGGCAGGGAAAAATTATGTGAATGACTTCTGGAAATGCCGACTTCCTAAGAACTATTTGGAGAAGTAATATTACTATGTAGTTCAGCTTCTTTTGTGTAAGGGATCAGTGGAGAGCTAAGGGAAAGACCTTGAAACATACAGCAATTACTGGAAAAGCAAGCTGACTTATACAGTGTTAATGAAGGGAAGTATTTTTCCTTTAGGATAAATTGAAGTGACATATGAGGGTGGCCCTTAAAAATCTTCCATTTACTCCTCTAGGGCAAAATCTCTTAATGGGCTAGGTCCAACTTCACTAAAGATGATAGAGATTCTTAATTGGCTTCAATAGGCCTTGGATCAAGGCCACAGGAGTCATATAGATCAAAATATTTTTGGCTATCTAGCTGGATGGAAAGAAATGACTGTGGTGATAATATTTGTCTGAGCAGCTTATGTTTTGCTATGTTGTTTCACTGTGGGGAAAAAGATATTTGTTATTTATTTCTTTCTCCAATATACATCTATAGTTTTCTAATGTCATGCAGAGAACACTAATGCAATATATTATGCATGCTATCTATGTTCTGTTATGTCATTGGCTTTCACCTCACCTCATTTGTCTATCGAGTCTGAAAGATGGTTGAGGGGTGATGAGAAGGGAAATACCCTAAATCTGTCAGAATTACTTAGACATGTTGATGTGTTTTGAAAAAATGAGTCCTCATTGCTGTGCGTTGTTTCCAGAGCAAATTTCTGAACTGGCACAAGTTAGATTCTTTATATGTGCACAGTTGCATTGATCAGAATCTGCTTTATTATTTTTCCATGTATGATATAATTTATTGAATATGGACTCCAATACAGGGGAAAAAATACTATATCTATCCTGAAATAATTTTTCCGTTCCTGATTTTTGTTGATGTATTTATTTCATATTCCATCTTTCCTCTTTATGCTCTATTATTTTAATTTCTTCAGGAGGTAAAACAAATACAATAATTGCAGAGGCATGTGTAGTGTATTTCTAAGGAGCATACTAAGGATCCTGTCCACTGTGGTGTTGTCAGCACCCACATGGTAAACACACATGAATATAATGCATACACATAATCCCAAATTAACAAAAAATTTTAAATGAAAATACACATTCTATTACAGATCTTAATTAAGCAATTTGCTGAATGATGTTCTAGTGAGTTTTTTATCCTGATTTACTTCTTTTTATGGAAAAACTAAAGGGAAAGGAATTACTTGAAAAAAAAAATTAATAGTTTTAATTAAGGCATTAAAACAGAAGTGAGCTGCTGACTATTAACATAAACAATTAGTATCCTGCACAATTTAACCTGAGATGGGGAAGCAACATTTTCTGAAATCCTTAAAGGTTGTGGACATTTCCTATGCAATGGTTCAAAACAATTCAGAACATGAACCAACATAACACAGCTTCAATCTTACCATTGTGCCTCGCTGCACAGAACATCTGTACCTGTAAAGAAAAAGACGTTTTTATACAGTATTTTTGAAATGTTTCCATTTGAATCATATGCTTATTTATTCATGAGACCCCTAAAACTGCTCATGAAATTCCTAAAACTGTTCAGGTTTGCTAATCAAAGAAAAATAGTGTCACTACTGAAATAAACATCTTTTGAACATTCTGTTATAATTTCAGGAAATAAAATGAATAGTAAATTCGGAGCTATCTTGGCTAATTTGCAACGTGAAGGTGTCACTAGACACTGAGTTTTCATATTACTTGTTTTCAGCAACTTGTTACAGGCTTGGGCAGCAGTTGCTCTTGTGCTGTAGACACTTTTTCTCTTACTTCCAAACTCTCACTTAAATACATTAAAGAGAATTTACTTCCCTTTGTCAGTAAAACAAAACCCAAAAATAAACTCTCCAAAGGATCCATAGACTGCAATCTGAAATACCAGGGAGATAAAACAATTTAATTAGAACTTGGAAAAAAATCTGAAAAATATCGTCTAAAAACTAGTCCAAAGGATAAAGCACAAAAAACCAAAGAATACAATCCAGACAACTTTTTTCCCCCCATGTGTATTTTTTGTTTTCTTTTTATGTAAAAAAAAAGATGAACTTTGAATGTACTCTAGCCTGTTTTATTTTTCACTTTTTCCATCATATCCCCTGCTTCCTTTGAAATGAAAAGAATACCACAAGTAGTACTAATCCAAACTAACATCATACTACTTCTTTGGAGATGCACTGAGAAACAGAAACAAACCAATGCACACTTGAAAGAAACGTGGAAAAAAATATAACAGAATGGATGGTGCACCTGATTGAAGAAATTCTTTCTCCAGTTGTCTCTCTTGCACAGACAGACATACACATCTACACACTTGATTTATTTGTGAAACAGTGTATTCTAAACACAGTTTTTTGCAAAGTGGAATGGCAATTAAACAGAACAGCTTGACGCTGCCAATCACTCCCACTACCAACAAAAGGATCTACTATCAAAGGAAATAATGTAATGTAAAAAACCCCACATTCTACCAAAGCAAACAATGTAAACATGTAAGCAAAAAATAAGCTTGTTTATCATCTGTCATAGCATAGCACACATTTTTTAACCCTCCCCCCTAAGGATATGTGTTTTTGTATCCCATTATGTTAATTTCGCCATGCATGTGATGTGGAAGTAAAGGAGGAATGGAAGAAGTTAGCTTTTCTGCATGCTTTTCTGTTGGGGAAGCACACTACCACTGTTGCAGGTTGGGGTGTTGTTTTCTTTTTAATTTTTTTTTGAATGCTGGTGTACAAATAAATGGACAACCACAGTTTATCATCATTTAAAGATGCATGTGCATGCTAGAGTTTACTGAAACATGATTGGCTGCTACATAAATCAATCTGATAGAGATCAGTCCCATGAAAAAAAGATAAAGCATTAGCCTGTGCTTTTGGAATGTGCACATTTTAGATAGTGGTTATTGATGATTTCATTCCACTGGTACATGTACATGTCTAGACCATGTTTTTGTATAAAATATTTAAACAATTGCGTGTTCATTTCAAGAAAGACCATGAAGAAATAATGATTAAAACTTTGTTATTGCAACATTCTAGATGTAAAATTTTCATGCAGAAAACTTGGTTTCCCTTAAAATGAAACTCATCTTTTACAACCGTTATATATTTTTTGTCTACCTTGCATGCAACATTTGCTTATTTATTACTATAATATTTTCTTCACCAGATGGAATGTTCTGTGAAACCTTTAAATTGCCCTTATTATAGTAACACCAGATTTTGCTGATGTGCAGTATGCAAGACTAAGCCATTCACTTGAACATACTCAAATTGTCCACAATAACTCATCCAGGCTTTGGATTAACCCTTGTTACCAAGGGGAGTTTCTTTGCTTTTGCAATAATCTGGTTTCATATTAATTGCCAGCTAAACATGTAAGTATTTTCTTTTATCCATGAATCATGGTGGTAAAAAAAAGGACTTTGAAAGCATCTTGTGCAGATACCTAATGGCTTCTCACAGCACTGTGAAAAAGGAGGTGAGCACCCTAACACACAGAGAGCTGTTGTGATTTATCATAAACTCAAAGCAAAGCACTAGTAGAAGGGTGTCTGTGAAATATTACCCTGATATTTTCCTTTGTTTCACCATGTTTTAAATACTCATACACAATCACATACAAGTTCTGTGCAAGCTGAAATTCAGTCTTTCAGCAAGGAAAATTATATATTCTTAATATTTTCCTTGAAATTCTTACTTGGGGTCAGCTTCCTTTCTCGGTCCTCCACCTCTTTCCAAACTGACTAAAGCATTCCTTCTAGAAAGCAATCTCTTCTAAAATAAGGCAATTTTGACATTATCTAAACCAGAAAATAGAGCAGCTTGGAAAAAAAAGCCCAAACCTTAAAATATGAAAACCATTTTACTATGTGCCTGGCTAGTTGAAAATCAGACAAACAGAATATTACCAAACTTTCCAGAAGAATTTACCTTTAGGCTGAGAGCAAGCATGGAAAATTCAGGGCACTTCTTCAAATGTTTACTTTTACTAATCTCACCTCCCTGTAGAAAGCACAGAGGGGCAAATGAAAGATAGATGAGCACTCTGCTCTTGCAGTGAAGGACATCTCTGTCTCCTGAGGAACATTCTCAGTGGAGGGTTTGAGTAGAATTGAGTTGGGTAAAACTCCTAAGCTCACTATAAAAATAGTTCAGAAACTATTTTCTCCAGAGACCAGGGTCTCTGGCTAAAACCTTATCTATACACAGACATTTTGGGAAGATTTTCTGAGCTTGCATATTTCTCTGTCCGTCTGTCCATCCCTCTCTCTTTCTAGCAGGCTGCTATGTAAGAAATATTTTGCATCCTGATGACCTGATGGCTGCTGGCAAGTTTCTCTGCAGTGTCTCTGTAAATGGCATGCAGAAGGCCTATAAAACAAACTCTCAAACAGCAGCATTTTTCACGCAGTCACAAAATTCCTCTGTTTTTGCTGCAGATGTTTTTCTGTCATTCTGTGCATCCCTACTTTCTGCTTATACTGCAGAGCTTCATTCCCATTGGTTTTCAATGAATAGAGAGCTGGAGGAAGGAGAAAAGGAAGGGAAAGGAAAGGAAAAAGGAAATTGCAGAGGGAAAATCTGCAATTTTCTGCAATTCCTAACAGGCATTAACAGCAGTGTCATTTTTAATGTGGTCTTGGGGACGCTTGTGTTTGAGTAATCACCTTCTTCTTGAAAATCTTCTGAGGTTGTTTAAATTAGCTTGTTTTAAATGAATTTAAATTTAACATCACTTACAAAGAGTCTGGTTATTAGCCCAAGGACACATTGGTTTTGTATCTTTGGTTCTGTCATGTTCTGACTTTCTGAAGATCACAGAATTGTTTGCTATTTTGACAGAAAGCTGACACAACAATCATTTATTTCCAATAAAATTCCCCAAAGGAATAAATACACCTCTGTTATAGTTATGTAAAAATAAGGTTATCTTAGGAATTAATTGATCATACAGTATGTCTAATTTCATTATATTTGACAATGATGCAAAAGATTATGCTAACTACTAGTAGGTTGCTAGTGTGTTTAGACTGAAATTCTTATCAATATTCTTGGAAAATGCATTTTGTGCAGGCATGTTTTGCAGGAAGGAGGAAAATCAATCTTAATTGTTCTGAGTTCTGCAATAAGAATTAAATTACTCTATGCTCAGCACTAGGTTTATGGAAGTCATTGAATTCTACAAACTTTTTCCAAGTGATGTTTTATAGAACTGCTTTTAAAAACCCCAGAGGGTAAACAGTATTCTCAGAATAAACAGAAAAATGCTGACCTTGTCAGATTTAGCTGCTGAAAGCCAAGCTGTTTTAAAACTTGGAGGATCAAGGGTCATGGTTATAAACAACACAGATAAAAAGAAAGAAAGAAGGAAGGAAAAAAGAAAGAAAACTAGAAATAAAAAAGAACTACACACTGAATATAAGTAATAAATACGTTGACCTTGACAAGAAGGGTAGGAGATATTTATGCAAAAGGCAGGGAGAGGTGAAGAGATCGCAAAGAGTGAAAGACGAGAAAGTGCACAAATTGTACTTGGGAAAAAATGTTTCTTAGAGCTTGTTTTGAAGAAGGAAATGAGTCTCTTTATCTTCATGTGGTTTTGGTTTTGAAAGGGGAAAAAGGTCAAATCTTCTTTGTTTTAAATAAACTGGTCACTACTTCTGAAGTGTAACATGATAGGGCTCAACAATCCTAATGAAACTGGTATTTCCCTGACACCCCGGGCTGCAGCACCTCAGAAGTTGTATGGTCATTTATTGTAAGCCCAGGGAGTTTTATAAACAAAGGTATGGCAGTGTGTGACTTTGCTCATGGCCTTCATACCCTTGTGTGCTCCTATGTCAGCCGTATCAGCAGTGCGATGGCTAAATTTGCCACCACTTATATACTTTCCCAAATTGCAGCTGCATTCATGGCCCTTCACTATTATGCTCAAAAACATGAACTGGAGTTATTATGCTGGGCTCTGTATGACACCTCTTTCCACAATGATTCCAATGGAGTAAAGTTTCATAGAAAACAAACTGCTAGAGACACTCAAAGTGACACCAGAAATTTAAAATGTCATTGCAAAAAAAGACAGCAGGAATGCTACAGCCTAAAAAATCCCCAAACAGTCAACCAAAAACCCAAGCCCAACCCAAATAGGGCAATGCAGGTTTTAACAAGGCTTTTGGTATAAGTGGGTTTGCTGAGGTCCACGATTTACCAGAACCCTCACTCCCGGGTCGACTGGGAGTTTGTTATGCTTACCAGATTCTACATCTAATATACTCAATTTCTCCCAGTTCTATGTGCAGGCCAAGAAACTCTTGCAGAGCGAATGAGATAACAGCAAAGAAATTATATAACTGAATTTCAGGGGCTTCAGCACTGTCTTACAGTGAAAGGCCTGATGGTAAAGGAGCGTCTTCAGGCTTTACAAACAGAAAACGAAATAAAGTGTCCTGTATTGAATTAGAAGACTAAAGAAAATCCCACAACAGGACAGGAGAGGAAAAACTCACTGAAAATAAATGGAACAACATCCTCTTTTCCTGTTGTTAAAATTTTGCTATTAGTCATAGAATGGTTCAGTTTGAAGGAACCTTCAAGATCATCTAGTTCCAACCTGCCAGCCACAGACAGGGAGAACTTCCAGACCTAGAGCAGGTTGCTCAAAGCCCCATTCTGGCCTGGCCTTGAACACGTTTTGGGATGGAACAGCCACAACATCTCTGGACAACCTTTGCCAGTGCATCATCACCCTCATAGCAAAGAATGCCTTCCTAATATCAAATCTAAACCTGCCCTCTTTCAGTTTAAAACCATTATCCCTTGTTCTATCTTTACACAGCCATAAAATAAGAATGTGTGCAGTGCTTTTACACACATCTTCACATCAGGCTTGTGTGGACAGCAAACTCTGACTAGTTAAACTCCCATTTCCTTTTATTCAGCACAAATGCAAGACTTTTTATCTTTGTCTCAACTCTCATAGCACCTGTCCTTTCTTCCTGAGGTTCTTTCCTGACATGCCCCTGGCAACTCTCTTCCAGACTGAGAATTCCTCTTCATTTTGTTTGCTGATTCATGCTGCCACTTATGTTTAAATGTGAGATACCAAGCTGTATCTGTTACACATTGCTCACTTTTTTTTCTTGACCACATTCCAAGCTTTACCCATTAGATAATATCCTAAAGTCCATATAGAATATTATCCATCTAAAAGTTCTTGCCTACATTGCTTCTGTAATTGCTTTAGTATTAGACTAAATGTTCTTTAGGAGACTCATTTCTTCTTCTGGTGTTCATAATATATCTTCTGTAAAAGGCCATCTGTTCCCAGACCACTAGAAACAACAATGGAAGGGCACACCTATACAATAATGTGGCGATATGTGTCACTGGCCACAAAATTGAAAGGCAATTATGGTAATGAAAATTGTGAACTTTCAAAATGACCAGCTTTATTATTCTTCGTGGCATCAATCCACAAACTGGGACAATTACTCAGTTTACAATACAACTAAATAAAAAGTGACTGATTCATTGGACATTAGCTGTTTCAGAGCTAGCGTCATGCTTGCTGTTTGAAGTAGCACTTGAAATGACATATTATGCAGAAACACCCCGAGAGCCTGGATTTCCTACTTTGACCTTGCTTCACGATTCGGCTCTCTATTGTGCCCACTCCTTTCTCTCTAGCCTTGAATCAGTCTGTCATTCCTTCAAAACCGACCAATAATCAGAGGTAACCAATTTCTTTCCTGTTTATTTGACTTTCTCCTTTACCTTTCTACCTACCCTTGTTTGCCCCCCAATTTTGTGCCTGAGAGACACCACCCTGCTTTGATTGCTATGATACTGAGAATCCGAATTTCTGAGGATCTACTGATCACACAAACCTCATAAAAGTGAAATCATTTCACAGTGCAGGATTACGGTTCTCAAACAGAACCCTATAAACAAAGACTATGCATATAGCTTTGCAGAAGCCAGGAGGAAAAAAGAAAGCCATGATAATTTCAATCTGTTTCCTGAGTATGGGACAGGCAAATCAAACCTCAGCCATTCATTGTTTTGTTTAGGTTTCTAACACACTAAAGATATTCTTGATTGGAAACCACCCCTCAGTGAATACTAGGCTGTGTTGGTGGTACAGGGGAAGGTGTTGGTCTTTATTGTGCTCAGTGAAGCATGCTGAAATATTGCTTTCTTATCTTGAAACACTTTATGATTGTCTTCAAATAAATTGATGCTCACAAAGCATCACTAAGTCATGTTGTCCTGCTTATCCACCTGTTGGAAAAAAAATTAACAAAATGAGAAAATATTCAGACCTGTGACAAGCTTTTCTAGAAATTGAATTAATCTTCAGTCTTTCTCTTTATTTATTTTTTTTTTTTGGTATCCCTGCAGAGGGGAAGAGATACATTGTGAAATACTAGTTTGATTTTCCCATCAATTCTGAAAACAATGCAGTTATAACAGGTTCAGATATGTAATTGATCCATGCAAATTCCTAAACCTTTCGAAAGTTTCTTTCTTATTGAAAACTCATCAGATTAAGACCTAAATTGAAGAAGGATGTTTCTGAGAGTTAAAGCATTGGACTGGGAATCAGAGACTCACATTTCAAGTCCTGGAACTGCTATAGACTTAATTTGTGATTTTGGTTGTGATCCAGCAACGCACTTAAATCGGTGTTTAATTTAAAACACTGTAATGGTCCAATGAAAGCTAAGCACAGAGTTAAGTCTTTAATAAATGGGAGAGTTAGTCAGACTGAACTCATTTCTCTAGCTATAAGATGTGTTAGTACTTATATTCTGCCATAGTTTAATTCTACAGAAAACCTTCTGGTGCAAAAAACTGTATCTTTTGATCTGTGCAACACCAAGACCAACTGATGTCAGTTGGAGCCTGTAAAAATCATTCTGCTCCAAAGCAATCATAGTCAATGAATTGTCATCTTCTCATCCTCTGGAAGCAAGTTACTTCTATGAAAATACTATTTCAATGGAGGCTTCACATAGAGGATGTAAGGGGCATTTACCCACTTCATCTCACTTGCATCCTTACGGCTTAAGCGTCCCTCTCTGTCTGGCTGCAGTCCCACCTGCTGCTGGTTGGGAGAAGAGTCAAGTTTCTCCTTCAGCAGCCAGCAGTAATTGCTATGATGCAAGGCAGCAGGCAGACTAATGTACCTGCACTAAAGCCTGCAGTTTGGGAATGAAATGGAATGAATCTGCAATATTTTGTCTTATTTGTTAATATTTTACAATTTCTTTTGATAAATCTCTTTTCTCCTTTATACTGCACTGCATGGGAGCTCCCAAAGCCTCATTTATTTGACAGGTCTATGCATACTTCCCACAATGGATTGTGAAGTTGCTATACTTGTCCAAATACAGTTAGAAATTTTGTTCACAGAGTGAGAAAAAGTGCTCACAAGTAAAAAGGATGATTAATTTCCGCAGCAGCACTGAGAATATGCAAGCAATACAATTCATCAATATTTTGCTTTAATTTCAGGCTTAATTGAATCCTAACAGATCCTTTGTATACCTTCTGGCTACATATATGACACAGCTACACATTACATTGCACGAGGGGCAATATAAATATCTTTTTTCCTTAAAATTCTTAACTTGTGCAAAACCACCAGAGAGAAATTCACTTTGTGCTTGTGTGTCAGACAGCTACCTGAAATTTCTCAGACAGGCCTGAGGTCTCTAAGACCCATAACCTCTCTCTTGTTCTGCTCATTCATTAAAGAGACCATGATCTAGCTTCTGCATTTGGATGACAAGCAGGAGATTGCCAATTGTCTTGGAAATGTAAAATAAACACTTTTTCTACGTATGTTAATGCCACTGTTTATTGACTACTTACTCAGGCTGGATGTAATTGGGGCCACTAGGGAAACATAAGCAGCTCAGTGCCTGTCAATACCTGGCCTTTAAAATATTCAGTACAATCAGTGTTACATGACGTTTAACAAGCTGCCCTTTTCATGTGGATACAGCTGTTGTTGCCATGCAAGCAGGAATGAAGATGCAGATCCTCCTTGCAAGCTTTTTTAAAATGATTTTTTATTTCATCTGTGGTGTTGAGATAACTCAGAACCAAATAAATCTCACCACTGAAAATTTAGTTAGGACTCACAATCTCTGGAAAAAGTGCAAATCAGTTTCATGTGAAAGGCAGGGAAAAAAAACCAGCTCCAAAGAAGCAAAGTGAAAAAGGGCCAGGATGTTAAACAGTTTAATTACGAGTATCTTCATGCATTATGACATATGGCAAATGTAAATTAAGCCACCTTCAGGATGTCACAAGCAAAATTGTCAACAGTGGTTCTGATGACTGAGAGGCTCTTGAAGAATCTCTCATCAGCAGACCATAAAGACTAAAGCACAAGCTATCACTAACATGCAGATGTTATCAGGATGTGACTTCAGCACAGATATGGATCCCGATGGAGAGACAAAACTGCAGATGTTTAATGCATTATCGTGGAAACAAATTGCAAACTATTCTATTTTAATTATTTAAATTTTGCACAAAGGAGATATTCTATGTCTTCAGCCTCTATTGCCAGTGTGTAAGTTAACAGTTCCTGTAAATAAAAGCAAACAACTTTTTCATGGAGCCAATTAAAGCTGTTAATATTTCTGAGCAGATTGATAGATAAATGTTTCCATTTCAAATTAGTCTTTAAAACAAACAAACAAACTAACTAACAGAAAAGAAAAGCCTAGACATCCTGTCTTCACAGAATGAAATAAAGAGTGTCATTCTAACAGAAGGTAACAACATATCAGAATATGTTCATACAATGGTGACTTATTTTACCATCAAAAAAAAGAATTAAAGAAATACAAAATAGAAGGACAAAGTGACAAAATGAATTTAGAAGACAAAATTAAGTCTCGAATTTTAAGTCAACATTTCTTGTAAAGCACAAAACATAGTAGGAAATCAATTTCACAAACTTTAGTCCTTGAGACTGATTTTATCTACTGAGCATGATTTTATGGCTGGCTCTTTCCACAGTTTATGCCAACCTCAGAAAGTTCTGGGAATGGGGAGGTAAGGAAAATTGTTGTGGAAGGGTTGAGCACAAGGCAATATTATGAAACCACAAGTTCTCTATACCAAATACAATTTCCCATTTTCTTTTGGTGACTTTTCATTTCCACAGGCTGTATTTGCCATGTTTTAAAAAGCTGGAAGTCAAAGGGTTTAGTAAGATTCCCTAAAACGAGGATCACTTTTAAAAAAAATTATCTAAAATTTAAAAAAACCCCGAAATTTAAATTCAATATAAATTAACAAAAAAAAAAAAAAAGAAAATAAAACAAAACAATATGATGAAATAAAATACTCTCTCACCAAGTGGTATGTTGCTTTCAATATTCAATCAATAGGTTTTTTTCTGCTCAGTGTGTAAAAAGTTGTGGTTGAAATAGGTCAGTTTACTAGTGCCCTCTTCTGCTTTACACTGGTCTCTGCTGCCCTCTCCTAACCTTTGATCTACCTCCAGCAGTTTCTGTTCTTCCACTCACTGATCCAGCAGGACCTTAGCCCCCTCAGGTCCCTCATGTCAAACAAGCAGGCATCTACTACTTTACATGCCCTGAAGGTGACTGCACAGGAAGAGAGGGGGAAAGAAAGGGTGGGGGATGTGGGGAAAAGAGAGCGAGAGAGCAAGAGAGAGAAAGAGGGAGGGAGAGAGAGGGAGAGAGAGAGTGTCCTTGGAAAGGCAGGATGGCATCCCTGAGCAAAAACACATCAATCACACCAGTCCAGCTATCTCAATTAACCCTTAGCTAAGAGGGGACCTCCTGGAGAAACTGAAAAGAATTCGAGAGAATAAGAGATGCTATCTGCCACAAGGATTACCATTCTACATGTGGATCAAAGACAATTCCACATTTTACCCTAGTGATTAGCTGTAATTAAATAAAGTAAGTCTGTTTAAACTTCATTAACAGCAAGACATTTGCTACAGCAGAGTGGGCACAAATCATCCATTCTTAATTAAAAGATAATCTACAGGATGACCATAATCTTCTTCTAAAAGTACACTCTTTCCCCCTCAAAGATTTTTTCATCAAATAAGGATAAATAACAGTTTCTCTCTGTTTAAGCTATGAAGGAATGGATTCTCCTTCCCATTTGCTTGAATGAGTGCTGAATGTGCCTGATAATATCACTTTGGCATGCTATTATCTAAAATGGTAGAATACCTCACTTCAGCAAAGTCTGACATAAATTTTTGAAAACAAAGAAATTGCATATGTATGAGCTGAAATAGATATGACACTGTTGGCACATTAATATTCCTGTCACTGGGGGGTTTCAAACTTTTAAGGAGATGATATCAATGAATTCAGGCTGTAGCTGGTGGAAGAAGACAATGTACTGCAGGACAATTATTAATTACAAACACTGAAATATATTAAAAAACCATATAATAATGTCCAAAATATATCATGGTGCAGACCAGTGCTCAAGACCCCTCTGAATCCTACTGCAGCTCCATTGTGGGAGGATCAGTCCCAATCAGCAGCAAAAGGACATCTCGCTTTCTACTTCTACAATCCCTGTGGTGGTGCATAGGCAGCATATGTTTTCAATTATCACATAACAACCCTCATTAACAGTAACTGCAGTGCCCAACCGAACAACTCTCTGCCCAGTTGCATATGGCCTGAAATGGATTGTAATATATGATATGAGTATGATATGAGGATATTCATTTGGGATCTTTGATTGTTTGACGGTAGAGCACACAGAAGTACATGTTAAGGAAAAAAGCATCATGTCAGCTGCTTCTAAGCAACAGCTAAGCTAAAAATTTCCTATTTTATTCTGAGGAGCAGGAAAAAAATGTACAAAACCTTTTTATTTATGCTCCATTGGGTTGATATATACACTGCTTACTCAGCTCTGTCCCTTGTGATGGGTATACCGGGACAAACTGCAGGAATTAGAGATCACAGACTGAAGATTACATTGTAAGATCTGTGGGGCAGAGGCTGTTAGCTCAATGAGGTACCTTGATGTCTTTTGATCCTTAAAAGTAAGTGAGGAACATGAAAGCCACTTAATCAGCAGAAAAAAAATTCACACTAGAATCAAAACCAGGCTCAAAACTCATGATTGAATCTGAATATAATTCTACAAGTAGCTTTTTTGATTTTTCATTTTAATTTTTTGTGGAACCACTTGCTGACAGTGACTATGCAGCATGTACTAGTCAAGTGACATGCTGACCTTCAGGGATAGGATAGAAGGGCTGCTTAAAAGCTTTTACATGTACAGCTTTTGCTTTTTTACTGTCTGTTTCTTTTCTTTTCTTTTCTTTTCTTTTCTTTTCTTTTCTTTTCTTTCCTTTCCTTTCCTTTCCTTTTCTTTTCTTTTCTTTTCTTTTCTTTTCTTTTCTTTTCTTTTCTTTTCTCTTCTTTTTTTTTCTCGTCTCTTTTTCTCCCCCTGACTCTGCACTGTTTTTCACCTATGACAGGTTGTTTTGGACCCTGACACCTGACATTCAATAACCTCTCAGCAGTTGTGGACAAAGGTCTAAGAAAATTCCTCTTTCACAAACAGGCATGAAACTCCATATAGCTCCATACAAAAGCATCTCAAACACACTTGATGGCAAGTCAGCTGTTTCAGGCTATTACAAGAGAGCACTAGTCATCTCCAAATATTTTTAAACTTTACTAATAAAATCCTGGAGAGGTGCTTAGGTCAGTGCTTTCAAAACAACGAGAAATACACCTGTGCTTTGGTTTTGATTTCACTCTTTTATTACACTATTGCTATCTGTCATTTCCTGCCTGTGTCAGCATAGCATCTGAATCGCAAAAATGTCATGGATACGCCATGCAAAAAAGAAAGAATATTGTATCCTGCCATGATAAGCAACATCACTTTGAAAAGAAAAGAAAAAAATTACACATTCATAGATTATGTGGCAACTGCAAGGTATTATATTTGCCATAGTCTTACACCAATGCAGTGTAGCAGGAAGTTGATAGCAGCTGTAGTATTGTTCTCAAATCCCACCCAGCCCTCCAGTTAGGTCCAAATTCCTTTGTAGCTCTAGAATTTAATTTTGAAATAAGTTTAAATTAATGTTTGAAATTGTGGAGTGAATTCTTTGTATCAATGGACCAGTTTATACCTCTTTCTTTTATCTAAAGCAGCATTTTATGTCCCCAAGAAAGAAGGCTCTTAAGCAAGAAATAATTTTAAGTGCATGTGTAAGCCCAACAAAGTCAGTGGGACTACTATTTGGGCTTAGCGTCATGTATGCCTTGCATGTATGCCTTGCCAAACCAGGGCTTTAGATATTAATCCATGCAAGGAGAGGTCACACATTGCGACTTTGAGCATTAAAGAGTCATGGTAGTAAGGTATTTTTCCTAATTATTTTAGTGCTTGCCTCTCAAGAAATTACAATAACAACAAATTCTGGTGAAACTTTAGGAGTTATTCATAGAACCCAACAGATTTTAAAACAGAACAGCTGAAACCCACTGCTGTTTGTTACAGAAAAAGACCAGAAAAGAACTTTCCAAACCCCATTTTCCTTTTTGGCCAAAAATCAAGCCATTGTTTATCAAAGAATTAACTCTACACTAACTAGACAAAATATCCTTGGAATGGAAACATTGATATTCAGGGAGCAAAGAGAATTAAGTCACAGGACTCTTTAAAACGTAGTCTTTCATGTCAGTTCATTGCAAAAAATAATGAACTACAGTTACTTCTTCATTTTCCCAGTGCATTTTTGGGATAGTTTACATGATTCTGAAATACCTGAAATACTTTAGTGCCTACTGTGGAATGTCCTCATGAAGTAAAATAAGACATTTAGACATTGACTTTCACAATTTCATTGAATGGATTTTAAATTATTATTATTCAGAACCAAGAAAAATGCAGATTCTGTTTAAAGAAATAGAAATATGTTAGGAAATATTTACATAATGCAAAAGTTACATGGTGAATATCTAATGAGATCAAGAGAAATCCAATCCATAGATATGGCTTTTAGTACAGTATGAAGATTCTGTAAATCCTCTGATAGAAACAAAGTAACAAAGTTGTCTTGTAAAGTGAACTACAGATTAGGTTACATCTATTTTTCTCATAGGCATTACTTCTGAAGGTTTGCATCTATAGAAATTACATCCATGTACACTGTTTAAACAGATGGTAAGAGTAGCACAGACTTTAGGTTCCTGTATATGCTTTGGATTTCTTTTTAATAAGTAAATCATACTTTTGCCCCTTTTATTTGTGGCACTGAATTTGTTATGTTTTCTTCTCTTTTTAAGAAATATAGGTTATGAGAGGTCAAAAATTACAGAAACTTCAATGGCTGGACTTCCCCTCCACTGGTGTTTATAGGTTTCTGCATCTGCAAAAAATCCCAGTGTTTCTATTTTCAAATAAATTTTAAGATATAGTACTTAAAAGTAATATGACATTGTTGGAGTGGTAACTGCTGATTTCTGTTTTGTTTTTCATAAGTTTATCTGATTATCTTGTTTCTTTTAATTGATCATTATGGCCAAATAAATCTGCTGGGCCTCTGCAAAATATCATTGAAATTGATTGGATTTTACATACGTGAAGAATCACATCTGTGCCAATCACACTCTAAAACTGGGCAAGAGAGGAACAATATTCTCAATCTGATATCATTAAACAAAAGCCATATGAGTATGAGTAAGTTTTTATAAATTTTGCAGATTTTATCTTGTAAACAGATGAATAATCCTAAATGTTTGGAAAAGCATGTATGTATACAAGCAACACAAAAGGAACTATAAAGAGAGATGCACGTATTTAATTACATATGAGAGTGTACGGACATTTGTTTAAGGGCTGGACGCAACAACCCTTGTGGATCCCTTCCAACTCAGAATATTCTATGATTCTGTGATTCTGTAAGCAATTAAAGGTAATAATAACATTTAAACAATAAATCTTGAATATGTATCCTTTCATTGTATTGATGGATTACTATGAAACATGGATTTTTATTAATTCTAGAGAAAAGAATTGAATGTGTTCACCTGAATAGAGGTTGTCTGCACTTCAGAGAGTTTCTTCAAGAAAAATTTCTGTCTGGCTTAAAATAGTCTTGAAAGATAGCTTGCCTGGATCAACCTTTTCTGACAATCTTTAATTCTAATTTGCAATGTATTTTTTTTTTTTAATTGTTATATTGCTATTTCTTCTTGCCTTTAGGAGACAGTTCAGAGCGTCTCAGCTACCATCAAGGCTACCATGATTCCTTATTTCAAAAATATTGTGTATATAAAAATACTGTACATATATATAATGTAGAGTCATAAGTAACAATCAAGGCAAAAGAGTTTTTCATTTTAGAGTATGGGTGCTGTTTGTCAGCTTACTATATGCAGTCAAATTGTCTTCAAATTGCTAACAATTCCAGTTCCCATACAGAATCAATAGCAAGAAAGATCCAGGTGTGTATGCTTCTTTATGCTTGCGATTCTATTTATTTATGATTCAAAGATCCTTAATAGCAGTTTTTCTGTTCCTGTAGTCTGGAAAGTGAAAACTGGGACCTTTCCTAGAAATGTGCATTTACTCAGCTTCAGGTAAACTGCTGTAGCACTTTGCTGTGGTTGTAAGGGTCTAAGAACCTGCACAAGACAGACTCATACGTGATGGCAACACCTTTTATCGCATGAAGCAGAAGCCATATTATAGGAAATCTACAAAAAGTTACCTGGTCTAGGGAGATATATTTCCCTGCCTAAAACTTTGGGCCTTATAAAGATAATAGTAGGAAATTGAATATTTTAAAGATCTTATCATTCCACTCTAAGATTTCTGAGTAGCCAATTGCTCCTTTATTCTGCTTTAAGGGCAGCACCAGAAATGGCACATACAACAGTCTTTCCTTTGCCAGGTTTTAGTTTATGGTCTTTTGCAACAATTGTAATTTGATCTGCCATCGCTTGTTATGAGCCAATGCTAATAGCTATGAGCCCACATCATATTAGGAGGAAGGAGTTACTGTTATAGCTGTTTAATTTTATCAGGAGGGGACAATCCCCATTTGACTTACCCTTGATCATAATATATTTCAGTAACCCACAGAAAATAATTTTTTCTCTCCACTACCCTCTCAAGAGAAAACTTTACAACAGATCTGGGTTACACCAGAACACCTCTCAAATCTGATGTGACCAAGTCATACTGAGAGAAGAAAAAATAGCAGTGGGGAGCAGCTGAGATCAGGCATATCTGCAATTGCTATGATCTTCTGCTGGGGATTTTGGCTTCAACCAAAAATAAGTTCTCCTTTGTCCACCACCCTGGCTGTTACCCCCATAGAAAAACTTCCTCACTGCTTCTCAGAGTCATCCTGCCTGTGATGCCGAAATTAATGTTACAACCTGCCCCTGAAGCCAAGGGCAAATCAGGCTCTTGCTAATAGGTCCTTGGGGTGGATTAGAGTGAAACAACACTGACTGACCTGTATATATACATATATATATATATATATATATAGATATAGATATAGATATATAGACATATAGATACACATATACGTGTATATGTGCATATACATTTAATATACGTGATTTATCTTACAACAATTTGGTTGCAAAGAAAAGGAGCTACCTAGCTGTTTTCATCCTTATTGTAGGAAAGCAACATTGTAATACGTAAAAATAACACTTGAAAAAATGCATTACGGAAAAGTAAGAAAGAGAAAGAAATTATCAGAGTAGAAAGGTATCACCACCTATGGACTCAGAGATGAGACTTGATTGTCACAATTTTGATGTCCATTGGTTGAAAAGATGGTCATAGTGGTGTGGCAGATCTGTTGTGGGTGGAAAAAGCCCGTAAAACACAAAGTTCAATGGGTTAATGTAAGCTTAGTGGCATGCTGAGTGGCAATGCTGAGATGCCTCTGCTGGGTAGGCCACTTTACACTGTCTGATGTAACACCGTGGATCATGTGCACTCCTCAAGCCCATGGAAGGTCTCAGAAATGTGTCTGGGGGTGCTTTGGGGGTCTTTGATGGTTTACGATTCCTTTTAAGATGTAACAGCTGTCTCTCATATCAATGTAGTGAGTGAACTATACCCCATCAGAATCAATGAATACCTTCAGACCTGTGTGTAATTATCCCAGAGGGAGCTTTCACACCTGAGCCAGTTATGACCCATCAGAAGGGATGAATAACGTGAATGTCCCAATACCCTCTTGGTGAGGGCTTACAACTGAGTTGGTTTTGTAAAGGAGGACATCAGCATGGTAAAAAGCATTATCCCACTTCTTCAGGGTCTGCTTCTTTATTGGCCTCTTCCCTTATCTGGCTCAAAACCCAGCTTGATGCCTCTGGTGGTGGGTGTGCACCCCTCTGCATCTGGGCTGTGACCTTGCATATTGCCAACAAAGCACTCTGCTGCTTTTGTAGATGGCGGATTATTTGAGTCATTAGCCATTAACATTCCAGTCTCTCACAGGGAGCCTTCCTCAAGAAGGAAGGACATTGAGACCAAGCAGAGTGACAGGGCATGAGACTGTTTCTCCTTGTTAACAGGCCCTAAGAGGGGTAAAAACACAGTCAGGAGATAAACATGCGACCTGTTGGAAAGGAGCATGAAAAAAGAAGGAAGGGAACTTGTTTGAACTCTAGAGGTCATGAAAGGCAGTAGCACCTAACAAACCACAGGGATATGGAAGTAAAAGTCACATCTTTAGGGTCTGTTGTGTTGGAGAAATATTGACCCTTGAAAGTAAAAAAAAAAGCCTTTTAAGAATTGAAAAAGAAAACTGAAACAAGAAGGAAACTGGAAACAAAAGTGCAGCTTGAAGGAGAGAAACGGCCAGAGAAATTGATTCAGGTTTGCACATGTGGGATGTAAGCTGCAGTCATAATGACTTTTTTGGATGCTTTTCTTAGGGGAGAATTGATGTTTGCTGTTTGGGCTTTTAATATTTTTAACTAGGGATATGAAGGATGGGGCACTGAACTTAAGCTAGCTATAGAATCTATTTCTGGTTCTTCATATACATTTAATCTATTTCTCTATCTACCTATCTATATCTAGATATAATGTAGACGTGAACATATACCCATACCAGTACATTTACATATATGTATGCATATACATATACACATGGGGATGGGGTGATATATTTGGATATGATCTCTCTTCTGATATATTAGGTACAGATTATTTTTACTCAGTATATTATTAAGTGTTTAGGCATCACTTGCACCCCTCAAGCACTCAGACAATCTCTCCCAATCAGTTTTTGGAGGTATTATAGAAAGCATGAGACTCAGAAACAGTTTTGAAAGAGGATGGTTCTGCAGTCCTGTAAGACTGGAGAGGACACTTTTTATGAAGGTGTAGTTATGGCAGAAAGGCACGGACTAGAAGAGTGGAAGATGAAACACTCAGAGGTGACACTAGATGAGTAAAAAGCGGCAGAGTCATCAGTGTTGAAAGGATTGGATATGGATCTCATGGAAAAGCATTTGAAAGTGAAGGAAATTGAGAAGCACAGACAGAAATGGGGATGGGAATCTGTTCTGTCATGTATGTCTGCGTTTGAAACATCTCAATTTCTTATGAAGAAAAGATGCGTTTTCCATTTCCATAACTAACCTTTTTCTCTTCTTCGTCATTACACTAAATGGCAAATCCTACAGTTCAGAGAGCAGGGTATGCAACTAAACAGTCTTTAGGAAAATACAGTACAAGCATATTAACTAGCACATATTCCTAGCAGTGTACAGAATTTTCTCTCTTATGTGGTTCTCAAAGTTATAAAGTATATTGACAAGTTCCAGTCAAAAATACAGGCTGCAAAAGTCTTCTCCCCTCCTTCCCCCTCCCCCAAATATGGAACTTTTAGTCTAATTACTTATTTACAGTCTCAGCAAGACAGAGAACAGAATTTTATCCACTTTGGCTTGTTTCTGAATACTAAGTAGCTGGGCCAGTCAAGGCTCTCTAAAGAGTGTGAGACACACTGCATTTGACACAGTCAGGAGGAAAAAGAAAGAACAAAACAAAAGTCTATTCAGGGCTGAATCCTCTGATATACTCACCCACCCCCCACCTCTTTTAAAAATGAAGAGAAAGGGGAAAAACTCATGAATCCATGGCTGAATGCCTGAGGTTGTCAGAATACAGGACAATGAGTGACAGCTGACTGTCAGCACAATTCTCAGAGTCTGAGTTATCACTTTTTGGCATTATTCAAATAGGAAAAAAGTATGTGCGCTCAACAAGAAAGTATCGCAGAAGTGTTTTGTGAGGGGCTGTGCTCACACCAGCTGCAAACAACTGAGGAGGGTGTAGTTCCACAGGGATTTTTTTCCATGCTCTGTGAAATCTTCCCTACTGAACTCATTAAAAACTTTTCTAAGCATGTGGGCACTAAATGATGCTTAAAGACCACAGGAGTAGTAAAACTTTTGAGGAAATCAGGCCAGGCATACCTAAAAGCTGAGCAATTTACATATTCACAACAGTTATGTACCTGTTGGTTATTTTTAAAAACACCCACACTGGTGAAGGCCAATCTTTAAATATTTCCTGCATATTCTACTTGTTTAGGATCTCCTTGCAAGCTTATTTTTTCTCTGCAGATTTCACTACACTTTCCTCTTCACTGACTGCCTTAATCCTTCAGTCTTTGCTGTACCAGTGCATGATCAGCTTGTTTTTAAGTCACATCTACCCACATTTATTAGTGCTGAAACATTAGTTTAGGCATTTATATCTCCATAAATCCATACAAATGCTGCACAGGTTTTTCTGAGAAAGGTCGAAAAAGCTAAAGCAGAGAGGATTTTAAGGTTATTTAAATATTGCATTTTAAGTTGGCAGATATTTAAGTGCATGGTTTATGTACTAAAAAGAACTACCTGAGCAGAGCAACAGCTCATGATGGAGAGATCCTGGAATGACAGGGTTTTTAGTAATTAAAATAGATCTGGCCTGTATTCGAAGCATTAATTCACTTAAGCCTGTTGACCATCTGTACTAAAGAGACATTGATTTTATTCTCAGCTCCATGGGTCTGTCAAGATCCATAACAATGGCAAATAGGTCTTGCCACCTAGGCATGAGGGCTGCTCTGGATGTGGTCCTCTATGAGGGGGAGGATGTGACCAAGAAGTAGTCAGCGAGTGGGACAGAGATGCTGATCTGTATCACTCTACCTGCTAGTGGAGCACCATTATCGGAGAGCCCAAACTGGTGTTGGCACTCCAGCAGGTGTTACTGTATTATGAATCTGTAGAGAGAAAAAAAGAAAGGAGAGTTGGTGTGTAAGTAAAATGCAACAAGGAAAATGGGAGGTAGTTAATTCACAGACTTTGTGCTTGTGGTGGGTTTTTTTCCCAGCTAAGAGGAAGTAATTTCGGTAGCTGGCAGATATGATATTTAGAAGTTTCAGACTTTGCATAAAACTAGTAAAATAAACACCTACAAACAGAGGAATTTTGTATATAGGTTTTAGAAAAACTTATTTACCTGTTTCCATAATCTAGCATCTGGACTAAAGGCTGGGTTTTCAGGAAAGGGAACAGCAGTTATACAAAACTCTTACGCCTTTGATCAGATCATGAACTGAACTTTGAATTGAACTTTGCAACTTTGCTTCAGTGTCTATGCTGATATAACCATTTGCTAATCCCTGTATGTATAAATATTAAGAGTACAAATACTCCTTTACTAGCAATAATCTCATATTTTAAAAAGCAACCAGCAACAACAAAAATTAAGCTTATTTTGAAAGGTAGTGCCTTATCTTTATTGAGAGGTGAAATGATTTGCAAACATTTTTTGAGTCCTTTATTGTGTGGAAGGAATGGGGAAGGGATTTTCCTATGGGCAGCTTCATAAAATTACACAAATTTCTCACAAACGTTCAGTCAGTTCATGTGGACCATTAGTCCTAACTATGAGATGGACTCTCCAGACATCACATAAGAAGTTTATGGAAAATAGAGAAGAAAATGGACCTAGATTTCCAATGCAAAACCAAACAACTTATTTTTGAGCTTTAGGAAGTTTCCATTCTCCTTAAAACACACGCTATTTTTTCCTGGCCCTTTAATAATGACATGGCACTTTACCAGCTAAAGAGCTGTTGCTGTAGTCTTCCATTTTCAGGAGCTATCTCTCTTTATAATTTATTTTGGAATAATGGAATGCCTACTAAAAGTAGAAAGAATTGTGTATTGCAGGAGAATAAAATAGATGAGAAATTAATAGACAAAGAAAACAGAAATGTGAACTGGGTAAATAATCCCATGGAAACAAATAAAATTAATCATCCTCCTACAAGTTCTGTGAAAGCAGAAGAAGCTCTGTTTCTTCTGTTTTCATCTTTATATTTACAGGATACCAAATAATTTTGTATTTTGTTGCATTACTATCCCTTCCAAATAGAGCATGTAGCTTGGCTGGCTAAATTAGATGTCCAGAATCCCCTGGATCCCTCTCTGGTCATTAGATAGGCTTTCCCAATAGCTAAGGTAAATGATTTAATTTTAAGTGGTCTTTTGCTGAAGACTGTCTTTCTCCTTTGACTGAAGAATCAGTTTAACCACCTGTATAGAGAGATGGAAGTTACAGACTGAATTTCCTGCCTATTTTCAGGAGTAAAATGGGGTAATGTAAATTTCTGCTTAGGTGTTTAAAATTACTCATTCTCCTAATATTTTCAGGTCAAAGTGACCCAGGAGTGATGTTGCTTCTGGTGTTTCCTATAGAGCAGAATCTGGACTACTTATCTTAACAGAAATTTTTCTCACCTTCTGAAGAGATATTCCTGAAAAGCCTTGGAAGTACAGGTTTCAGTAAATTGCTCTACTATGAACACTACTATGTTTTCAAAGACAAAATACACAGACTTCTTAATCTATACATTACAGACAGTACTTTACAGAGCTGTTGTCAATGTGTATCACCTCACACAGAACGCATACACCCATTCACCATTGTTGTCTTTAACCTCAAGGAACTTTCTTGATCTCGTCTTCCTTTCAGATGAAGGTGCTCATAACCACATTCATGGTGTTACGCACAAATTTCAATCCTGGTAACCAGAGTACAGTGGACGCACATGTGTTCACATGATCTTGAAATTTTGCCCATTTTGCATGGCTACCCTGATGATAAACATGCAATCATAAGAGATTTCTGTCGAAGTATCTTAACTGATGGGGTTTGTTCAGTTATGTGGTTTGATGCTGTTTTGTTTCATTGTTTTATTCTCCCCAGTAGCGATGGGAGGTGTATGGGAAACAACAGAGTGAAATGTCACTTTGTAGAGCCAATCACTTCTGGCTTGCTTTGTACTTTGTGACTTTTGTCTGTACTTTTTGGTGCACTGGAAGGATATTATCAGCTCCAAGAATTGACTGCTTCACAACTGGAATGAGATTACATCCTGTCACTCTGCAAGTTGATTGAAGGCGTATGGATGAAATTTGAAATATAGTATTTTAAGATTTAGAAAACTGATTGAATTCCTGAGGTACTGTCTGGGGACAATGTCTGAAAAAGTGTCTGGATGTAAGTAGATTTCTTGCCATTACTTTACTCTGGGTAGTTAAGATGTTTGGTAATCAAGATGTATTTCTTGTTTTGGGTAAGTTTCCTGATTGCTGTAGGCACATTCACCACTTAGGCCAGATTACTACCCTCCGTTTCTTCAAGACTTACTGTCCAATGAACCTCAGAACAGAAATTGGCCTTTTCAAGCTACAAGAAGCTTTCACTTCTGCAGAGGAGAGAATTTTAAAAGTTATACTTAATCTGGAGAGTGGAAGAAACACCCAGTCAATCCTTGAAACATCTCTTTCTGGGATATATAGAGTGTGTGGACATAGTCTTACATCTCTAAGACTGGTCTTCTCTAAGACTTGTTTCCCGTCTAGAAATAATTGGCTTCCCAAGGGACAGAGGCAGAAGCCCAAAAGCACAAAGGTAATCAGGGGGAGCTAGGCTCCCAAATACCTCTGTGGAACAAGCCCTGTTGCTGGTTGTCATCCCCTACTTCCTAAAGAACATGCTGCTGTATTCTCTGAATGCTTTGTAACATTTGTTAGGTTGCTCCTATTTTTTTATCTAAGTAGAGTGATTGAAGATCAAGCAAGGCAAAGAAAGCAATAAAAGACCTTTGAACTTGTGGATGTAATGGGTGCAAGCTATTTCTGGACACAGAATTGATAGAGATTTCCTTTTGGATTAGAGAATGCAATGGCAAGATGTGCAGAATTCCCTCTTTTTTGTCCACCACTACTGGAACAGAAAGAAAACTGTCCACATATCTCACAGATGATTTCATACCTTATAGAATCAACACAACATGGGAATATGGCCCTGATAAAAGTGTAAATTCTCTGAATACCAACTTATGAGCAGGATCCAGAGAAAGAGTACAGACGAAGACAGATGACCCTGGGGAATATGCAGCACTGAAAAAAATGAAGCTTCTTAATACAGTCTTTGTTTAGCTTGGTATGAAATGACACTTCAGGAGATTTTGTGTTTTAATGGTCTAAGTGAGGACAAGCAACCAATGAAATTACTGTGATTAATGACTACCACTTTATTCTTCTAATAAGAAGAGATAGATATGGAGAGACACAGACTCTGAATATACTTCCAAAAATACTTCCTGATTGTACAAATACTTTTTAAAGGCTTCACTGAAAAAGAAGGCTGGTTTTGCTTTGGGAACACCACATCTAGATTCTTTCAACCCTTGCTTCTTGCAAAAAAAAGAGCTTGTGTTGAATATCTTTTACTATGTCTAGGGTCTACTATGGATGAAAATAATGAAAATAATATAGCTCTATTAAACTCGTGGAGTCTCATGCTTACATTCCAGTTGGGCATGAAGATCCACAATTACCTCTGTTACTTAGATGTAACACGAATTGTGTTGAGGTGAATTTATATTTGGGGTTTCCTTTATTTTCTCCTACCCTATTCTATTAAAATGAAATATCACCAGCTAAAAGGTTTTGGATTCATGTTTATTAACAAAACATACATGAAGTCTTTTTCTGTTTTGGTACTTCCTAGTAAGTTGGAGTAATTTAAAGATACACCTTGAAATGGTCTGTGCAGCAAGAACCAGCAAAGAATTCCAGGAAATGGAAACATATAGGCAGGTGTCCTTAGGGGAAAATGGAGATTATCCATTAATTGAAACCAAATGGTAGAATAAAGAAAAACCCTACAAAAGACAATAGAAAATTCTCCTTTTTACTGCTTCTGCACAAAGGGTACTATCTGAAGGACAACTGACACTACTCAATTTTAAAAAAATTAAAATTTAGGCCAGATTGCCAACTACTACAGTGCCTAAACAGAGGAAATAGAAAAACCTGAGGTCTCCTGTCTTGCTTCTTAAGGGTAAAATAAAGAGATGTAACAGCTAAGCATTGATGTACCTGGATGGAAGACAGGTTAAACAAGTGCTGTCAGAGAACCAAATATGGACAAGTGAACCCATGAGTATGTCCCATTTGGCCAAAGATGGTTGTTCTTGCTATGTTATAGCAATCTTTCTTTTCAAGGGGAACAAGATATTTTGATGTCCCATTTTATAATTTATATGTTTTGAATATATTTCTTTTTTTCCCTCTGTATAGTTTTTATTTTTGGTTTATGGTATAATTGAAAAAAACCAGTTACTTTTACCTAAGCTTGGGGACTAAATTCAGGGCTAGTTTTAATGAACATGACTCACAGTTGTTCTTTTTCTGACAAATTTTATTGGGGAATGGCAAGACCACCTTTTCCATGGAGTTGTGTTTGTACTCAAGTGAATAAGAGTGAAAGTGGTTTATGAGGTTAAATGAGAAGACCAAAAGACAGAAATCCAAGACAGTTGATCACAAAATGTGGATAATTGGATTAAGAGCATCAACAAAAAGTAAATATTTTTGCCATTTAGTGCTGCAATTTTTTTCCTCTTCTGGCATAAATTTAAAATTGCTCTTTAGGAAAACTTCCCTGGGGAGCCAATTTTTATTTTGTTAGTGAAGAGAACCTATGATTTTGAAATCAACTTGCAATTTCTTTAGTAAGTATTGTGTATCAATATGTCGTCCACTGGAGCAGGCTAAGAGCATCAAGCTCATTTTCTGTGTTTACTAAATAGCTATTAAGTGGTAGCAGCAGACAACTTCAGGCTAGAAACATCAGGCTAGATGTAAAAGATCTGTGTCTTCTCATCAGCGTTTTACATGATCCATGCCTGCAGTTTTGCTTCCCATCAGGTCCATTTTAAGACATATATTTTCAGTGTTCTCCTGGTCACCAATTTGCTCTTGAAGTAAGAAATAAATTTGAGACCAAGTCTGAAAATATGAAGAAACTAGTTTTACTGGATACAATAGTTATGGATCTGGCAACCAGTGAGTGACAGAGAGGACATGCTGATAGTTAGATATGGTTCTCCGTGATAAGCATTTGAACATTGGGACTGTGCAGTTCACAAGTAGTTTATGTTTTGGGTGACATTAAGAAAATAGAGTGAATTTCCCCCTTGAGACTCTTATTTAATATTTGCTATAATTTACATTTTTGTTTTCTATTTGAATAGTCAGTAGTCAGCCATTAGGGACACAAACTCATCAACTGGGCAATAACAAAGTGTATGTATCTCAGCTGGCATTTACTACAAAAGCCTGTGTGGTTCTCGGCCGAAATAACCTGCAAAAGCACTCAGAACAACTTTAAAGACTTGCCTACTGAAGAGCACACAGAAAACTTGGTTTTTAAGAACAGCACAAAAGAGAGACAGGGAATGAACTGATTTCTTGGACTGCTTGTAATATGACATGTTCTGGGAAGAATCATTGTAAAAGCCAACCTTTTTTTTTTCATTAGAAAAAGTCCAGTTATATTTTGCCAGGTCTCTGATGTGGTAATGGCATACCAGTACTGTCCTTCCTCACCACTTCTAGAAATGACAGCCTTGAATTCTCTTAGGTAATATGTAGTATTTCTAAGTGGCCAAATAATTAATTACATATTTATAATTTTAAAAGGACTTTTTAAACCAGTTTTTACATTCTCTGTCAAAAATTAAGTAAAGATATATAGACATTTTTGGACTCACAAAGAATGATCCATGAGTCTTACTTGATGCTTCTATGCAAACCATCATAAAAGTATACTGCTTTGTAGTGTGTTCAGACCTGGAAGAACTCTGACACTTCAACCTGTCTTCCTTCTACAATTACGCATAAACATGCAATATATGCATATTTACTTTTGTAATATTTTTACACACACACAATATTTACTTTTGTAATATTTATACACACACACACACATACATGCACGCATATATATATATATGTGTGTATATATATATATATATATATATATATATATATATAAAAGAATATTTGGAAAAGAAAAATTTGGGAAAGATATTTGGGAAAGATAAATTCAAAACAGTGGTATATGAAAATGGTAGATATTTTAAATAGATATTTACCTATACATTCCTTTCCTTTCAATTTAAAATCAATGCACATAGATAAAAACCTATGCCAGCTGGGTTGCCTAGTAAGTCATATGAAATGCTGCTCTGGTTCCCTGCTGGTTTATGGTCCTATTTTTTCAATGCACAGCAGCTATTCAGACTTCAGTACTTGCGTTGTCTTTGGGTGTTCAATACTATAACAAGGCACTTTCTTTATGGGTAGCCCAGTTTTAAACATTCTCTCCATTTATCTGAACTCTGTGTAAATATCTGAAGGAGACCAGCTGACTGTTCAAACTGAGTCACCTAGATAATATTTCTTACTTTCCTCCTCCTTCTCATCATTTTCAGACTTCGTAAACAACATCTCTTTAACAAAACCTTGAAAGGGTACATGTTTAGCAAAGCCTGCATTACTAAAATATTTCAAAGATTTATTTTATCCTCTGTTTAATGTGGAATACATACTGTTCCTTAAAATATTGTCTCTATTTAATATGCTGTGAAAATATGAAAGTATTCATTGTCAATCAGCACTGACTTTTTCGTCCTCAAAAACGTATGGCCTGTTTCAAAAGTGTTCTCTAGGTTGTTTGAATTTAAAAATCCTTTCATTTATACTGCGAGTCTGAATCATATAAATTCCCAAACACTCCTATTTCTGGAACCTCCCACTCAAGGAATCAGTTTTCTTCAGTCTTAGTATTTTCCCAAAGAAAGATCATATGAAAAATGTCTGTTTTTGTCCTTCAGAAGGATATGAATAGGAAGAAACTGAGTACCTTCAGTAACTCTGCTATCAAAAAATGGATATTCCCCAAAATATGCCTATTTTACAAGCTGAAGTATGTGTTTGTTTGAAAAATTTAGTTTATTGTTGCTCACTCTTTCAATAACTCATTATCTGTACGACCACGCACTGTGATAGAGACTAAATATTGAAAGGATGAGTATGCTTTGGATAATTTAATGCTTGGCTATGATGCATATGAATAGTAAGAAATACTTGTTTAGAACCAGCGGCAGCACTAATACAAAGCATAAGAGACCAGTATAAAGTCTAACAAGGTTTACGCACGGTAAAGTCCCTGTTGGGAAACTGGGACCTTGTTGCATGTAAACAATACAATGGGGAAAAATGTAATTTGGTATCCTGTAGAATAAATGAATGTATCTTTAATTTTATTTTCCCTCTTATTTCTGACTATATGAAGTCTTGAAGTAACACAAGATCATCTTCCAAGGTTTTTATTCTTTCGGTTTCTGGGTTTACCCAGAACATAGCAACACAATCTGAAAAACACTAAAAACAATAAACTGCAACATAAAGTAGACTTCTTGGAACGTAAAAAAAGTTAAGGTTTCTGGAAATGTTAGAAAAAATGACCGGTAGTTTTTTTCTACCTGTTCACAGAATTCTTTACATGGATTAATACAAATTAGGCATCAAAAGAGCTCAGTTTACCCACAGTATCTGGCTCCCATTTGTACTGAACTATATTTACTTCCTGTTGAATGGAAAGGGGAGCATGGCAACCCAAATAACCAATGTCTCTACCCTGTAAAAAAACTAGAACATTATCTAATACTGGCCTTTCCTCTAGCTGTCAGGCTTAAACATTGTTTTTATTGCACTGAAGTGCAGGAATTTTTGTATATCCAGTTTTGCATCTTGCCCAGCACTACTGTCTCCTTTACAAAATGCTCCATACATGATTGACTGTAGCATATTGTCAGAAATATGGAATTTATTGCAACATAACTGTTAAAATGGACAAGAATGATACAGATGTGGGAGGTCAATACATGGAAGATTAACCTCAAGTATTGATAGGTATGTGTAAAGAGCTAGTAATACGTAAACTTCCAATTTTGCCTGAACTTCTGTAATTCCATTAGGTTGTGGAACCCTTTTCTCATTCAAAAAGGGATTTCATGTTAAGGAGTACAGATATCAATACTACTGTCATCCTCTCCTCTAGCCATTGGAATCTGAGGGTTCATTTTATCCATAGCAAGGATTCCCATCAACTCCCTTGAGTCTCTGTATGGTAGTAGGGCCTAAATGACACATTCTGTGTTTAGACAGAAAGTATATTGACTTCATTGCCCACTTAGCTTTAGCCGTGAAGTTACGAACACAAAATACGAGTTAACGCCAACAATGCATTTCTTCCTTCATATATAAATTATTGGAGCAGACCTTGTCGAACCCTCTTTTCTGCTCCATGTGCCAGCCACATAGACTACCTAGCTCCAGTCATCCCTGCTGCCACCTGCCACTGCAGCTGAAAGAGAAAAAAGCTCTTTGTCCGCAGTGGATGCTGCAGCAGCTCTCTGTCACAGGGTGGATGAAGTGCAGTGGGTATTTCATCATTAGAGACCAATCTGGGCTCTGCTATTCCCCATATATATTGAATTAGGCAACAGGGAAACACCAAAAAAGGGTATCTGCAGAGAGACATGCAATGTGCATCACCCCTCATGTGGAGAAACAGCAATTTTCAGAATTCTTTGTAATGTGTACACACAAAATACAGGCATGATGATCCACCGCAGAGGATTAGACATACAAGACAAAAATACATGCATGCATCTGTAACCCAGGAACCAATAGTTGATCCAACCGGGGAAGAGCAGATGAATTAGCATTAGCATTTTTGTAGGCTCTCTGTGATTATTTGATGGAAGTCAATATTGTAAGGAACTCTGTGCATTATTTTTGATGCAATTTTACTCTCTGCTGCATTAGACAATTAATAATGCAATACGAGAGTTCTTCCTTGGGATTGTATACTAAATAGACAAGTGTATAACTAACATATTTTTGCTAAGGTAAAAATAAGTTAAAAATAATTAAAAAATTTGAAATAACAAGTCGGAATCTCTGGGGTGTAAGAAAGATAAAATCATAATACAATTCCAGATATTTTCAATAAACAGTAAAAAGTTGAAATGCTGGGCACTTTCCAGATTCCTGGTCCACCCCACATGAATGTAGATTGAGACCTTCAATTTCCTGAATAAGGCCCCTACATGTCAGGCCGTGGTATATGGGGAGATAAAGTAGAATTTTAATATCTCACATCTTCCTAGTTTTGTGTTTACTAGGTAAGGCATTTTGTGAATCTACTAGGTCAGAAAAAAATCTTTAGTTTTGGAAATGCCAGTACAAATAGTGTCCCCATTTCTGTACAATTATTGCTTTTCTCCTCAAAGTTATTTTACAAATTTTAGTGAAATTGAATTTTGAATAGAAGATGTTTCAAAATTCTCTATAACTGCTGAAAGTCAGCTCTATTATGAGAATGTTTTTGAGTTTCGTCAGGCAAGACCAATACTTTCCTTACTCCCAGATGGCAACTGCCAAATATAAAAGCTCTAGCTTCCTCTAAATTTTTGAAAGCTAGTTTCTTCCAATTTTCTGAAAACTTTATCTACAAAGGTACATATTTTTTATTAATTTACTTTTTCCTTGTGTGAACGTTTCTTGACAGGTTTAGGAAATTCCTAACTTCTTTTTCTCTTGCTTTCTAGTGGACTATATATCAGCAAATTTCAACCAGGTATATGAACATAGTTAATATAAATGTTATATTTTATTCACAGAACTGTAAGGAGAAACCCCAAAGCACAGTCATTATTAATCACTCACACCTCTCAGAATCATCTCTCCTATCTTCTGTACATCAGGATTGGTATCCTTTCATTTAGAAACAAATGCCTACAGCATTCAATAGTCTCCAAATCCTTACCTTCATCCTTGGTGCTTGGGCTCCACACCTCTGGGTCACCCAACTGTTGTTCTATCTTTCTTTTAGCATTAAATTTTAATCAGGATCTCTCTTGCAATCTCTATTGGTCTTCTCCATGCTTATTTAACTTCCTGCATGTTAGAACAGACCATACTTGTGTTTTGAGGATGATACCCATGAAGATTAACCAGGCCTCCTAGGTACCAAAATGCTGCCAACTAGATTCCTGAACATGCCAATGGGTCTTCTCTCCTGAAGTCCAGGATTGTAATTTTTTTCTTAATCACACACATTTATCTGGAGATGTTAAACACTACAATCTCATGGTCATTATGACTAAGGCTGCCCACGTTATGCACGTTATGAGCTATTTTTTACTTGTTTCTGTGTTATGGATCTTGCAATGCCTCTCTCTTAATTGGCTCAATCCTGTCATTTCCCCCTCAAATTATCAAGTATTTGTCATCATCACACTCCAGCAATCTCTTGTATTTCTCATACCTGCCATATTGTAGTTCGAGAAAATATCAAGGTCATTAAAATTTCTCTTGGTTTCAAAATTTTGCAATTTTCCCCACAGCTGTGTGAAGAAGGTAACACCTTCATTTTCTTGGTCTGTATCTAGCCAATGCTGCTTTCTAGTTACATGAACTATCCCACCATGTCTCTGTAATACCAATAAAAAAGCTCTGCAGTTGTACACGGACTTTTAATACTTCTGTTTTTCACTATGGTGAGTGAACTCATGTACACATGCAGGATCTATCTCCAAGTCTCACTGCTTTTGTAGCTGAAATGCAAGAGCTTCCAGCATCACACAGTCCCCTGGACAGCTCTTTACTGCTTCATGTCAGTTTCGGGTTTCTCTTAAACTCCTCTGACTTATATGGTTTAACTTCACATCATTTTAGAAGAATAGTTGAATCACAGCAAAAACTCAAACTGCGCATGTCTAAACAACTTTGTAAACTAATCTAGCATCCTGAAGCAAATCTTTAAATTTTTTTCTTAAAGCTTTGTGTGTATTTCAGCTCAGAACAAATCTGCATAATTCAGTAGAGGATTGCCATGAAATACACTTAACTCCTGTTTTAAATTGAACCCAAAACAAATACAGATGGCTAAGAAGTGCAACTCCCATCAATGTAACATGTAACAAGATAGTAAACCAAATATGAATTAAGTATCAAACCTGTGACTGTGGTCTGATAGGAGGGGAAATTTAGAGCACATCCCACTGTAAAATAACAGAGCTGTAACCACATATTTGGCCTTTTTTGTGTGTATGTATTTGTGGGGAAGTGGAAATTTTAAAAAATCCTGACTATAGCTGACACTTTAACTAGCCTTATACTTGCTCAAACCCAGTATAAAATAGAATCCTAAAATAGAATATACAAAATACAGCTTTGACTAAGACAACACAGACTGATAAACAATGAAGAATTGCAATGCTTGTCTGAAATTAGCCATCATGGAACAATTATTTTTGTATTTTGACCCTGCTCTCTGTTAAAAAAAAGGTCAAAAAGATTTTATTATATGCCACTCCACTTGCTGTGTATGGCGCGATGGACCAAGCTATTTACAATAATAATTCACACTTATCTATAATAGAGTTATAGAAAAATACATATGGAAAGGGTTTTGGAGAGGCTACAACATATGTCAGATTTGGTTAAAAAATTGCACATTTGAAACAACACCCAAATTAAGTCAGAAAGTACTCCAAATTATTCCTGTTTTTCTAGTGGCGTAAAAAGATCTGCAGACAATCAAGAGATCCAGTCACAGATCTCCTCAACAGTAGAATTTATCCTCAAAGGTTTAGTATTTATAATCCTATTATTTTCTAATCCTATTATTATAATGTTTGGATGAACTGAATGCATTTCCTCCTTAATCTCTGTGTGATCACACATATTTCCAGTCAATGATGACTTCTGGCTGACCCTACAAATACTTTGTTCTTCAATACTTAAAAATAAATCACCAGAATAGTTAGGAGCATTGTATTTTCTGCAGAGGCTCCTTGCTGTTAGATAATGTCTCTTGATAAAGCTAATGCTTGTAGAATACTGTAGAGGTGTTTGATCCCTAGCTGATTTCCATTCAGATCATGTATCTTTGCTTTTTGCTAACTCAGTAAGTAGCCGCTGCGATGGAATGTTTTAAAAACTTTAAAATCATATTTGTGGCTTACATGGAATACAACACTATTTATGGAGATGTTACATACAACACACAGAAAAAAAAGCTGTGCAATCTTGAATTGCATGGATTTAATGCAATTTAAGGGTTTAACACTGACACCATAAATCACAAGAAGGCATGAATTAAATTATGTCCTACCATAAGCCTAAAATAACATTATAGTCTGGATTTTGAAAGTTGATTATTTTTGCATTTCCTTTGCAATTGCGTATTTTTTTACTATGCCATCCTCTAACTTGCTTTCTTGTTCTGCCTTTTTGCCATTTTTCCCATTGTCTCATTTTTATTTTCTTGTTATGTTTCAGAATGTCTTACTTGGACAAGAAATACAGAGCTTCTGTAAAACAGGTGCATTTTCTGTCATCTTTGAATAGCATGCATCAGAGAGAAACTAGGAGGTTAAGGACATTAAAAAAGAAGAATCAGGCCTCATGACCTGAGTACCCTTGAGATTCACAAGAAGAACGTAAATATAATGAAATATTTATGTTACAATTCAAACAAAAATTATGGAATTTGCTTGTAGTTGGCAGCAGTGTGTTTAAGTCTACTACCTACATACTATTACAGAAGTATTTCCCTTGTGATAGTTATACAAACTCAGTTTATGATCTCCTGCAAATATTTTAGTCTTCAATTGCTCAGTAAAGTACATGTTGATAGAAAATAAACTTTCTTTTTCTGCTGCTCATTTACCCAGAAAAACAGAAAGGGCAGCAGCATGTGAATTACACTGTGAAGACAGAGAGATCTGGCATGTAATTAGCAAGTCAAACTTACTTTGCCTTCTTTTAGTTTAACAATAGCACATATTTGCTAACACAATTCTACAAAATTGAGCATTTTGCATCAATTATTTACAAAATATTCTCTTGGACAAGGCTGTTTCAGAAAATGATAGATGCTTCCAGTGAACTTAGCCTGCTTAAAAATCTTGCATGACCAGGATAAAAAGTAATGTGTGAAAATTAAAACACGACAGTCCATCTGAAACCAAGAAATCACTAGTTTATTGCGCGGGTGGTGGTCATACTCTAGCCTAACTTGCCCAAAGAGGTTGTGGAATGTCTATCATTTAAGATATTCATACCCTAGATAAAGATGGTCCTGGGCAACTGGCTGTAGGTATCCACATTTGAGCAGGCTGGATTTGACCAGATGATCCGTTCTGTTCTCAACCATTCTGTGATTCTGTCATTTATAAATAAGGTAGTCTTAAAGAGACTCAGAAAATCCAGTTTCTTGTAATTTGGCTTGTAGGCACTTGGCTCATAATTTAACAGAGTAGAATATTTTCCTTGTTTACTCATAGTCTACTTCTATAAATTACAACAAAAAATGTCTGCTTCATTTATAGACATCTTTTGAGATTTTTCCCCCTAGCTTACTGCGCCTGCATCCAGGACTTTGTTACAAAAATTCTCATTAATAAAACTAAATACTTACAAATTAATTACAAGCCTTTTTTATCTTCAGGTTACATATTCCAGTTCAATTCAATTTCTACACTGGCAGTTTCTAATCAGTAGAGAAGAAATATATTACCGCTATCTGTCTCATAAGAAATCCAACCTTGATTCAGTCTGGAGAGCTAATATAATCTTGGTATACAGAATATACTACTGTCTTAGAGGAGCAGGGATATGAGCTCTGGAGCTTCTCAGGAGGTGTTGAGCTCTTAGATGATACTTCACACCACCAGGATGCTTTGTCAGAGGTACATCTACAAAAGAGGAAGGTTAGGTTTCCCCAAAGTGCTAGGTGACAAACTACGGGTTTTGAACCAATTCCTTGCTCACATGACATTGTAAGGCAGATGCTCGTTTTTGCTGTTTCCACCAGAAAACAAGTTCTCACGTGTTCTCATACAGAATTAGAATATAATCTCAGCTGAAAGAAGTCAGTGAAATAGCAGGAGTGTTCATGGGACGCTGCAGAAGTTCTCTTGCAGAAGGAAAACATGAAAAGGAAGATGCTAGGCTTTGATGTTTAGAAATAGCAAGGGAAGGTTACTTAAATAACAAATTCAGAAAGAATACCTAGAGGAAGATTAATAGTTTCACTATATGTTGAGACAAAAATATCTCACTGCAAAGGAGAAATGAGAACTTCAAGACACAGGGCACTCCACTAAAAGTGATGGACCTGTGAAATTGCACTGGCATTGAAATTGCGTATGTCTTCATGGTTTCTTGATTTTTTTTCCCTCTTCATGTTGACTGGTATCTTTTTCATCTAGAGTTTCCTACAAAGAGACATGTTTGGAATGATGTTATTAAGTAAAAATAAAGGAAAACCTTGTAAGACAGTTTTCAATAAGAAAAATAGCAAGACAATACCAAATGAAAAAATTGGAGGAATATCTTCCTGTATGAGTTATAAGAGATTATGCTAATTAATACCATAAAAAATACATGTCTGGACCTTGCAATGTCTGCATAGAAGATGACCACTGCCTGTTCCTTTATCAGGAACTCACAAATTCAAACAGGGTATCACAGGAAGCTTGCTTAACACAAATTGTGAAATCGTTTCATCCATCTGTTCATTTCATTTACCTATTTACTATTGAAGAGCTAATTAATACTAATTATGAAACACTTACAGAATTACCAGGGACTCTGCAGCAAAATCCAATGTGAACAGCAGAAAAGTCCAAATACTCTATCTTACAAAACACTTGACTGAATTGACAAGTATAAACATGCTGCATGTTTACACTCAAAACACCACAAGATTAAAAGCTGGGCTTCAAAGAGCTCATTTGAAAACACAATATAATGGTTTTGATTTTTCCTTAACCAAGAACAAATTCGGTATTCAAATTGTCTTCTGACATTCCTTATAATGTGCCCATGTGGACAAAAGTCTTCTGTCCAGTCCTCACAAAGACTGGCTGAATCCCACTGCAACTGTTTGCACACAAGGTATATATTTTTATGTTAAATGAACACTTGGGACAGATCAAACATTCATGCAGATTCACAGGCTGATGCTTTTTATCTGAAAACAGTCTTAGGAAATACAGTTTTCCCAAAAATATTTGTATTTCAGTATTTTCCAAAGTGTAGGTAGACTGAAAGATCTTTGGAGCTGTGTTGTTAGGTTGGTTTGGCGGTCTATGGTGGTTGTTTGTTTTGCTTGTTTGTTTTGTTTTGCTAGAGTCAAGTGGAATGCTGACTTCACATTTGACTATAGGTTTCACATGAATACATCAATAGTAAATAACACAACTCAGTGACATCCTTTCACTATGCTAATCTCCACCCCAAATATCCTTGTGTACAGATGGTGTGGAGATTCAATCTTGTATTGATCTCCCTCTTCTTTCTTTCAGTAACATTAATTCCTTAGGGAAATGGTATAGAGAAGCAGGTTACTAGAGAAATATGAGACCAAAAATGCTGTGTGAAAAGTACTTTCCAGCTTCCAAACTAATGTCTTTGTCCAGTTGCTATTTTAGCATTTCTGAAATAAATTGAAACCAAAATGCAGAAGAAAATGATTTCTCTAAAGGCCACAGTAGGAGCAATTTTCAGAACTGGGATTACAGCTCTGGAAATGCTGGTCTTGGAGGACCACACTTCACCTGGCCTCCCTGCCAGAGAATGAGGGGCACACCAAATAGCAAATGTCCATTCTTTATATAACTGCAGTGCTGAAAGTCTCCTCATCTGGGAGTTGGTCAGTTTTTCTTGTCCCAGCATGGTTACCTCAAGCATGTCAATGAGCTTGCTGATTCAGATGGGAAGGTGTCAGGGCAGGAGCAATTTGGAGTAATAATCAAGAAATACGGACTCTTAATGGAACAGTTCACTGTGAGCTTTCTCTGCATATCTTCTCCCCCCAACTTTTTCTCTCAGTTTAGCACCCATAAGTACTGCATCACCTTTTCAGCATTCCAGATGTTGCACTTGAAACCTCAAGCATACAGTGCAAGTCTGGATCTTTCACATCCCAGACAAAAATATACAATATTTACTACTGATTCAAGTAGCTGTGGTGTTTAACTACTTAAATATTATAGGACTTGCAATCCACTGAACTATATTAAGAATTCCAAGTTAAATCGGCAGCAGTGCTTATTAAATACCAGGTTTTGATGTATCTGAACAGCAGACACATCAAAATCTGAGCAATAACTACCTCAGAGTTATGTATATTTATCACGTGCTAGATTTCCTGGCATGCTGAAGCCAAGGGGGAAAAACTGCTGAACTAGTCCAGCTCTGAGGTTAATACTCCAGCAATCACTGGCTTTAAAAACCATTTAAATCTGTGACTCTAAGTTGGAAAGCATTTCTCAACTTTCCTGTCTTAACAGTGAGGAATGCTAATAAGTCCTAGGTAGCTGCTGTGAGTAAACTGGAAGATGCTGCTCAGCAAGAAATTCTTATCCATATATTCATTGAGGCACAGGGAAGAAGCAGCTGCATTTGGGAAATATATGTTGGAGAAAAAACAACAAGCAGCTGAGAAAAGGGACAATTCGCCTGTAAACTGGATGACTTTATGATTGCAGTCTCACAGTCCTGCATCTTGGTAGTCCCAGAGTTAGCTGGGATAGACACTGCATAAAGCAATAGGAGCTGTTTCTGGGGTTATGCACATTGTAAACCAGCTGGTAAACTGGGATGTGGATGTAGAAAAAGATTTGTTGGGGAAAGTGCCTGTCAGCTAGAAGCTGGGACACTTCTGTCTCTCTTCCATATTTGCAGTTAAATCTAGTCTTGATAAACATACTGTGAAATGTGCACATGCACCGTGAAGGTGTGAGAGCTCACAGGAAGCACAGCAATGCTTCCTATAGGGGCCAGACCTTTCAGGGAAAGTGATGCAGTCTACCAAGTCATGTGTCTGCAGCAAGGAAACAAAAAAAAGGGAAATATCTGTCTTCTTCTTCCCGCAGTCAGACATATGATGAGGAAGTCTTTTTTCTTCCCCTTTATTCTCTGATACCCCCACATCAGTTTCATGACTTTGCAGGTCAAGATTCAGGCCACCAGGTTGGCAAAAGCCAGTGACAGTTCACGAAAAACGCCACCATGGTGTATCTCCCTATCTGAACTGTCCATTTTTTGACTGTCTCTGATGATGTTGGGTTGTGAGAGATTAACTTCCCTTTTCTGAATCTTGCACCTTACCTGTGGCTGACAGAAAGAAAATAAGCGCTTCCATCAAAGGAATCCACCGAGCTAATTGACTCAGGTGAGATCCAGCATGATAAATTCTTGTTACCTCTGCAAAACAGCCCAATCTATGATTTTTTTCTTTCTGTTATAGTAGATACATTTTATGGATATGATGCGAGGGGTGTGGAGTACATCGATTTTCTACTCATCAGCACACATTCCTAAGGAACTCAGACTCTAGTGTTTCTATTATGCAGCTGATGAATGCCTCCATATTTAGTTCTCGTCAGATTGAAACAGTTGCATGGCTTGACTTTCCATTGTTAATTAAGATAGAGGTTTGAGAGGATGCTGAACTGTACTGTAGAGCTATACATCATCTTGTCCCTGCCCACCAGCTTCTGGGAGCCTCCAGCAGGGAGGTCATCCTGAGTCCAAGGAGACTCACTGGGTTTTTCTACTCCCAAGGAGCACTGAGAACCTGAAAACAAGGCTACTTTATTCCCCAGTCTGGGTCTTCAACAATAAAATGGAAGAGCAGATTTCTGAATGGCTGATTAGATTTGAATGAGATTTTGTGAGTCAAACAAATACAGTGCTCAGTCTGCTAGGGACACACAAGAGCTGTATCTGCAGCAGACTGGGTGTCAATCCATGTAATCAAGGACAAAGTTATTCCTTTGTCAGATGGCCTGCAGGGGGGATGAACAAATAAATCTGCTGCTTCAGGGATGCAATTTCATTTCCTGTCCCCTTCAGGTGCCTTAGGGCTCTGCATAGCTATAGCTTGGCCCAGTGGACTGCTGCTCACAGAAGCTCTCTGGATCCTGGAGCCTCCATCTGTCTGGGAGACCTAAGCTCTGCCCTGAGCCTTACAGGAGACTGCTGATCTAATCCTGACGGCCCGCATCACTCTGCCTATCAAGATTACCCTCTCCCTTACATAAGCAGAACTGTTTCTGCTCAGAAAATATGTGCAGAGCATTCCTCTAATGCCTTTGGTAGGTGGGCTCATGCTGGGTGACCAGAACAACTGTTGGCCAAGGTCAGCCAGCCGGAAAAACAATAATGTCTCCAGCCTTCAGGGGCTGTAACTCTAACATCAGGATTAAGGCTGCTGCACTGTACTCAGGACATTGCATCTCTTGCAGCTGACCTCAATCAGACCACCTGGGGGAGAGCGAGTGGAAAGGATACAAAAGGTTTTATTAAGCCCAAAAGAGCAAAAGGAAGAGAGCCTTGAACCCTCCAACAAAAGAAGGAAAGTTCTTGTAGGGCAGAAAGCCAGGTGATATTCTTTTAAACAGCTTTTTTCCCTCCTTTGTACTTCAGCTGCTAAAACCTGTCTCATATCTGCAGCTGCATGGGGGAGATCCTCCAACCTAACTCCCCTGACTTACAAAGAAAAAAGGTAGTATTACTCTTGCTGCTGCTAATAGAGAGCAGAAGGAGAAGAAGAGAGAGAAGGAGAGAGACAGGTTTTTTTGAACTAAGCAGTGCAGGATGTAGGAGGAATTAACTTAAGCTCTCTCTTGCTCATATGCACTCATTTTTCCATGAGTCTAGCAAGACCACCATTGTGAGAGGGTCCAGGATATGGTATGCGTTAATAGCAGGACGTGCTATGTGTTAGTAGTGGTGCTGTTTAGCCATGGTGGTGGTATTTGTGTCTCTCAGCAACACCAGGAATTTTGTAAATGTGAAAAAACCTGATACTTTCTTGGTGGGGATGGTTTTGTGGGCTGGGTAGGCAGTGCAGTAGAGAAGATTTGAGTAAACATGTAGTTAGTCTTCCGAGTTCTTCAAAATTCATCTGTGAGTCACATCACAGCATTTCTAACAGGCTTCACAAGGTCAAATCCTTGGACAGGTTTGACTCCCAAATAGGCACAAAAAATATAATTAAAACTTTTTCAAGTCTTAATGACTCATCTTTTCTGAGAAAAGATGACTTTATGTTAGGTGAGTCTGCTGTTGATTCTGCTATTTATACTGACATTACAATGATAACTAACATTTATATTATAGCCGTGGCTGGTGCTACATATTCACATGGGAGAAGTACAATTTAAACTTGTTTTACAAAAGGAAATTTAGACAAAGAAATCTGGATTCATCTTATCTAATTTTAGGTATGTAAGAGAGGCACTTAATTAGAGTTGCAATTATTCTCATCTTCCAGCTAGTCAATGGAAAAAGACACACATATCAAAGGACAAATAAACCTTTATCTAAAACCTGAATTTTCTCTTAGATGTCTGTCTTTCGCTACTGATGAACAAGAGAACCTAAAGCAATTGTTATCTTAATTGGATGCCTCTGTCGTATCCCTGAAATTTGGCTGGGATAAATCAGAAAAAGAAACTAAATGACTGTCCAATGAGCATGAGTCAAATCATGTGGCTGGGAGACTGTCTGAGTTCATTGTTTGATTGCAAATAATATTATTTCATGTATATCCTTTTAGAGTCTGTTGCTGGATTACACAGGCTACACTCATGGAAGCCTCAGGAAACATTTAGTTAAACTAACACTGAAGTAACTTTTAATACTTTTTTTAAAAAATGCTCTTATCTTTATTATAGAGTTCAGCTCTGGTGGAGCTGTGAATTTTCTTATGGTGACAGGCATCAATAAAAAAAAAAGAAAGAAAATCAGACAGCTATAATTGTACTGCAAGCTAATGATTATAAAATTAATGATTAGGAATGGCCTCTGTTGGGTTTTCACCTTGCTCATTTTTAGTATGATTGGAAAATAAAGAGCCTGCATTTGAAATGATAGTATTGATGTAATTAATAACACTGAACTCACCAGAAAAATCTCATGCAAGGTGCCTGTCTTGCAGCATAATACCTTAAAACAAAAAAACCTGGTTTTTTTTCTTGTGAAAGCTGCTGGTTTTTGAAACCTTGAAACTAGTGGGAATACTTTTCCCAGAGTCAAATAAAACTGCCTGTTTTCCTTACTCCTTAATGCAACTGGCTGTAAAAAGACAAGTGGTGGGAAGGTAATGTTCAATGATGGAATGTTCAATCAGAAAAAGAGCTTTTTCTCTGAAAATAGAGTTGAGCTGGTTGACTTTAGTTGGGCAAGATTTGAGTTAATAGCAAACTGAAAAGAGAATCAAAAACTCCTATGTGGCACCCTCCCCTTGTTTTGGCCTTATTTTGTCACACAAAGGAGCTAAAGGGACCCAAAAAAAAAAGCATTTGGAGAATCTTCCTGGATGATGCATTGCAGATGGTAGGTGTAGAGGGGCCATTAAAGGGTTGCTACACAACTTCCACATGAGGTAGAAACAAGTAGAAGTCTGAAAAAGAGAAAACATGAGTTGGGAGAGATTTGGTAGAGTTCTGAAGGCCATGAGTGGGATTTCAAGGCTGTTTATTTGCCATTTCTTCTAATGTGGAAATATAGGCATCAAAGAAGTATGAGTCAGGTCAAACATAAGAAGTTATGTTTGGGAGAAAGTTTCTTTTTGCCAGAGAACACAAGGGAATCTGTAACTATAGGTGGGCACAAGTTACACTGAGTAATTTCATAGAGGAGGCAGCTATGGAGGATTTACATAGCATTTGCATTATAAATACATTCAAACTTAGGAAGTCTCTGAGCTGAAAGTAAGTGAAGACTAGGAGAGTACTAAGACAATTAACACATAAACTTGCTCTCTTCTTTGTCACCCCCAGACATCCCTTATGGCCACTCCAAAATAGGCAATGATCAGACCCAGTATGGTAATGAAAGTTCTGCTATCATTATAGCGGAATCTTCATCTTATGAGGGTGTTAATAATAAGTGAGGAGTACTTTAGATGGTTGTGCCTACTCACATGAGCCTGTATTTAATGACAAACAGTTTAGGGTTTCAAGGGTATATGGCAAAATTTATTGAATAGTCCCTTTTTTCTGTATTTTCAAACAATTTCCAGGAAGAGATTATCTTAAAACAGCACACATGGAATTTACTTAGGCCACAGTAGAATCAATTAAAAGAAGTTCTAAGTCAAACAGATCCTCTGAATTTTATATTCCCCTATTTTTAGATCAGATATTTGTGAATAATTTTATCATTTGTAAAAAATATTTTTCTGCACTGATTAAAAAATGTAAAGAAAGACTAATCATTATTTAACCAGTTCTGACTTACAGAAAGCACTATGAACTCCATGCAGAAACTGAAATCAAAGTATTCATTTTCCAAAAATGCTCCGACACCAACCTTGCGAGTTCCTTGTTAGAACAGCACAATTTCCTTTATTTTTTACTGCAGCTTTGAGACATAGTACTGTACAAAATATAAAAAGATAGATGAAGTCATATGCATTTACAAATTTTCTAATCCTTCAAATGAAGTGCACTTTTCACTTACATGTACAGCAATCCAAACGTCTGCTAAGACACCTGTGTACAAAAAGCTTTCTCAAGCACTGATACAAAAGTGTGGAACCAATCCCTACAAATTTTTATGAGGATCTTTGCTAATGTCTCCAGCCTATGCTTCCATCATCTCACTTTCTTGATTTTCCAAGATAAATATTACATTGTGTATTAAAGAATATCAGTAATCGAAAGTGTATGAAAAGCAAAACTTTCTCTGAATGCTTTTTTCCAGGAGGAAGATGGGGAAAAAAAGGGATCACTGACACCACTTAAATTGTTTCTTTCAGCCCAGACTGAAGTTGTTAATATGTCCTACAGCTGTGAACAGAAAAGAATCTGAAGAAACCAGAAAGTAAACAAATAGACATATATCCAAAATATTGAAAAGTTTTGTAAAATGAGACCTGGCAGGAACAACAGATTTTGGCCAAGCAGTTTCTGATATATTGTAATCATTATTCTCCTACGTGTGTCCGCATACGTATGTGTGTAGGAGAGTCAAACACTACAACAATGCAACAGTCATTACAAAATGATGATTTTTTTCATTTTTGTCGCACTTTCTATGTATAAATTCACACATTACATTAATTTACATTATAGCTACACTATGCATACAAAAAGTAAATACCCTTCCCTATTAAGCTAGCATGGGTTTTGGCTTACTGTTCACTTAAAAACAAGCTTCCTAGCCAAATCTGTGCTTGCCTTTGTGTATTGCTATTTTTTGAAGAAGAACAAAAGCATCAGATTGCAGATGAATCCCACTCAACTTGTTGCAATCTTCAATACTTTAACCTTGTGTCACAGCTGAAGGTTAGGTTCACCCATGTGATTCTCAGCAAACCAAGTGGTGGTGGAGGAAAAAGCTAAGGAAATTCTTGTGAGAAACCTTATTTAATTCTATTTTGGAGAAAACAGTCACCTCTCTCAGTAGGATGGTGATGGAAAACAGCAAAAGCTCATAGAAATATGCAGTGCTGTATTATTTTTGCTTAACAAAAATAATTCACATGCAGGGTAGTGAACATAGAGAAAGTTATGGAAAATGTTTTTCACCCAAGGACAGAGTACCAGATGTGCTAAGACTTATGGGAGCAATCAAAGGTGGCCAAGGCTCTGCTGTGGGGCCCTATTAAGTTAGACTGTGATCTAGCACCTTCAATTTATTAAGCTGTCGGGAGTTTCAGTGATTAAAACCAAAGAAAGGTCACTCACAGACCTTCAGTATTTCCCTGGACTAGTATTTTCTTTTAGGCCTTAGACCCTAATGAAGGCACTTCACTCGATACGTGGATTTTTTAAAACTGGTCTTTTGAGCTGGATTTCTCCATAGCTTGAGAAAATCTTCAATAGATTTTGCTTCCTCAGAACTCTGCATACAGTTATCAAAAATCCCAACCAATAGCAAGAGATGAGGCCTTATAAGATGGCTTTGCATATCATCACTGCAGAGATCAAAGGAACAGGTTAATGAGGATCTGGAGTAGTTTAATTATGTCCTAGGTAAGAAGTGGGTGTTAGTGGCTGTAGGTGGGACCGTTATAAATAAGCTTTCAAAGCTCTGATAGATGGAGTCTAATGTTTGTAAAAGGTATGATAAAAGTAGTATTTCTTAGGGATTTAAGGTTACCAAAATCCACCCTCTGGTCCGAAAAAGTCATGCAGCAGGAACAGACATAATGTGGTGCAGGTAAAAGTGGTGTCAGTGCTATTTTCTGAGCCCTCCTCAGGGGTGGGGTATACATTGTTGTTTCATCTACAGGAACATATATATGATTGCTTACAAAATCTTAATTTTATTACTACTTGGAGTGTGATTTAACTTGACCTTTTCATGTCTGGATATCTGATGCTGTTAAAAAGTTAGAGCGCTCTTCATTATCTGTATTTCTTTTCTTTGATGCTTTGATGCTTGTAACGGCATATTTAGAGTGGACTAGTATTTCTGCAATAACATATATCTTGTTGTAATAATACATTCTGGAAGCCTGTCACATGGCACCTTGTGTTTACTTTACAATATTACTGAATTAAATTCAGACTGGTTGGTGTCATATTATACAAGATAAGGAAGGAAGCTTTTATTCCCCTTGCAATCTAACAAACAAAAATACTACTCCTTTACAAAGCAGAACATGATTGCGCTGCTCAGTTAAGATTTATTCCCCTTCAGTACACTCTTTCATTTCCTTTAAAAAAATCACTGAGTATTAAGTGCTCCAAAATCATTGGGACCACCTTTGTAGTAATATTTAATTTCGTTTTTTATATAGATATAGCAGAATTCATTATTGTTGGGAAACTAGAAAAAAATATACATGATAGGTTTTACCAGTCAGGATGAAAAAATTTGAAGTATTTAATCCTATTATTTAAATTAAAATGTGTACTTCTGTCATCTCTAGATGATTCTGTTCTCATGTTGTAACTCTGCTTTTTACTCATGGCATTACAGGACCCCCACAGAGGGTGGTTCCACAGATCACATGTGACCACGTAAGTGGTGCTGGGAGGGAAGAAAGGAGCTGGGAGTAATGGTCATGCTTGCTGTCAAATGTCACATCAGGTGGATGTTCCTGCTGAAATATTTTTGGGGTGGCACCTGCCACACTGAGGTGATAGAAATAGCAGGGGTATTACCCTTTTTACATGTCTCCCTTTTAGCTCATGAAACAGCACTCCAAGGAATGAAGGTTTGCAGGTGCTGCAACTGTGTTTGGGGCCAAAATATAATCCGTAATACCCAGCTGTATTTTGTTCTTTTTTATTCAGTTCTTTACTGGTTTTAGACAAATATTTCTGGTGTTTTAATGTTGAGCATTAGTTTTAACTTATAAGGCATGTATCTATGAAAACTGGTGTATCATGCAGTACACACCGTGAATTAGAAGACTAAAAGGCTTTGCCTCCACAAACTTGGTGAGGACAATGTGCCATTTTGTAGTGTTTGGCCACAAAATTTCAGTAAAATTCCTGACCTTTTCTGGAACTACAAGGATACTCTGTCATATTTGGCCAATTACCCAAAGGTTTACATCAGGTTAAATACCATGGCTATTGAAATGTGGGTAACTTCCGGTATCTTGATACACACCACTTTCTATTAGTCTAATAGATTGGAATGACCCTTTCAGGGCTCTTTGGCTTGAAAAATGCAATGCATTATAAAAATGGACAAATAAATTCCTATACTAATCAGTATGGGCTATTGTCCAATAGGTTTTTCAAAACTGACTGTGCTGTTCAATAAATATTTTTCATTTTCTTAAGAAGACTCTTGGTCCCTTATTATAAAATTTATTTTCAGGCAGATAAATGGTAATCAAAAATATTCCTTCTTTTAAAGTTGTGAGCTTCTTGAGCAAACTAATCTTCTTTTTAAAAAATAAACAAACAACAAAAAAACAACCCATTATTATAGCTGAAGATCTTGAGCTTCTGAAACAAACAGATAGACATAAGAAAGTCAACATGAAGTTTCTCATTCCATTTCAGTCAACTAACTGGCTTTTTAATATGATAGGAGACCTAATTTTAATAGTTCTTACTTGCCAGAAAATCCTACCATGATCTTTTGTGATAAGTAAATTAAATTGAAAGGAAATGTCATGGCAATGGCATGAAGAACAACTGGAGAAAGATATCACTGAGATATATGATAAAGAGAAAAGGAGCAAACACCACCCAGAATGACTAGAGCATCTTCTTATGTAGTTGTGCAGGACTTAAAGAGAGCAGACTAAAGGGTAAACACAGAAAGAACAAAAGATCTCAGCATATGTGCATCTAGGAAAAACACTTATTTTGCTCTGCCTGATCAGAATCTGGCTTTTTCAGAGGCTATTGCTTAATTGGTGATTCAGCATAGGATTGTAAATATGGTGACATGTATAGAGAAAACATTTCTTTTTCTCAACAGGTTGCAAAATAAAATGTGAATTTGTGGTTTGCCTTGGGAATGAGGTTGCCTGCAGTGCACAAAGCCTCTTGGAAGAAAACTATGACCAAATTCAAAAAAGCTGGTAACCTACACCTTCAATACTTTTCCATCTCATTATAAAGGATTGCCAATATGTCCAACAAACATATAATGAAACTATTAATGGACTATGGTTGGGTTTTTTTTTGTTTCCAAGAGAGGTACCATCGTGGATTGTTGTTGTTTTTCTGGTTTGTTTGGGGATTTTTTTTGTTTTGTTTTGTTGTTGTTCCTTTAATTCTTATTTTTTTTTTTTTTTATTTTTGGGTTTTTTTGTTTATTTCTTGTTTGTTTTGGTTTGCGTTTTTTTGGTTGGGTTGGGGATAGCAGCAAAAAAGCATGTTTCTGACATAGAGTTTTTTCTAACTGAATACCTTTCTTGAGACCGAAACATTTCAAGCGTTAGGGAAAATATTAAAATGGAGATTCTTTTAGCTTTGAGACCAAACAGCCTTATATCAAAGAGAAGCTTGCAATACAAACTTATGAGGGATTTAGAGTGGATATCATTCTTACTTGAATTAACTAAACTTCCAGCTGTGAGTACATACAGGATATTTCCTTTATAGGTACAGCTGACCACTGAAGTCCTTGGCCAATCAATTCCATTAACCATCAGCCATGATGGCATTTAAGGCAGCTATTTTTCTTTTCGTTTAAAACTCATGTTTAATGAGGTGTTTAGCAGTCATATGTAAGACTTTCAATGCAAGCTACAGATTGCTGTTGCCATAGAGCTGGGATGGGGCTTTGTGTATTGCATTTAATGTTATAACAGATGTCTTAATAACCTGGGTTTGTCTTCCAATACTCTACATAACCAAAGACTAGAGTAGTAATTTGGGGCACAGAAAAGAGAAGAAAATTCCTCTAATCGACTGAAAATTGCTGCCTTCCTTAAAAATAGTATTACCTTTTTAAAGATAAACCACCAGATGAATTACCTGCTGCTGACAGACATATTTCCTATTTCCTATACTGCCTATGTAGGCAATTTGTTTTAGCACTAGGAAGTAATTTCTGAGCAGTTTATAAATATGTCCAATTTATGGTTAAAGATATCTGATTTCCCTCAACATCTTGATTAAAACCTCAGTTAAGTTGGTTAAAATGTCTCATCATATGAACTTTCAGAAATCCCCACTGATCTGCAGGGATACATCTTTTCTCTGCTATGTCATTCAGCCTTCACAATTAATAATATATTCATTCTATTTCAGAGAAAACTTTTTAGAACTTCTTGAAATACTTTTTGAAAAAGTATTTTTGGTCATTACCATTTGCAGCCATAGGTATATAGTTTTGCATATGGAAACATTATTCTCAAGTGTGCAGCTTCAAGGAATTCAGTGCAAATTGAAGCTTTCTTTAGTCAGATGGTGCTTTTGAAATAGATCAAATTTTCTGTTCCTTTTAAAGGATGTTCACCACTGCAGAGCAAGGCAGAGCTCTCACATGTGCTCATTGTATAAAGGTCATTTTGCCATACCAGGTCTGCACATGAGGTCTTTGGGAATATAGGAAGACTGGGGCTCTGTTTTGAGGGGGATGAGAATTTTGCAAACACCCCTCTTCTCTCCACAGCCATTGTATTTTCTTCAACCACTGCTGGCAGGTAACTCTAAGAGGTGAAATTTGGATTTGTTTTTGAAAGTGCCCACCATAGTGATGAAGGTTTTGGGTTCAGAATGGCTAGAAGTTGCATTATGGAAAAACTCCCAGATGACACAAATTTTGTGTTGAGCTTTATAGCATGACTACCATTAATCTTTAACAGGACTTTGCTGTAATGTGTGCTCAAGGATCAAAGACCTGATTCTGGCCAAGGGCCTACTGGTGTTTACGTGGAAGGTCTGCAGAGATGCTATGTGTTGTCACCCAGCCAAAGTCGGATGGCTGACACCCAGCTGAACATTCAAGTTGCTCATGGAAATGTTCTGTTTAGGTTACCCTAAAGGAAGAGATAAAACTATTTCCAATACTGCACTTCCAAAAAGCATTTGCTGGTGTTGGGTGCAGGTAGAGGCTGCTTTTGTTAGCACTGAATTTTATAGTTAATTTAGAAAGGGAGAAAAGTGCAGCATTTCCTGTACATTTTCAGTTTGCATCAAGGGAACTCCCACTAGCCCAGTTAGATATTGCATTTATCACAATGGAAAATAGTTTGCATTATAAAAATATTTCTAAAAAGATGCAATTTCCCTTGGACAGAGGGCGGGTCTGCCTTTTATTTTTGCTTAACTCTGTTTAGTATGCAGAATGGGCACAATGCCATGCTGATGCTTAACTCCCAGTGGAGAAGACACAAAAGTTGCCTGTGGGTCTCGAGGGAGCACATAGCTTTAATGGCAATTTGTGTGCAAAATGTGGTCTCTGGAAGAAAGGTCACCACAACTGCACAGCCCCTTAGAGTCAGGCTTAGAGTGCTGTCTGCCTTCAACTAAAGAGACGTTTTGCTGTATCTTGACATTGCCTTAGTTGAAGGTATAGGAAGCACGTAACAGAATCAAGGGAACTTAGTGATGTTTGTGGATGTTTGGCTGCACTCTGCATCCTAAGAGAAGACTTTTGAGAAGCTAAATCAATACTACAACCATGTTCTGCGCAGCTGCTGCATTGTTTCGGTCTGTTATAATAATGAATTTTCTCACAACAGCAGGCATAACAAGTGCTGCTCAGCCCATGGTATTCAATCACCTTTAACTGGTAATATCTATCTAAATCCCACTGTCAACTAGAATTATACAGAAACCTACCACAAACCTTTTGTGGCCCTTAGCTCAAAAATGCAGAAGTAGGATGTTTTTCAAAGCCATATGGTCTATGATGTCCTTCTTCAGGCCAAACCATTTCCCCTTTTTTCTTAAAACCATAGCATAAAGCATTCAGAAACTGTAAAGCAGATTATTTTCCAGCAGGAAGGTATTTTTTCCTAATATCAGCCTCTTGTGTGTGGCCATCTCCTTGTTTTCACATTTTGTTTCATGCACTTTAAATCTCCTGTATCATGATTTTCTGTTCAGAGGGGGGAGAAGCATTAGAACCTCATTTTGGTGGTGGGTGTGGAGGATATAAGCTACCTACTTTAGTCTGGCATTTTAAATTTGAATTCTAATGGCCAGACTGTTAAGTTTGAAGCAGCTTCCACGGCAAAGCCAGTGACACTGTGAAAATGGGTATTAATGGGGGTGAGCTATCAATTCTGCAGCACAGCTTTCTCCTTGGCACTGGTGCTTTGGATGCCACAGGAACAGCTCTCAAACCAGGCAGCCAGGGGCAGGAAAAGCAAAGCATTGCCTTTGGAAAATGCAGATGGCAGAGAAAACAGCAGCACAGCTTGAGAAGAAGTGCCAGGTCTAAAGATTCATGGACATTGGAGAGGACTCAAGGCAGCAGATTGACTCACCTTGATGGGAGAATGATAGTTGGAAATCCTAATGGGTTTTCCCCACTTATTTTAGCTTAAACTAGACAGGAAAAAAATTCTAGATGAAAATTTTTGTCGTTCCAACACACAGTTGAATTTTGACACTTGAGGAGCCTTTTAGAATCAGTTCCTAAAAAGAGGTTTGTTCCTGTAGCTGTCATCTGGGTTTGCACAACAGGAAGCTGAAAGGATGTTGCAACAAAAGAGAAAGTTTTGCTGTTTTACAGAGGGGAAACTGAGGTAGAAGTTTGTGCAGTGACTTGTAAAATGGTCCAATAATTAGCAAAGCAAAAGAAGAAACAATACTGCATTAATTTTCTGCCTTTGCCAAATCCACAGAATAATTTTTTACTCTTACTGTTCACTGCTCAAATAATCAAAGTCTGCACTGCCTTCATTGGCCTGCTAGAGGGTTGACACTGTGACACTGAGAATTTTAGGGCTTTAATTTCCTTTTAGAACCGCAAGGTTATGTATAAAAGAAGAAGGTGGAAAAAAAAAGATTTCTTCCTGGCTAAAATATTCTGTTATGTTAAGGGTGGCAAACCAAACTTAGCTATTATAATTAAAATAGTGTCATGTCCAATTTCCCTTCCTACCTTTGTCTAAATTCTGAAGTGTTTTGAAGTAAAAGAGAGCTGCAGCGCGATGCAATCTGCAGAATATCAGCACTATTTTCAAACATGTGATAATATTTTTCCGCATGCATAAAAGTGACCCAACCCTAACAGCAAACCAGACTGTTTCAAAAATAACATCAACTTTGACAACTCGTATAGTTATTTTGTTTTATGTTAACTTCAAGAGTACTGACTCTTCCCGAGACTTGAAAGGAGCGCAGTGCTTACCCTCAACCCAGCTGATATGATTAAGTGGTTTTTACTACAGCCAGCAACCAACAGGACAAATTTGGGTTTTGAGCCACATGCCCAAACCTCCTATATTCCTATGAATTAACACCTAGAAAATGCTTTTGATGGATACAAATTCTTTTTTTATGATTCAAAATTTAAAAGGCTTTACTCCTTTTACTGTGGTTTATTAAAGACAGATATATGAGCCCTATTTCACCCTGGTCAGGATCACTGGCAAATTCCAATTGATTGTGCTCAGAAACAGGATGTGGCCTTTCATTGTCAAAGATTTCTTTTGAGAGCTGACATTTGCATGGAGTCCTTCTTCCTTGCAAGGTAATTTGCTACAAGTTACAATAATTATCTCTAAACAGCATAGGCTTTTAAAAGCTGACTTTTTTTTTGTTTGTCAATTTATTTTTCTTTAAAATTAATAACATTCATGGCAGGTAAGTAGGATCAAACTGGAGAGTTGGAAAGCCACTATTTCGTGCCAGTTCTCAAATTAATGTACTTTTTTTGCCTGTTAGTAACCAAAGACAAAGTACATTCCATTTGATTAATTAATTATAGGAAGGGCAAGGAAACCATGCAAAAATTTAAACTGTGCTTTGAAATGACAAATATTTGTCTTTTGATATTCCTCAGTACAAGTATGAAATAGAATTTATTGAAGTTCAGCTACTGTATAAAAGCACTCTATAGCTAGAATGCAGAAATGATTTAATAAGTTCTATGAAAAGTCAATTTGCATGACATCAGCACCTAGCCTATAACGGGTGTTAATGGATTGTTGGCTTGATTTTATACCACTTGACATCAGATTACAATACAATGAATAAATGTTAACCTATAATCCCTTTAGTAAAAGCTGGCATTGTTTATCTTCTTTTGTAGAGACCACATTGATTTTCTTTTATTAGATGCTCAAGTGCTGTGCCTCAGATTGATTACTTTGAATTAAATGTGCGGGGAACATTTTTATTATTCTAAACCTCAAGTCTTAGCATTAAAGGGATGCCCCGCCCCCTGCTACACTGCTAAAAGTGTGCTCTACCATTTAATTTGGATTTCTTTCATTTTCTCATTTCTTTTCAGGGCTGCTGAGATGCTGACCCCTACTCTGCCCCTATGCCCCTTGACCCTGACACATCTGACCAGTGATGACTCTGAGGGTGGCAAATTAATAGCAGCATTGCTTGTTAATTGCATAAGAGAAAAGCTAAAAATTTATCACCTCAGTCATGGCCATTGCTTCCCTTTGACCCCCTTTTCCCACAAGGCATTAGCTGATGGTCACATCTGTGGTTTTTCTGTATCCTACATATTTGCCATATAATTATTCAGCATCAAACCTTATTAATCAAATCGATGCTGTGTTTTAAATGGAAATTGCTGGATTAATACAAGCATTCATTTCATCCTGAAAAATCTTGATTGCTTTAGCACACGGAATACAAGCAGAATATGAAAGAAGGGATATAGAGACCTGATTGAATTAGGAGAGGCACATTAAATTACATATGCCAGCAGGGGTCCTTGCTTTTATAGCAAAATACTTCAGTAGAGTGTATACGTATGAACCTCCTGTGATTTCCTTATAGTGGTCAGTGTTCTTGCATTAAGTAAGGCTATAGTGGCCATTTATATTTCTAAATGATTTTTTAAAATGTGATCTGGTATTTGACATGCATTTTATTTTACTTTCTCTAACTATTTCTTCAAACATAACGTTAACAAAACAGCAATTGAGATGCTGCTACTTCTTACTGGTTGGAGACATTGGTTAAGGAGATCTTGTCCTTTTCTTTACCTAACATATTCAATTATGCAGGAATAAAGAGTATCAGGAAAAAAAAGAAAACAAGTAATGAGGAGCTTTTTTGTAAAGATGTTAACATGTTAAACACCCTAAGATAATTGCAACTTACCTGCTTGGGTGACTTCTGGCTTCTTTTCACACGTCGTGTAAGTTTTCAGTTTCCTCCCAGGAAACCTGCTGTGTAAAGAGCAGGGGTTAAAAATTAAAAAGTGATAAACCGTAAAGATAAAAAAGAATACAAACAGTGGCAATATTACAGACAGATTTGATGAGCATCTTGCAGTACTTCTTTGGATATGACTTGCATGCTTGTGAAAACTCTTTGTAGACAAGTGTCCCCATTGAAATCCGTACTTGGTAAGTAAGGCTTTTCTGTGACTTGCAGGGTGGGACTGATTTTTGATTGTTTGATAGCAAGAAGTGGAGAGGAAAAAGAGGTAATATCATGTCATGTGCAAGCTTTCTAAATTAAGACCAGAAGACTTGGAAAGGAGAATGGGATCTTGTGTCTTTCCTCAGTGGATTTCCTCCCCTGCAAATGCTGAAGCACACCAAATCATTCTGGAGACCACTAATTGCCATTATTATTTTGAGATCTGAACACCCAGTTTTGCATCATTTTCTCTGGGTAATATGTTTTTGAATGTGGATCTCTCTGCCACATTCTATGTCTTGCCATGTGTTAGTCCAATTATATAAAACCCACCCCAAAGAGCAAATGAGAATGATGCATTTTTTGAGTTCATGGAATTCTGCTTTGTGTTGTTTTCACTAGGTTGTATCATGACTTATCCTCTACTGACAGCCATTCTTCAGGAAATCAAAGTTTTCTCAAAACACAAATTGGAACACAAGCCCAGTTCAGAGGAAACTGGAACAGACTTCTCTCTCTTCCAGCTCAGCCTGAGCTCTACCATATATCAGCATCACAGCACAGTGCAAAAGGATGGATGACATGCTCTCTGGATGGGAGTCATCAGTAAAGATTCCTGTATGTCTCTATTTTCAATGTGGCATGATAATTCAAAAGAGATTTATACTTAAAATCCTCAGAAAATGCATTCTATAACTAATAAAATTATGTGCTATCATGCAAATCCAGTCTTAATACAAGATTGAAATTACTCTAAAGATGTTTACACCAATGTAGTAATGGAACTACATTTGGCAATCACAAAAACAAGTTACTATGGTTTATTTTATGACATAAATTATTTCATTTTAATATCTCTCCTGTCAAATTAGATGAATTTACTTACCAAACTTTATACATAGTACATGATTAGTTGTAAAAGAAGATTAGTTGTAAAATAAGTCAGCTTAACATCTAGACATACGATTTTAATAACAACTTGATATACAAAGACTGTCAGGTGCTGTCTGCTAGTGAGAAATAAATAATACCCTAGATCCTTCACTATAATTACCGTCATTCAGTGCACAGGATCTGCAGTGTGACTCAGGCTGATGTAGAGTCAGAAGTGCTTAACATCCCTCACCTGGCTAACAGGGAAATCTGTATATAGCATAGAAACATTGGTGTATGATAGGACCGAGACTCACAGGTGACTTTGCACACTGGTTCATATAATGAGAGCTTTTTTTATGTCCAGGTCACTTAAAACCACATAGACATATGATTATGTAGAGAGAGATCCTTTTCCTTTCCTGGAGTGAGAAGTCTCAATCAACATGCCTGTGGTGCTTCCTGGTCACCAAGAAAGACACGTGTTCAGTGATACAGACACAGTGATTTCTTTCTCCAAAACTACATGTGATGTACATTTTCTGCAGTTAGATTTTTCTCCTTCCAGGAGAGGGAGAAAGTATATCCATCTTTTCACACATATGGGCCTCAGAATAACATTAATATCCCAGTCGTGCAACCACCACCATTTACAATTTACCCAGGTGGCTTTAAATAAAACAGCTGAAGTAAGTGCTTAAGCTTAAGCTTGTATCAGGGATACAAACATTCTTTAGCAGATTTTTTAGATGATAAATCTTTAAATTGAAACTGGAATGCTATACCATGGTTTCTCTCCTCTGTGTAACACGCACTAGATATTATTTCCAAGCATATATCCTTCTAAATGATAGAACAAAATAAATCTTCCAACTTTCTGGAGGTCCTTTGACATAAAGGAATGAAATTTTTGTGATGAATAAACTTTGTGAGGGTTAGGGATGATAACAGAACAAATACTTTCTATAATAGTCTACAAATTACATGTTTTATTGTAAGAGAATCCAGCTGAATAAATAACATTCAAAGGATGGGGTCTCCATTGTTCTCACAGTACAGTAAAATATAATGGAAAACATGTCCTAAGACTATAACCATACAGATAACAAGTCATAAAGCATACAGTGATCCAGTCAAATCTCTGAAACACGTAATTGACAAGAGCTAAGCATTTTTCAAAGTGATCATGTTTTATGTTTTGCAATTTAAAGCAAAAAAACCCCCACAAACCGAAACAACAAACACACAACGAAACAGGAACACCTCTAAATGGCAGGCTTGTGCAAACTCAGCACAAACTCAGCACTGGACTGACTGTGTCACATAGGGATGGGCAGAGCATGGGTTTGGACCCCTGCCTTCAATTAAAAGGAATGACTAAGGAATTTACAAACCCAAGATATATATCTTTGTGCAATATATGCATCTATTTCACAGGATTTCTAACCCACTGACATGATGGGGGAAAACCTCTGAAAGAATCACTGAGCAATTTTCTACAAGCTGACCATTTAAGTGTGAAGTGCCCACATTTATAACTCACATATTACCTGATTTAAACAACAGAAAAATGTGGCAGCCTGAAGATTTAGATCAGCCCAATATCCCTCCTCACACCAGGTCCTCAAATAGTCCAGGACATCTCAACAAACACTTGAAATGCTACCAAACCCTAGCAGCCACTTCACATGATTTATGATGTCATTAATGTCAAGCTATCAGTGGACAAGAGTAAAAGAGACAACAGCAAAGCTGACTAAAAACAAATAGTTTTGATTAAACTCAAGGACGTTTGGTACAGCTTTCAGCAAAAAGGCATTAATCATTTCCAAAGCTGACCTTGTTTTTTTTCATCCCAAATGCAAACATAATATGTGTAGGGATTACAACAAAATCTTTGAAGTCTAATGTCTATGTAGCTGAATTCCATTTTTAAGGCAAAAGTAATCAACAGCAACACCACCTTCTTTTTTCTGGGGTCAGTTTTGTCAATAATTTCCTGAGCACCCTAAAATTTGCACCCTATGTGAAAAACCCTAGAGTTTTTGACTCTATTAAGATATGAAGAGTGTTCTTTAGGTCTGAGGTAGTTTTCATCCCAGTAAAAGAGATTTCTATAGTATATTAGAGAAGATCATTATCCACAGATACACATCACCCTTAAAAAAGCACCCCATAGTAGACAGACAGTGCTAACACAGCCTAATGATAAACAGAATATATTTTTTAAAAAAGGAAGAAAAAGTAAAAAGAATGTATGTGATGTGGTATAAATTCTTTTCATAGACAACCTGTATCTATATAAACACAGACCTACTCTTGAGGTCTTTAGCTTACAGTTACAGAACTAGAAAGGCGAATAGTAGACTGCGTTGTTATCAAACACAGAAGAATATTTAGTTGTCTTTTATAATACTGATTTTCTGTTTGTATGGTCTGTTTTCAAGACCAAAAATTTATGTATTGGTGTAACATGTGTGCAAGTTCATCCTGTGTACATATGTGCATCCTAACAGAGGGAGAACAGAAAGTGTAATGGAATTTTTTTAATGCTATTTAGGCAACTTCAAACTGGATCAAGTCATCTCAGGAGACACATTCCAGCCCTATGAAAGATCTACTACAATTATTTAAAATGCAGATGGGGAGCAATACTTGAAACTTTAAAAACATTACTAAACTCCCTTTTTCCGTAATAATGGGTATTATTTTTGGAGCTAATGAGGATTTTTATAAAAGTTCATTGTCCCTAGAAAAGGAGTAGCTGCTTCCCTTTAAATCTTAAAACTTTTACAAAAATCTCAGTCTTCTGCTCTCTCTGATTCTAAAAATCAGCTTATGGTATTATTATTTCACAGTCTGTAGCAAGAGGGTTAAATATGTCCTTTCAGCAAACATGCATTTGTAACTTATCATGCAATTATAGAATCACAGAATATTCTGAGTTGGAAGAGACCCACAAGGAACACCAAGTCCAACATCAATTGAATGGTCCACAGAGGGATCAAATCCACAACCTTGGTGTTTATTAGCACCGCCCTCTAACGAGCTGAACTAATTTCAGTCAGTACTTAGATAACTAATGTAAAATTACGGGAGGGCTATTATGGCTTCAGGACAAAATAATTAAGTGACTGTATTTCAATTTTAGTTGTTTATACAAGTACCTAAAACTTTCATTTTTTAAATATAATTTTATTATAATATGTGATTCAAGTAAGGTGTCACACTTCTCTGGTATGTACCATGAAAAGAAGTGATACCCACTTCTTCCAGCTGCAAACATTTTTTTCAAAACGGATTTGAAACAAAAATTTTTGCTTCTAAAACTAGTCATATTTACTCTGATTAACGAAAACTTTCTGCTTAGCAAATTTATGGGAAAAAGACAGGCTGTATCAACTGTGCATGAGAACATTTGTAATATCACCCTGAGAGAATAATAAACAGATACTAGAGGTTGAAATTTTGACATAGTTTACAGAACAATAATCCAAACATCTGTTATAATGACAAGGGATTTGAACAGAATAGAGACTACATGGGAAATCTATGCCACTTTTAGTACAGTTATAACGTTAAATCAAGGCACTGCAGCTCAAGGTAGCTTGCTGCTAATATAAACAATTTTCTACATATTCCTGGGCCACAAGCCAGATCTCAGGATTCAGTTACAAGCACAAGGTCAAGAGGGAATCAACGGTATGAAATTTACTGTGTATGAATCAAAAGAATAAATCAGTAATTAAGGATGAAAACAAATTAGAAACTATACCCTAACTTAACTCATCAAACAGATTTGCTGAATGACTTCATGATCTGAATATATCGTAAGATCTGCAGAGGCTTTAATACATTTATTGCTTAAATCCAGAGCATCAGCATTTTTTCTCAGGAAGGCTTAATAAATCATCTTTTTATATGTACTTCTTTCTATATCCAATATCTGACTACAATTATAAAGGCCAATATTTAATCATGTCATTTGCTCAAGAGAAATGTAAATAGGATTTCTTTGAAAATTACATTCTTGCCTTCATATTATACCCATGAAAACCAAACCTTTATCTCACTTCTGGTCTGATTTCACCTTCCACACCCAAATGATGCTTTTCAATGCTGCAGTGGATGTTAAAGATTTACTGTAGCTGTTGATGAAGAGGGCTCTCCTGCAGAAGATTTTTAAAACAGTCTTTATAACCATGAAAGGTTTTTGCATACTTTTTTAAAGAGAACATTTGTTTATGTTTTTATTCTCATAAACAGACATGCAGCAAGTATGAGCCTCCTGTTGGCTGATGAATGTTTTGAGATGCATGGGTACAGTAACTCATGTTTCTGACAGACTAGGAAGAAGAAAGCATCTTTGGAAAGTGAATCAAGAAAATGTGTTTCTATGTTTCTTACTTGACTGGAGTCTATGGCCCAGAGTATTTAGGGATCTCATCCTACATAAGTGTCTTAAATTAATCATGTCTATGGGGATGAATGTGAGTAACTCAGCCTCCTGTTTAACTACTGGAGAAGGCTGGGTAATCAACTAAGACATGGTGCCTCATATGACTAAAGTTGTAGTTGGGTAATGGAAATCCCTCAGAGACCCGTTGCTTTTCATCTCTCTCAACTACGTTCAGCATTTCCCATAAAATACAGCCTGAAACACCCTCAGAGCAAATTGCCCCTCTCATTCCATGCATTGGAAACTCTTTACGTGCGCTGCACCTGAAAACTCAGTACTAATGGTTCAATCGCTGCATAGGTTTAAGTCACAGCCATTCTATTAAAATGCTTGCAATTACTGCTGGTTGCTAATTGCTTTAGTAGCAAGGTTATGAATCAATGAACTATTTTTGTGTAAACAACAGAGCATACATTATTTAATAACTTCTGATTGCTACTGACTCACGTGGAATTATGACCGCTGCTCTAGAAATGAAATGCCCTTTAACGGGTGTCCTAACGTGAATATATTGATAAAACCTAACTCATCATGTGTTAATAACGGTGGCGTTATCTGTCAATTTCATTAAAAAATACATGGGTTTGATTACTTCTTTGTGAAAAACTGTTAATTTTGTTCCTTTGAAGGATGATTTATAAGCTACCTTCTTTCCAGAGGGCTGCTAATGTCAGACACCACAATCTCTGCAGCCATCAATATTTCTTCTTGCTAGCTAGGAGATGATTAGAGATGTCATGTTAGATCTCATAAGGTGCTGAGATATGTCAGTTTGCAGATCAGGTGTTGGAACTAAAATCTGCATCAAGAAGGCTTAACACTTGAAGCCACAGAACTAAGAAGGCTGTTAAGAATATTTTGAATACTGCCAGGATTTAATAGTGATGGAAGGATGATGACTAGCAAGCTAGAGGGAATGAATTTCAACTTATCTACTCATAGGACAAACACATTATAACTTTTCCATCTCTGGAGAAAATATCCCTCCTCTTATTACAATTACTTGAATATTAGTCACCATTAGAACTATCCCACCCTGTGAGTACTACTGTATTTACTCTCTGAATTCATTGAGGATGAATATTAAATAAGATTAATATGCAAAAATACTTAAAACCAAGCAAACAAAAAAACCACAAACCATGAAGACTGTGCTGTGGTTTTGTGCCATGTGTGGCCCACTCTGAGATTTGTTTCTGATTGTGTCCTTATTTCATCCCAATACGTCACAATCATTGTACCTGCAGAGCATCTGTTCTCGCTGAAAGGAGGGTGAGGGGGTAAGTCTTGAAGTCAGACCAGCACTATGTGGCCCACGTTGATCTGCTGCAAGAAGACACAACAGCAAAGTGGGTTTTCATGTCCCAGCTTCCCCCTTAGGCACTTAGACAGTTATTGTACTTGCAACCCTTTGTTCTCATAATTTTCTTGACACCATGCTAAATGTTCCAGAAATGAGCTAACTAAAATTAAGAGAAGACTTCCGTGGGAGAAATAGATTAAGGACTAAAAAGAAAAGGCACACCCCACCTTTCCAACTGTATTTTTATGGTGCAATATCAATGGATTATCCCGTGTCTAATGGCACTATGTCTTCACCTTCTAAAGTCATATGTGCTGATAATCTTGCATATTTCATGGGCTCATTGGGAAAAAGGGGAATGCTCCTGAGAGGGTGTTAGCAGAAATATGTCTCTGAAATCAAACTTTTTCAGGAATGTCACTGAGAGACGTCAGCATCACAATTCCTCAACATGGAAAAGTGGAGATTTGTCCACAAATGGACACCTTTCCTTGACATATTTGCTCAATACCATAAAAACCCTTATAGGCTACACTACAGGTCACTAATTTTTCAAAACATTTTCTCCTTTAGCTTGATAAATACAGCATCTTACATAGTGTGTTTCTTGAATGAGAATCAGTAGTACTTGACAGAAGCATTTTCAGAAGAAAGGCTTTAGATTTATTTTTAAATTTGAGGAATTTTAATATTGAATATTTAATACTGAATATTTCTTTTTTAAAGCTAAAATGTTATATAGCAATTTTATCCTCCCTCACAAAAGCTAGAGTGCAAAATGATCAGTCTGCTTGTCAGTGTGGGACAATTTTTTAAAATACGTTTATCTTTCTAGGTTTAAATTAATTCACAAGCTAATTCACACAAGCTAGAGAGACATGTCAGAAGGAAGACAGCAACAGTATAAAAGAACCAACAAAAATATTTCTTCAAAAGAATTTTACATCAATTTTGGATCATAGGGAAACATCCTGTCCTACAACTATCAAATTTTAGATAGATACAGATCTGGGTAACGAGGGAAAACTCAGTGAATTTTTTTCATGTTTTGTTGTGCATATTTTTTTTCTTTTTCTTTCCTAATATCTTCTTTTGTACTGGTTGCACCTCATGAATCTTAACAAAAATATCTTGAAAAAAGGTATTGCCGGGCATTAAAGTTACAACTGAATTCTTCTGAAAATACTTATATATTCTTCCTTATTCCTTATTCTAGTAATTGAGCTCTCCACTCTTCGAGGGGCTGAAAATCTCTGGTACAAGACAACATTGGAAACATATTTGTATTTAAGTGGTGTAGGACAGATGAATATTCAGTCCTGGACCATGGTAATATTCAGACTTTGATAGTCAAAGCAGGGGACAGTATTGCAGGAAGGTAAAAATGTTTAAGTGGGTTTTTCTCATGCTGTTTTGTCTCGTCCAATATCCAGCCCTCCTTGTATATGTCTCCACATAAAGAAATGCTTCACTATTCCTGGGCCAGCATTGCAGAAGGTATCCTCAACTTGGGGTCTCAACAAGGAAGTAAGGAAAGGAAAGAAATGTCTAGCAACACTTTTATTCAACACAAATGTCAACCTTTTCCTTGCAAAATAGAAGATAAAAGAAATTAGGGCTGTGAGAATGGAGTCCCAGTTGCTTGCATAAGGGTTTTTTGTTCACTTGAGTAACAGTGCCACTGCCAGTGCCAGGGCTTGTAAATGGGAAAGGTGTGATTATGTCTGCGAATAAAAGTGTTTCTAGGGTAGATTGTGAGGTGGGACTGCCTAAACATCACCTCTTGTTTAAGACTGTGCAAGAAGTGGCAAGCTAGCCTTTAATTCGGTTAGAGTGTGTTTTGCTACTTAGACCCAAAATAACAAAGGAATGAGGCACAGGAATAGTGCTGTGGGAGCCAATATACCTACAGTTATAATTAAGTATAAGTTCAAGATTTTCTTCTGGATAAAGGTGCATATTTAAAATTACAGCTTTATTAAATTATTCACAACCCTCAGTGACAGAACTTCAAAGCTTTCCTTGGGCTTGTCCATAAAGGAATGGAAAATATTAGCGTTTCTGGTATACGTTCACACGGAAGCCTTTTAGGTGATAATCTCATTCTATCCAGCAGTCAAATATTATTGTGTGTATAAAAAAAAAAATTGTAATCCTATGAGTGGGTGTCATGTAAAAATGCCATGTTAAAGGAAAACTGCCGTAATAACCTGTAATACTTTTGCTTGATCAATATATGTGTGCTTAGAAAAAACATTATGTAGCAAAAAGTTTAGTAACTGGCCTACAAAAAGACGCAAGCAAATACATACTGCTCAGCTTACATCTCAGCTCTTTCAGGTTTTTAATTTAGGAATCTGTTTATGCGTTCGTAAATAAGGCATATAATGCTATAGTTTAGAAGTTTATGTGGAGCTTCTTATTCAGCAGTGCTTCACAAATCTCATGAATTTTACTGCTGAGATTCAACACTTCTTCTTACCTGGAGTTTGCACTGGGGAAAATTATCTTCCCCCCCACCCTGCCCCGTCTTGGGATGCTGATTCCCTGTAATGTTCAAAGGAACACTGGAAAATAATAAATGAGTCATACATTTTTTTCTGCAGTATTTGAAAAGACCTTATGAAAGTTTTGTTTTTCATGCATGTGCTGCCGCAGCTCATGCAAGGGAACTCACAAAGTGTGAATTCCTAACCTGAAATGTTTCAGCAGTCATAGGTATTAAAATCCATAGCTCCCCACAACCATTTTTTTTTCTATTTTTTTCCGAAAAGCAAATATATTTGTGTAACAGCAAACAGAAAATGGATAATATTATTAAACAAAGTCAGGAACTTTTTGGAAGGAATAAAAATCCTTAGAGATGTCCATCATCTTAAATAGGGATAGTTATAATTGCACCTACTTTGCAAAGTGGGAGTTTGCGGTTCTTTCTCTGTAGTGGTGGTCACATTATCTTATTATGGCAAGCTCTGGCTTTCTGATTATGTGCTAATTTAGTAGTAGGAAGGGGTTAGGATTGAAACATCCATGGTTTGAATAGCTGGTAGATGTAAAGTAGCTCTTTCCTGAGGCTAAACCTCCTAACTCTTCACAAAATCCAGACTGTTTGCCTCACAGATTGCCTAACAGCAAAGAGCCCTTTGGTGGTGGTATCTTAAAACAGTTTTAATTATTGTTAGCAAATTATATATAAATGTAATAGGAATTGCACAAATATTTAAACTACTACAGTTATAGACTATTTAAAACTTAACTCAAAATCCCACTATTGCTGTATGAGAATGGAAAAGTGATACAGAAAAACGGCACAGCAAGGGGAAGAATTTTAGCTGTTCATAAAGTTCAGATAAGCAAAGTTCACCGGGGATGAATATTGGGATACTCTTCAACCCACCATAAGTAAAACATCCGGCATCTCATGGGGATGGATTACTATATCTCACAAATCTGGTTCATAAATACTGCTCGTTATGACTATGAATAACACAAAGATTAATTTTGCATATCATTCCCCAGTGTCTAAATAATTCCTAGTTCTGTTTATCTTCGTTGCTACTCTTATTGTCCACTCTGCCCTTTGAAAATCACTTGGAAATGTGAACAAACATAACCCAAATATTTCTAGGGTTAAATTCGCTACAGCAAGTTTCCATCTTAATTTCCATTGTGTAGACAAAATCTGAACTGTTCTGAAAAGCCTCCAGACCTTTTCACAGCAAAGAAGGTGGCTGGCAGTGGGATTAAAGAAGATTGGGATACTATCAAGTTGATTTGAATTTTCATTTTCACCTTGAATCTACACCTAATCACATATACCACATATACATATTTACATAAAACAAGCATACATTCTTTTTCTTTCTGCATGGTTTGCCTCAAACACAGATTCATTGCAAAATTTCAATGTCTATAAATAACTAATGCATTTGCAGTAGCTAGAAGAAATTATTGTATGTTAACAGACTAAAACAAAGTACATCAATCCAGGCTTGTAGCATATTTTACTATGATAGTGTGGATCTTTAGATGTGACAGGTGACAAAATGGATAGTGATACTTATGTAATCATGAGAACTACTTTCAAAAGTATATTATAACTGGTATCCTCACAGATCAAGATGTAGATTTCCAGAACTGAACCATATGCAAGATATATTGCTATGAGACATGAGGAAAAAGCAGTATTTTCTCTGTCCCAACGACCTGTAAAAATCTTCTCTGCACATGCAGCCTGAATTAATATTTTATGCCTTGAAATAAATGCATACTGTAGCCTATAAATATAAGACAACAGAAGAATAAATGCACTGATACCTGCTGAAGGCTTTAGCCTCATTCTCTGCTGCTAGTGCATCCTGCACAGATACATGCATATGTGCATGAATACACACAAGTTTTCACATATACAGCTCGTGCAAGCATGAGAATTCATTTCAATGCAGTTGTACCAAACATAAAGAAATGTTATTGTACTTCATAAGAAAGTTGATTTTTTAGTAATTATTGTTATTTTGGGGATTCTTTAAAGAAGATGCATATTGTGATGAATGATGAGAAGAGTTTTTCACTTTCCTGATATGATACTTTTTGTTTATTGAGTGCACTTATGTTGACTAAAATGATATTTTATGGTGGACCAAGAAGTTAGAATATTATTTTATGTACAGCATCTGTTTACCAAGTGAAAAAGCATCCTTGCTTCTGCCACTGAAAAGTTACTGATTTTCATGTAACAGTTTTAGCAATTTTTTCAGCAAATTTATGGAGCAGTCCAAGAGCACTTAATTATCAGTGTCTTCATTGCTGGCAACAGATTAGAGTTAGTGCAAGGGTTTTTCTCTTCTACTCTGCCATTCCTGCTTTTCATAGTGGTATAACCTACCTTCATACTGATTACTCAAGCTTGTGTACTGTATTGTCTTCCTCCTGGGCAGCAGCTGATTCTCACATCATCTGAAGCTGTCCCTATTTTCATCCTCTCATCTTCCCTTCTCTTCTAGGTGCTGACACAGTCACCCTTGTATTCTCAACACAGTAGAGGAAGCTTTCTTTTTTGAATCAGATGTGGAAACAGACATGCAGTTAGACTGTCTCAGGGATTAATTCTTACCTGTTATTATGACAAATAACACACTACAGAAAACAATACTCTGCAATACAGAATAACAATTCTTGTTTTATAAACACCAAAACTGTAAATACAGTTTAAATAATGACAGAACTCAAGAAGAAAGTTACAAAGTTGTGCAGCTTCTATTTGTGTCAAACATATTTATGATTTCCATGTCACTTCTGCTTTTAAATAGGAGAAACTGACAAGGATCTGCCTTACCTGTGTGTCACTAATTTCATGTGATGATGTTACCACTAGACAAAAAGATCTCTATGCCAAAACAAGATCCCAATACATCTGAATTAAGAGAAGGTTTCTGGAGTTCAAATACCACATTAAATATTAATGAGAAGATAAGACTTGGGCATTTGGAACTTCTTTATCCCCTTCAGACGTTTCCATTTGTACATACACTGCAGACTTGTTCAGCAGGACCTAGACAGATTCCCCCATGTAGTTTAGCTATTGCTTTCTTTGAATATGTTTATTCTTTTAGAGAATTTGTATGCTTAATTTAAGTAATACACATCTCCCTTTTTAAATCATGGAAGAATAAGAAACGAACCATGAATGACTTTCCATTTCTTCACTTTTGCAGATTATTTTCCCTTTACAATAGGCAACTGGAGCAATTGAACAAGAATGTAATGGTGACTTGGAAAGAAATTGTGCAAAATTTAGCTCTCTCTGATTCCACTTCCATTAGAGTCAGTGAGAATTTATGTACATTTCTGCAGTATTCAAAGAGTAATACTGTTGCTGCTACTCATGGGTATAGCAAGGAACAGGCAGAGAGCAGGCAGAAATGCAAGAGGAAGTTTATTTAAAAAGTTCTTGTATAGATATTAAGAGTCTAGCAGTGATTGGTTTATAGCCTATCCACCCCCCAGGACGATTGGCTGAACCCTTACAGCACCCAGTACAAAACATAAATTAAAATAACAAGAAGAACTCAGCTTATCTTTGTTTCCCATATGGTTCATGAGAAAAGAGAGAGTTCTTAGAATACTACATCCACAATTCCCCCATTTTGTTTTAAAAGAGCAAAAGGTATTGCTTGTAGTCCCCTGTTAGTTCCTTAAAGAAGGGAAAATCAGCTCAGCATGAAGGATCTGCTTGGCAGTGGCCAGCTACCAAGAAGATCCTGAATTAAATACTGATAAGGGGTCTGCCAGTAGTGGCCAGCCACTGATGGGGCCCAAACCAGCTGCTAATTTAAGGTGGACAGAGGAACTTCCAAGCAATGCCGTAGATGATACATTTATCAAAACCCAATTCTATTTAAAGTCCTTGCTTTCTGACTTCATAATATGGAAACTTAAAGTTCAGTCTCTGCTTATAGAAGAACCATCTGCCTGATGGTCAATATCTTGGTCTTCGTTTTGAGGTTGCCGGTTCTGCTTCTGAAGTCACAGATCAGGGCGAACGCATCTCGCAGGCAGCCACTGCACTCCAGTATCTGGGGAAATGCAGGCATACCCACAAACCTAAGTAATAAGCTCATGTGGGCCTTCCCAGGTGTTAGTCAGTAGGTTTCATACCCAAACCTTTGCCCAGGGAAAGCTCGACTCCCCAGATGACTGCAATGAGAAAAAATGGTTCAAAATGACAGGATTATTCGAATTTGGTGGCATTGTGAGGTGATTAATTGTATATAAAGATTTTTCCAGTCGGCTCTGTGGTAATTCTCTATGCATTCCCCCTTTTTGTTTTTCCAAAATGTGCTTCAGAGTACCATGAGCGCGCTCGACAATGGCTTTACCAGTTGGAGAATGTGGAATACTGNCAGGATTATTCGAATTTGGTGGCATTGTGAGGTGATTAATTGTATATAAAGATTTTTCCAGTCGGCTCTGTGGTAATTCTCTATGCATTCCCCCTTTTTGTTTTTCCAAAATGTGCTTCAGAGTACCATGAGCGCGCTCGACAATGGCTTTACCAGTTGGAGAATGTGGAATACTGAATTTATGGTCCACACCCCATAGGTGCAAAAAATGTCGCGTCTTCTGTGAGGCGTAGGCAGGGCCATTGTCGGTTTTCACAGCAGATGGCATGCCCAAGACTGAGAAGGCCAATTTCCAATGGGCAATGACATCACGACCTTCTTCTTCAGTATAAGCAGATGCCCACATGGCTGAGGAGAAGGTATCAATAGACACATGCACATACTTAAATCAGCCAAATTCAAGGATGTGTGTCACATCCGTCTGCCAAAGCTGCAAGGCCTTTAGGTCTCTGGGGTTTACTCTGGGTGGCAGAGGTGCAGTGAGGCCGTGGCAATTAGCACAAGTGCTGACAATGTCACGAGCCTCAGTTGGTGTCAATTGGAACTGCTTCTGCAGAGTATGTACACTCTGACAGAAGAAATCACGAAAAGCTTTGGCTTGTGCAATTTTGTCAGGCTGAGGTTCCATCCATGCAGGATTGGCTAGCATATCAGCCCTGGCATTGCCTTCTGTTATAAAGCCTGATAATCTGGTGTGGCTTCGAATGTGCAAAATATAATATGGATGCATTCGAGCTTGAATTGCATTCCACAAAGCTTGTAATAATGAAAACAGAGCCACATTATTGACTTCCTTTAGAAGTGAGCAATCTAGACGTTTGGTTATATCCTCTACATAAGCCAAATCAGTGACCAAATTCAAAGGCACCTGAGAGAACTGCTGAAAAGCCAAGGTGACTGCCTTCAGTTCAACCAGCTGGGCAGAGCCTGACTCATGGCTTTTCAGCACCTGC
>VZRL01002265.1:0-91242 GCA_013397895.1 Origma solitaria | reverse complement strand
TTTTATGCCTACTACTACAGGACTCTTTCAAAGGTTTTTGGTACTTCTATGGTGGGTAAGTCTTGGCTGCCAGATGCCTACAGGCTGCTCTATCATGCCCCCTCCTCAAAAAGACAGGGGCAGAAAATATGAAGAAAAAAGCTCACAGGTGAAAATAAGGAAAGGGAGATCACTCACTAGTTACTCTCATATGCAAAGCAGACTCAACATGGAGAAATTAATTAAATTTATGGCCAGTTAAATTAGAATAGAATAGTTAAAATAAGAACAAATCTAAATCAGCACCTTGCCCTCCCACTGTAGTCCCTGTGCTCCCAAAACCTTACCACATAAACCCAATACGCATTCACAGAACAAACTGAAGGTTTGCACTGAGACTTAAATCGCAGTATGATTCCTGTGTTTCTGTCTGCTTCAGGATGTGTAGCTGCCCATTAAGGTAGGCTGACATCAGTTAGTGATCTCTCTGCTTTCTTTTGGAACAGATGGTTTACCTTCTGTGGGATTAAAAAGGGCATGTTTCTGTGCTGGATGCAAGGATATCCTTTCTGAATAACTACTGAAAAGAAGAACTGAAGCAGGGGCAGGTTAATTTGAAGTCCTCGGTCCCTTCCTGTGATTGTAATAATTTTTCTATTTGAGAATAAAATTTTTTGCTTTTTTTTTTGCAAGTCTGATATTGAGCTTAGTTTTATTAGGAAAGGATGTGCATGATGTTTTCATTGGTTTATAGATTAGTTGATTCTTTTTCTCCTTATACCTATTACTATGTCTTTATAATGGTCTTGTCCTGACATTCTTTCAGGCTATCTAGAGCATCTTCATCTCCATATCTGTGAAAGTAAGAAAAAAAAAAAGTTACTAGAGCAGAGGGGCACAAAAATATTTTAGGGTTTTCCTAATATAGGTCCTTTGAAAGTAGAAAAATATATTGATGGCAATACTTCACTTAGTGCAGCTGAGAATAGTGTTTGCCTTCTTTGCAACAAGAGCACATTGCTGGCTTATGTTCAACCTGTTGTCCACAAGAATCCCCACGTACAATTCTGCAGAGCTGAATTGCACCGGCTGTGTACTGGAATGTGGGGTAATTCCTGCCCAGAGATTTGATTTTGCACCTCCCTTTGTTGAACTTAATGTTAAGTGCTTAATGGTCCATTTCTCCAACCTGTTGATGTCCCTTTTCATGGCAGCATAACCCTCTGGCATATTAACCACTACTCCCTTTTTGGTGTTGTGGCAAACTTGCTTAGACTTCCAGATAACCAGTAAAGATGTTAAAGTAGCCTTGTCCCCGTAATGACTCCTGAGATAGAACACAAGTTACTCGCCTCTACACATGCAGACTTTGTGTCATGGATAGCCATCCTCTAGGCCCAGGCTTTTATCTGGTTTTCAATGCACCTTGCACCTGCCCACAGGTCAACAGCTTGTCTGTTAATATCTTGACAATGCCAAAGGCTTACATGAAGCCCAGGTAGACAATATCTTCAGATTTTCTCTTGTCCACCAGGCAAGTTGTTTAATGATAGAAGTCTATCAAAATTTGTCAAGCATGACTTCCCGTTGGTTAAAGTCATGCTGACTACTCCTGATGATTTTCCTGTCCTGAATTTTCCAGGATTTTTTTTCCAGAATAAGGTGCTCTATGGTAGCAGTAAGATTAAATAAAATGATACCTACTGTAAATAATTTAAATAAAATGATAGCTAAGTCTTACAATGAATGATGGATTCAATATATTTTCCTTCTGGAACTATTCTTCTCTAATCACATGTATGATAACACAATTATTTTGATGAAGGGACCTACAGTTCTGTGGAAAATCATGGAGGTAAAACCGATCAATCAGACAACGGCATTTCACTAGCTTGTACCATCAGATATAAATGCACATAATTTACTTATTGGGAAGTAGTCAGACATCCTCAGCACAAAAACAATTAGCCATCCAGAGGGCATATGAGGACACTCAGATACAAACAGGATGTATTTTTTTCTCCTTACCTAGTTTCACTTCTACCAGTGAAGAAGGCATCCAGACATCATTAGCAATCCTTAGGTGTCTTTTTTCTTGGTAAACGGTGAGAAATGGAGAAAGTAGGTATCTTGTGGATGTTTTTCAGTGAAGTGGATTTCTTGCTGTTGCTATTATGTTAGGATCATTCATACCATGTTTTTTTGCAAGATAATGTCTGCAGAAATAGATTTTTTTGTAGACCAACAACAAATATCCTGGCACTAGAGAGGTACCCAGAATTTTCGAGTTTAAGCATTTCTTCACTTGCTGTCTTCTAGACACAAATGCCATTTCTACACCATGTTAAAGTTAGCTACTAACCAGTCGTTTCCTTCAATGTCTAGATGAAAATTTTTATCTTCTCTTCTAGTAGCTTAATAAAAGTAAGTGAAATTAACTTAATTTTAAGTAAAACTACTAGTAATTTTTAGAAGTAGAATGAGAAGCATTTGCAAATATTAAGATATTTAATGTGAGAAAAAATGGAAAATCCAATCTGAAATAGTTGTCTAAAGGTTAATATTCTGTCTGCCAAGATAAAAGTTATCTAACAGTTTTTATTATTTGGAACATGATAAACAGAAACTTCAGTAGAAGTCAATGTGTTTGCTTAATGATTTATTTGCACCCATTTATTTCCCTTTGTGGAAATACTGAAAGTACTGTAGAGTGCTGTATTGCTCTGAATAATCAGTCTCAGAAACTTTTATTGTGAATGCAAGTCAACACAATATGAGTCATACTTCTATACAAACAGGAGACTATAACATGAAAAATAAAAATACAATCTCTTTATGCTGTTAATTTAATGTATTTGTTCTCAGGACGAGGGAGGACTATCCATTTCTTTTTAACTGTTGTTTCTTCAAAGTAAAGTATTCTAAGTGATATAATAATATAATAAATGTATGTGACATAAGTACATTTCAGTTATCCTCAGCATAGATATCCATATATAAATGCCTAATTGCACTTTATGAACAAGAGGAATAGGCACTTCTAAGCTGTGGTTGATCTAGTGTGAGTTATCAACCTTTTGATGAAATAGATTACACTCCAGACAGGTTTTTTAACTGGTTTTGAAGACGCCTACATCAAATATAGTTGTATTTGACACTGTAGATGTCTGCACTTATATATCATTTCCAAGAAAGGGACTCAACAGTAAAGTGACTTTCCATTTCAAGTGGTGAGCATTTATCCCCTTTAATTGTCTTGCAGCTTTGTGTGTCTCCAACTGTTTTCTCTAATGTTCTGTAAATATCTAAGTTTTCCTCTTTTTTACCCTCCGTCTCACTTTTTTTCATCCCATCTGACACTCATCAAAGATTTAATTAAATTTGAAGGAACAGAAGTGCTTATGATTTAGGCCGTTTCATTTTGGTTATGTTTTGTTCATATAATACGTAACTGCAAAAGAACTAATTAAACTATTGTTATGTTACACAATAGTTCTTAGATATGGTACATTCTTGGAAGGATGTTTTAATTCATATTTATTCCTTAATATTTTCTAATATATACCTCATTTAAAATGTATCTTAGCTTAATCTATAACTACTCTTGTAAGGAGAAAAGATTCATAACACCTTTAGAAACGTCACTATTATTTTACTTGTAGAATGTCCCATTTTATGGAGTGAAAATGTTACTATACATCTAAAAATGTTTTTAGTTATGTTTGCAGTGGAAGATTCAGGATAGCAGATACACATAGAGAAGTACATGCAACTTTATATCTTTACACTTCCCCTTCAGAAGCAGTTGGGAAGAACATATACTTGCTTCTGTTACATACCATTCTGCTTTGTATGTTTTGAAATTTTTAAAAGTTGTGTACTTCACCTGGAATACTGCTTTCCTTGGAAAATCTTCAGGGAGTTAATTTCATCAGGAACTACATATTGAACAACTCTCTGGAAAACCTGTTGCCTGGAACACATCCTTCTGAGCATGTGCTCACTTTAAAAGCTTTGGATGTTCTCAGTGCAGTAATTTACAATTCAATAAGACCTTTTACCATTTTACTTCTGAGCTGGAGTTTTGCCCAAGGAGTGGGTTCTAAAGGATATATTCCAAGGCACAGAAAGAAGGTACACCTACTGAAATTCGTTAGAAATTAGATCTTTGCTCCCATTGTTTCCTTTGAAAAGTTCTTAAAAAATAATTGGAAACCAAAGTATATAATTATAATTTTCAGAATGTTATTTTTCAAGTAGGACTTTTTTTCCTGTAGAGATTGGATAATAATTATTAGTGTTACTGCCTTTTATTACTATTTGCTTCTGGGTTTATATCTCCAATTTAAATCAGATATTCAAAGCTGTTCATTGCTTTTGGAATTATAAGTAGCAAGAGCAGACCAGGATGTAATAGAGACTGTTGCTTTCTGTTTAGCTGCTTTTGGGGTTTTTTTTGGTTTTAGGGACTAAAGAGTGCACAGGTCAGCATATTTTATTTTGAATAATTTGGTTTTTTATATAGTGTGTATATGGAGGAAGAGAAAATACAAGATTCCTTTTTCCTTGTAGTAGTGTATAGGGACATGTTTAATACTATCCTCTGAATCAAAATTCAAGATACTATTAGTCTGTATCAGAACAATTGTAGTAGTCTGATACGTGCTGGATATACCACAAATGCTACTATAAAGGTACAAAACTTCTAGGGACTACTGAATATCTCTTTCTGGAAAAGGAAATTATAGTAAATATTACACTGCCTAATTTTAAGTAAATATATCCTTCTCAGTTCTGAAGCCATGCAGATACGTATCTGATATCATTAGTTGACTCATTATGTGTGAAATGATAGATCAAGACTGGTGGCAAACTGCCTGAGATGGAATCTTTGAAATTTCCTTCTTGTGCCTTCCAGGACCCACTTTTGATAGTATAATCCTTTTTATCCAGAATCTTGCAGCTCAGGCATATCACTGGTGAAAGACTTTTGTTCATAGTATGGTCCCTGATGTTATACCTGCTCATTTGAAAATATTTTGTGGTCCCTCATTTTTCTATATATCTTTGAATGAGACTCCAGGGCAGTGGATAAATGCAATAAATACATAAATATATTGTAGCATGATCACTGTTCATATGGATCAATAAAACCCATGGATCTTATTTCATTTATATTAACGATGCTTTAATCTTGCTCTGGGAAACTGGAAAAACAGACTTTACTGGAATGTACAGATCAAGAAGGAGTACTTGCCCCCATGCTTCCGATTACAGTGCATCTACTACCCAGATCAATAGCACATTTCAGTAATGTTAGTCTGATTTAAAAATATGTAGAATATAGTGATAAATCATCACAGTTTTCCCTGAAGTGTTTACTCTTATGAACAACAGACTAAAATGTAGAATTATCATAAGGTTATACTTTAATGTTAAACTGATTCAAGGATGACACCCAACTGTAGTTTGCTGTTTATAGCTTTTTCAGAAAAATGAAGAAAGACAGACTGTTAGATGACTGGTAAAAGCAGAATTTTTGGAAAGTTTATTAAAATGTTATAAGTTATTTACTCATCTTACCTAAATTTCAGATTTTATTTTGAAAGGATCCAGCACACTCAACTTTAAATGCTGGTGTCATCAAAACACCTTTTCAACATTCTAGAGAATAGTCAATATAATAAGCACTGCAAGTTCAACTTACTTTGAGTGTGATCAAACTAAAGCTGACGTTGTAAAACAAGGAGCCTGAAAACATAGCCTTAAGACTACTTATTTTCTTGCTCGCTGGCATATTGGAAAGATTTCAAGTACATTTTGTATTGTACATTGTGTGTGTACTTTGCATGTCAAAGGATGAATTTCCAAAAAGTATTACAGGGTTTATTTTTACAGTTGCAACGTATAGATGCCTGTACAGTACATAGGTAATAAATTAGTTTTCTTTATCTTGCCTGTTAGATATTCACCCCTCTCCTGTTTCTGTATGTTACTTTTTGCTCTATTTGTGCAAATTCCCTTAAAATTAAATGTCTTCGATAACAGTTGAAAAGCCTATTTGTTAAATAAATGGCAAGTTTACTTTACCAACTCCAAAGTTCATGCTGTAAATCATGTTAGGTTATGTTAAACCTAAGTTTGAAAAGGGTTGTGTATTACCTGTTACATACAGCTTGCTTACCTTTTAGTGACCTGGATTTATGAAATACTTCATTGACACTACAGAGTTATAGAGTAACTATTAGTGGCTGGTTTTAACCCTCTTCCAGCAGGGGTATGCGTGGTAAACAAAATTATTTACTGTCTCAAGGAATAATATTTTATTTCTTACTATACATAAAATATGCTTCTATTTGGTGATTGCTGTTTCTCATTTTGATTTACCTACTGTCAGTTTTGCACAAAGATGAACCATTTTCTAATTTTCAGTTGAATCAGAAACTTCTAAGAAGAAATCCTGGTAATAGAACCACAAGAATAAGATTATCAAAAGCTAATATTTCAAATTTCTTATAGCCAGTTGCTATAACATATTTTATTTTTTCATATAGTCTTAAATTTTGGAAGTTATTAATGACATCATTGCTTCGTATTGTCTTAAAAATGTGCCTGTTTCATAGCATATGATACAATACAAATGTAAACTAATCTATGCACCTGTGTCTTTATAGAACTGCACTTTTTCATACTTGCCCCATTATCACAATTTTAGATGCCTTATAAAGAGAGTGAGACAAAAAACTTATAATTAAACATCTTCTGAAAAATATCAGTGGATAAAAATCAAAATATAAACTTCTGTTTTTGTGCATCTATTTTGATTAAAAATAAAAAGATAAAAGCTCTCTATATCTCAGAAAAGTATGTCAGATTGTAGAAAGGTGAGACATTATATCAGAGCAGCCAGATTACAACAGAATCACCAATAATTTGGAGATTCACTAGAGTCTAGTGGAAAGATTGAAGCTAAAGCCTATGATTTTAACAAAAAATCAAATTTAGTTATTTTTTCATGTTCCACAGTACTCCTTAATGACTCAGATATTTTTCAGGGAGTTCTTTTACTTTTTTATTAGTGAGCATTGTTAAAAAAGAATGACAAAGATCTTTTGTTTCTGCAGGAAAACAAGAGAAACCTTTTTTTCACCATTCCTAATTTTTAAAAAAAAGGTATCTTGAATCTTATATTTTCCTTAACCTGTATCTTCTCCTCTCTGATGAAATACAAATTTCATGGAAGAATCTTGATTGTGTTAAAGAAAAGCATTTTAGCTTCCTGACACAACTTATAAAGATGAGTACTCAGTTGCAAAAAGACAGATGCCTTGTATCAATCTGGTGGTACTTAACTAATATAAAATATGTGGAAGGATATTAATTTAAAAAAAAATTTACTGTTTTACTTACAAAAAAAAAATCTGATAATGATATTAGATTTCTTCATGTGTTTAATGGAAAACAGGATTAAGATTTCTGAGCATGAATTACTTATACAATTTTTATCCTATCTTGGTTTTCTTATTATGAATATAGTATTGATGGTTTTGCTGCAATGTTATTTCAAAAATGCATTTTACTGTTAATAAGTGAAATATGCTTCCAAGCTGAATTCAATACTATCATTATTTGCCCATGTTTTATTGTGGAATCTGTTCTGTTCCGAGGTAACTGCACATCTAGTTGCAGAGAGATCACAAGTGGACCAAAAATTATGGCTTTTTTGTTTGGTTGGTTTGGGGGTTTTTTGTTTTTGTTTTTGTTTGTTTGGTTTTTTAAGTATTGAATGAAATATGTATCAGCCTTAAATCAAGTTATGGATTTCAGTTCAAGTTCTTGTGTCTGGTCTTAAAAATTTTGTGGCTAGAACAGCACAAACTATCCAGAATATTTTTTTGAACTAAGAAGATTAAGAAGATTTATGTGTGGTTTTCTCTTCTTTACTCAGTTATACCAAATCAGATGCTTGCCTACATAATTTTTCATGTCCTTTTCATCTGCACCCTCTTAGCTCTCTGTTCTTGATTGCAGTCCCTGGGGTATGGCACACACATGTACATGTACGCACACTTTTATATGCGTGATTATGCCAAACTGGCTCTTCCTAAATGTCCTAATATCACCATTTACAACTGTAAAGGGGAGTCCTCTCTTTGGAACAAATTGCAGTCCTTGGAACATAATCTCTGTTTCCAACTTGCCTGTACTGGCTTTTGCTCATAGAAACATGTCCTTCAATTACCAGAACCCCAGTGTAACAAAGTAGTATGAGCTTTCAAGGACATGATATGAAATGCCGTCCACATCTTTAAACACAAATGCTCTCAGTTCTCAATTATAACTGTTATAAAAGACAATTTATTACAGTATTAAAAATTCCTACGTATAAGTATTCTGTCATATTTATCTGCATGAAATTTTGAGGAACTAAAGATGGAGTTACCATGATTAATACATGGGTAAAAACAATATGCCTTTCCCTTTCCCTTTTCTTTTCCCTTTCCTTTTCTTTTCTTTGTAATGCATTCTTTTCTTGAAATGCAGCTGAAATTTTTATTTTCAGCAGAAATAAGCATACAGCTATTTAATTTATAGGACATTAAAAATGGTGGTGCTTCTGGTAGTTGTATTTTACTTGAGTTCATGAAATAAGAAAATTACTTCTACTTTTTATCCTACTTGAGCCAGATTATAGATGTCAGGAGGAAATTATATTCTTCACCTTCACTGCATTTACTCAGTGAGGTACAATTATTTAGTTGGTATTTGGAGATGGTGGTATTGCACAAAATGCAATTAGTTATCTTATCCTTTAAGAATATAGTAATCAAAATGTAATGCAATTACCCAGAACTGTAATAAACATGTAGCAACTACATAAATAAGTGAATTCATGGTGCTTTGAGGAGGTCAGCAGAGTGATGATACCTAAAAGTTACTATAATTTGTATTTCATGAATCAAACCTTTGGAGTTAAATACAATAATTTATTGTAAAATATGCTAAATTTACATGCAGTTATTAATTAGATCGCTTTTATATTCACTGCTGAAATGCTTAATTTACAGACTCATCTCTTGAGTAAATTTATTTATTTATAAAGNCTTTTATATTCACTGCTGAAATGCTTAATTTACAGACTCATCTCTTGAGTAAATTTATTTATTTATAAAGTATTTTATTTTATAATTTTATTTTATTAATTTAAATATTATTTTATTTCCTAGGTTATTCAGATAAATTTTGAAGAATTTGATCTGGAGATTGGCTATGACACACTGACTATTGGTGATGGAGGAGAAGTGGGTGATCCTAAAACTGTGCTTCAAGTGTAAGTCTGTTGCATTTACAGTTTGTATGTTTTGAAGAATGTCATTAATTTGTTTTTATGAGACTAAATAATTATTAGAATCAGGTAAATCTGAACAAGAACTAACCTTACTGAGCTTCTAAAATTACTAAAGGTGACAGTTTAAATACATTGTTGTATGTTTACTGTTCTGAAGTCAGAAAGAGATGACCTAGACATCACAAAAGAAAAAGATGAGCTGGAATCAGATATTTGAAAGACATGGTGTGGACATTCATGTGTAGACATGTAAATTTTAGGGACTGTTGTGCTCCCTTTGTAACTGTATTCTCAAATTAAAACTGTATAAGAAAATAATTGAAAATGGAGAAATGGACAACTTATGCACAAACTTTTGCAATCTCCTAGCAAGGTTAGCATGGCAAAAGTTGTACTGTAGCATCTTAACCTTAAATTGCTTATTGACTGTAATAGATAACTGAAAAGAGCAAGTTAACATACTGAAGAAAATTACTACAGAGAAAGGCTGAATAGGGTGTTACCTAAACCACATATTGCAAACCAGCATCGAGTATTGAATAAGATTTTTATCATTCACAGACATTCTTCTAGAATGTGTGAGCCCAGATACATAGATACATAATATTCTTAACAGTCATTGATTAACTTCAGAATCTATATTTCTCAAATACTTAGCTTCTGGTAATACTAACAACTGCCTCAAGAATACAAATTCAGAATTTTATTACTTAGTTTGCAAAATATTCAAGAGAGTGTTATAAGTCAGTGATTTTGTTTCTTCCATAGTCACTTGCAAATATGCAGAACACTGTAATTAGGCCTTATAGTTCATCATTTTATGTAACTCTAGTTCTAGTCTGAATAAATCAATATTATGTAGGAGAAATTAATGTCTCTTAAGGTACATTGTATTTTCTTTTTCAAATCTGACTCAGTTTTTTTGGGGAAAAAAAGTGATTTAATGCTTAGAAACCATAATTTGCCTGTAAGCAATCGTCTGCAATTTAGAAAATATTTTTTAAGGGCGAAAAAGATTTAGCTGTTAGTTTTAAATAAACTGACCTTTCAGCAAGTACCTGATGTTATCAGTAGTTCAAATGAGTTAGAAATTGAAACACCAGTAAGAAGAATGTGATACAAGTTTAGTTCAAAACATATTTAATCATAAAACAAAAGAATAACAAAATTAGGAATGATGTTTCCTGCAGTATATTTATTGGAAATGTATGAAAACAATTTTATATATTGTAGTTTTCCATTATTCACTGTAAAAATGATATCAAGAATTAGTTTTGTTTGAGAACCCTAACCTCTTTTTCCATCCTGATTTCACCTCATTAATATTAGTAATTCCAAAACTTTGAACAGAACATACATTTTTTCCAAGATTAACAGATTTTTCTAATGAATTCCCCTTTAGATTTATCCTTCAGTGGATAGACTACCTGACCTATTTTTAACTGGTTTTGTAATCATGCTATCCTTTCTGTTTTATTCTATTTTCTTTAATATCTTTATCAATGGTCTTGAGAAGGAGTTTGAGTGTGCCCTCAGTCAGTTTGCAGGTGACAGTAAGTTGGACAGGAGTGTTGATCTGCTGGAGGGTAAACACAGAGGTGAAGCTTCTGGGTCTGTGGCTCTCTGGATCTTCCTTCCTCTCCTTTTTAAAAACGAAAGCGATGTTTCCCTCCTTCCGGTAATGAGGGAGTTCACGTGACTGCAATGACATTTGAAATTATGGAGAGCATCCTGGCAACAACATCAGCCAGTTTCCTTAGGATCCTGGGATGCACATCAACCAGCCCTGTAGACTCATGACTTTTCGGTTTCATCAAGCGGTCTTGAACCTGCTCTTTACTTACAGTGTGAGTGACCTCTGTCCTCCAGCTCCCATATAGAGGATCGAGGAGTTGAGAGAAATGGGAAGCCTAACTTCCGGAGAAGACTGAGGCAAAGAAGTCACTGCAGTATCTCAGCCTTCTCCATATCCATTGTCATCAGTTCTCCCCGCTCACTTATCAGGGGGGAAACACTCTCTTTGGCCCTCTTTTTCTGACCAATGTCAGAAGGGTTCGATATTGTTCCAATGTCAGGCTGTAGTGCTTTTGGCTTGGCCCAGTTTTTGCCATGAGTAGAGTGGGATACGAAGATGGCTCCTGCATGTCCCATGTGAAGATTCTGGAATTTTTCCACCGTGTCCAACAGAGCCAATCTCTGATGGCTCTGAAGATGATGGACATGCTGCTGGCCAAACCTGGGCCAATTAAAGATATTAGTTATGCCTCTGTGAAAACATATTTAAGAAGAAATCAAAACAATGTGAGCACACACTTCTTTTTAGCTGGAGGAGGAGGAGGAGGAGGGGGTAAAAATATGTGAGGGGAAACAACGTGAACGCACCAAAGTGAGTGGAAAAGGTAGGGGAGGAGGTGCTCCAGGTGCCAGAGCTAAAAACCCTTCGCTGACTGTGGTGAAGACCATAAGGGAGCAGGTGGTCCCCCTCAGCCCATGGGGTCCAGGGGGATGTAGAGAACTCCCCACAGCCGTGGGGAGGTGCCCACACCAGAGGAGCAGGTGGAGGCCTGCAGGAAGATGTGATCCAGTGGGAGTCCCAGTAAAGACTGAGAGTTGCAAAGACCTTGCAGAAGAGAGAAAGGCCTTGCTCCTGGGATGGAAACAGCTTGGCCTCGGCTTCGAAGTCTGCAAACTAGACAGAAAAATGTCAGACGGCAGCAATCGGGCAGGATGCTGCTCGTGAGATTGGTCCCATGCCAAAGAAGTTCACAGAGGGCTGTCTCTCATGGGAGGGACCCCATGGCTAAGTAGAAGACTCTTCTCCCTAACTGACCCTGACCAAAGAAAACCCTCATACCCTGCCCCCACCCCGGAGCTGTTAGCTAGCAGGAAGGAGGGAAGGGGTGAGCTAAGAAATGGTGCCTTAAGAGGGAAGGGGGGTGAGTAAAGAAGCGGTGTCTTAAAAGCTTATTTTTACCTCTGATTTATCCTCCAACTCTGTTAGGTTAATAAATCACTTTGCAACTCTAAGTTTTCATTGTCTGCTCTGCCCTGTCTGTGCATCCTCATTATCAGTGATCTTAACTCAACTCATAGGTCCCATGTGTTTTGTGTTAATTTTTTCTCTCCTCTGCATAGCTGCAGCAGGAAAGAGCATAGAGAGCAGATGTCGTAGGTGCCTGGCATTTAGCCAGGGTCAAACCCACGGCACAAGCATTGGAAGAGGCTGCCCAGGGTGGTGGTGGAGTTACCGTCGCTGGAAGTGTTCAGATGGGTAGATTTGGTGTTTAAGGACATGGTTTAGTGGTGGACTTGGCAGTGTTGGTTTAACTGTTGTACTTGATCTTAAAGATCTTTTCCAACCTAAATGTCTGATTCTAGGATTACTATAAATTAAAAGACCAGTATTTAGCCAGGTATTTCAGATGCAATTGCTTTAGGATAATGCAGTCTCTTAGTGGACTGTAGATGAGGTAATTGCTACTACTAATAAATTTGAGAAGTAGGGAAGTACTATAATTTCTATTTTTTAAGCACTACCAATCATTCAAAAAATATTGTTGAAAATGCTGGAATTCAGTTTCAGCTATCCTTAGATTCCTAAACTGTATGGAATGTCCTCTCATGTGGAAAGAACCTTTATTAAGTGCCAATTCACCAGGTCTTATTAAACTAACTAAAATATCGTTACTGAATTACAGTAACACATAGAGGCAAAGTGCAATAATATTTGAAATTTTGAGTAATGTGGTAGAACAGTCTGTCCAGTTTGTATTTCATTGAAGATGTTATCTTTTTATAAAAGTATTTCTGATGATGTACCTTATGTTGGGGAAAAATGATGGAATTACAGTACTAAAATTGTCACAAATGTAAAGAATTCTGAGTAATTTTTTTAAAATTAAAAATTGAATATTAGAATTGTCAAGTGTTCTTCAAATAACTAGGTAAATAATTTTTAAAAATTATTACTATGAAGATCCTGGAAAAGCAAATAAAAATACCCCATTAATTTATGGGGGTTTAATATTAAGTAACATTATATAATAAGCCACAGGTATATTATTTTTGTTTACCGGTGAAATTATTATTCTGTGATAAAACTATCATTGGTGAAGTTACTAGGATTAAAATGCATAAAAATTACACTGAAGATGGAACATAATTGAGTACTATAAAAACCATGTAAATATTTTCTCCTGTGAGCCATGCAGACTTTGTCTGAGATATGATGCATAGCAAATAAATCAGCTGTTGTATCATTTAATTTTTGGATTTTAAATTTGAAAATAATTATCTTTCCCCCAGAAAATTGCTGAAGAACATTGGTTTAAATATGCCTAGTTTACATGTTAATAATGTGAAAACATTTATATTCCAATTTATCAGAGTTAATCAGGAAACCTATCCAAGTGTTTAATATACTAGTTTTACTGGGTGCTGCTTGATAGAAAGGTTTAGAAGCAAAATCTCTAGTTAAGTGGCATTTCAATAGAATTATGCTTCCTAAATTGATAATTACAGTCCTGATTATTTCTATTCTGCTGATGTTAATCACAGAAGTAGCTAAACTCCAAAGCATTTTCAGTACTTGCCATTAGATTTCCCTGAGTGATTATAATTCTGAGCCTGTATATCCGTGCACCCACCAACATGACAGTCTGCTCCAGCCTGGAGAGCCTGGCACCCAAGTGAACTTAAACCCTATTGCTATATTTTTTTAGTCTGTTTGACAAGATGACTAATATGAAGGTCTTCTTGGTATTTTCCTATGGAACTAAGACGCAAGGTGGAGCAGTGTTAAGTGTTATTAGCAAGGGAGAGAGGGGAAGAAGGAAGAGAAATGAGTTCTCCTTCACACATCAGTCACAGTACTTCTTCAGGATGTTTGGAAGTTTGCTTTCAGCAGCTTGGTCTGACAGTTGCTGTGGTGACTTTTAATGCAATATCCATCTGGACACTGGGTCCTCTAACATCCATTTGGAAAATCCAGTGTACAAGACATGAAACTCAATCTTTTAGTATGCTTGCTGTGTTGGGTATGCATGTGTCCAATCTCTGATGTTACAGACTGTCTTCAGCAAATAGAGTGTTACAGTCTTCTGAATATCCTCAAACCAGTCTTCATTGTATGCTCTCGTGGGAGAATATATGTCACTACTATGTGGGAGGAGTAGTTCTGGAGTTGTAGAGATGGAAAACACTGTGCTGAGTGTTGTAACTGTTGAGCTGTTTAATAAAAAGGGAGACATCATAATCACATACTTCCATTTCTACTGCTGACAGTGTTCACTGTTCAGATCTTGAAAGGGAAACTGCACTCCCAGGAGAGGAATCTAGGTACTGAATCCAGGGTAGAGGAAGCCACATAAATCCCCAGAAGGAGAGAAGGAATAATTCTCAACAGCAAAGTTTCATTCTTATCTTAAATAGCTTCCTTCATATAATATTGGGGTTTTTTGGATCTAATTGCTCTGTGGCCCCTTCCCAAATGTTTTACAGGGATCCTTAAGAACTTACAAAATAGAGTAATAAGTAATTTTTGTGTTCTGTTGATTTTTTTTTTTTTTCCAAAATGCATTTTCAAATGGAATTTTTTCCTCCTGTCCTATTTAATTGGAAAGTAGTGCTCATTAAAACTATGGATTTTAAAAAATGTATTTGTAATTAATTTTAGAAAATGGAAATGCTGAACATTTTGATGGATGTTTATCATGAAAATTATTCTGTCTGACACAACAGAGACATTAATATTCTCAATGCCCTTAATATTCAAAATATGTGCCGTCAGTCACCGGTGACAATTACGAAACTCTGCTAGCCATTACATCAGTGTTGTTTCTCAGGAACATCCTGTAAATCTACTAATTTGGCAAAGATTGAACTCACTGAAGACACTTTCCCTTAGTACAGGAATGAGCAGTTAATATGTTATTTTGGCCAGGCATTTACTTGTTCAGTTCTGGCAAGAGTCTTTCTAGTAGCTCCATCTGTAAACACAGATGTGGGAAACAGACTTGAATTTTTCCCACAGCAGAGTATTTAATACAGAAGGAAGCTAAAAAATACCAGAGGGAAGAACTAAAATTAACTGTAAAATACATTTAAAATAGTCCATTTTAAGTTTCAGCTAGCTTTAAAGAATGATTAGAACTTCAAAAAAATAAAGAGTTTTCACTGTTATACAGTGCTGTGCTTGTGGTGCACTTGACAAGAATGAAAAGTATCTGGAAACTTTGCAGCATTTGGTTTCAGATAATAAACTATAACCAAATTGGAGACAAAATTTTGGGAAAAATGCAATATAACGTAAAACTGCAGCTTTCACAACATTTCCTTTTTACTATCACACTGTTCATTCAGTAAATATAATCAACATCTAGGATTGCACTGATTTGCAAATTCTTGCAAACAACATTAAAATTTTGAAAAAAAAGGAAAATCAAGTTTAGTTCTTTCTGGTTAATCAGCACCCTGCAACATCAGAAGGTTTTAAAGTTGTGACTTTTGTCAGTTTTCGTAATGAAGGAATAGACATCAGTTGAGTCTTGTCAGGCTATCTTTCCATTGTTATAGAAGAGGTGATGAGGGGAGGTAAGACAGTGCAGGGGATGGACTTTCACAGTAGCGTTGCTATTTAAAAATAGCAGCTTTCTTTTAAATGCAAGAGATGTATTCCAAAGTGGGTAGCTGCATACCGGAAAAATTAAAGAATCACTGTAATGTCTCATTATGGGCTTCTAGTACCATTGATATGTCTTCATGTACTTGAGTAATGGACACAGGTTTGCCAGGTGAGGTTAAGGATTAGGGAAGTTGCATGTCTTTCTGGACCAGCAACTGAAAGTGAGATGAAATATTTCAATTCAATATAAACAGTAGTTGCATGTGTTTATAGACTACTATCAAATTTGCAGTCATTAGGAATGTGAGAGTTGTCTTGGCTGGTCAGCCTGTAAATAATTGATTTTGTGTGAGCTGAATACAATGAATTTAAAAGCAAACATTAAGAAAAATGCTTCGTAGTTATTTAGATTTCTTACAAAACAGAAAAAAAAATCTAGTGGCTTAATGGCTTTACAGAACTTTTTTTTCTATCTATAGGTTAACCGGGAGCTTTGTACCGGACTTAATTGTGAGCATGAGCAATCAGATGTGGCTGCATCTTCAAACAGATGAAAGTGTGGGCTCAATTGGTTTCAAGGTTAACTACAAAGGTAATGATACGTCATTGGAAGCAAATGTAATGGTGTACCAAAAATTAGGCAAATATTATGAAATGTTTTTCTTTCATATTAATGGATGCATTCTGTTTGCAGTTCTGTCAGTTTTAAAAAGAGGAAAATGTAAGCTGAATTGAAAAAAAAAAAGGGGGAAAAAGAATTGTTCTTTTAGAGGTCTTATGCCACATGAAACTGCGCACATTTTTTTGTATGTGTTGTTAGAGTGGTTGGGTTTTGGCATATAACTTTACTCTTATTTTCTGTTATTTAATATTGACAACTATTAAAATGAAATAATTCTGTGATTATTTAAAGATAAATGAGTGAAAGAAATTAATACTTCCTACATACTTTTGAAAATTAATGCCTATCAAAACATTAAAAAAACCAAAAAAACCACTGCAAGTGAAGAATCTGAATTACTGCTAAATTTTGAGCCAAGACAAAGAGAAACCTAATAATGTTGTTCTTTATGGTCTTAAAGTGCATAATGTACAATATAAACCATCTGTTGCTATTTGATACTTCTGGAAGAACATACAGTTTTTGTAGAGTGTGAACAGCAAAATCAAAAAAAGCTAAAGTACAACATATATAAATGTATAGATGCATTTCTGTATTATTACGAAATTAGTTATATTTGTTATTTTTATATTACATTTAACATAGGTGCATGTCTTTCTTACAATTATTTTATTAGTTTCATGGTTTCTGTCTAGCACCCAAATCAGATAATAGAAAGTATGATGATTCATCAGAAAAGGAGAGAGGAGAGGCAAAAGTTAAATCAGGGACTGGGTGTTAGAAATGGAGCTGATGTTTCTGAGCATGAGCAGATGTAGTGAGTAAGTATATTAGGAATAAACCTGCACAATGTGACTTGCTGGGTTTTTTTCTGTCCATATCTTTCCTGTAGCTGTCCATGTATAGTAAGCTCCATGGTGGTATGATGTGAGTGCACTTGTGCACTCTTGATATTCAGATCTAGTGGACTAAGATAGGAAGATCTTAGTATTTTGTTCATGGTAATCATTAAGACCTAGGATTAATCCACATTCAAGCTGTTGAAAGGGGCAAGAGAATGATTAGTAGAAACAAGTATAAGAATTTGCTAATACAGCAAAACTAGAACCATAATTGAGTGGAAAAGGATGAGTTTTAGATCTGAACTCTAATTTGCAGAGCTCAAGTTGTCGATTCATTTATTTACATGACTCCTGATAAAATTAATTTTACTTGCAACAATTTTAGTTTGCAGAAGGCAGAGGATTATTGTCTGTTCTTATATGCTATGTCTTCTTTTATTCATGAGTTACATTTATTCTTAGAAACTATAGTTCTGCAAGAATAAATTAATTGAATATGAATAGGTAGAAGGGTACAGAAAGGGTGAACATTTGCAGCAGCATCTCCATATAATCAACTTTGTGATTGCATGCCTAGATATTGAATCCATTTCTTTTTTGCCCTACAGTGGTACTTTACATTAGTTCATGAATAGCGCTTGAATGAAGCAAGCGCTCAATGGATAGGTGCTCTGTGCTGGTGGTGGTGGGGGGTTTGCCTTCTTTTTTTCCCTTTTGTTTTGGTTGGGATTTAATTTGTGCATTTCCCCCCACCTCACCCCCAATCTAGAGTATGGGATAGTTTTTTTAATCTAAATTGCCTGCATTTTGATCTCTAAGAGGATGTGTTAATTAGACATATCAGAGATTGGGCAATGCTAATAAAATGAAATGGAAAGTGTAGCAAGGGTGAGTAAGGTTTGAAGGTGTTGCTATTTCTCTTGTTTTTAAAACACTGTGTTTAGGTCCTTTCTAGTAATGGTGGTAGGCTCTGAAAACAGGTAGTTTTTTGGATTAGCAGCTGTTCTGCAATTTAAGTTTTGGAATTTATGAATTGGAAGTTGAGAGAAAGTCCAGAGAGGTAAACTGATTATTTGCATTAGAACAGTGCATTCAGGGCTGTGACATAAGACTGAATTATTTACTAGAATCAAAAGATTGCACAGAATTTTCTCTTTTCAGAGAATTTTCAGAAATACTTAAGAGAATGATGATTTCTAGAAGTCAGGGTCAAAGGACATTTCAGTTTAAGTTAACTCATTAATTTTTTGGAATATATACCTAACTAGCTTGTGCATCTCTTGACTAGATGAAATGTATTCCTTTAACTCGACCCCTTCTACCTCACAAATTCCACTGTCCACTTAGAGACCTAACTAAGTCTGATACTGTGACTGTTTATACACATATTAATTATGTGCTTAGATAAGTTTCTGCTTACATAAAAGGTCCAATTATATTAGCATTCTACATTAGCAGTTTGATTTTTGAACTGAATCTTCCTCTGATTTTTGGAGGAAGGAGGAAGGAGGATTGTTGGAGGAACTAAAACACTGCCCTTGTTTTAGTTTTCATCATGGAGTAGTCTTGAAAGGCACAAATTACTTGTTTGAGGTAATTTGTAAGATGCAATTGAATAGCATCAGGAATAGCATTCCTTCTGTGCTCCAGCTGCTAATAGGCATTTCTCAGGAACTTGTAAAGCTTTTCCAAAGTAAAAGCACTGAAACACAATGAAATGCATATAGATAAGTATGTGCACTGTATCTTTTATTGTTTCGCTTTACAGATATGCTTATGTTGGAGTTAATTACTTGATGTTGTACTTGATAACTGTACTTACTAACAGCTAAAATACTTTACTACTAAAAGATTTTGATACCTAAATATCTGCTTCAGTGCTTCTCAGACTCAGCTAACTAGAGGTAATGTAGATATGCATGCCTCATCCCATCAAAATTCGCAAAAACCTTCTTCAATCTAGGTGATATTTGGGTCTGATTCTGGCAGACATTTTAAAGATTATAGATTTTTCTAAGATCTACATGGAATATGACAGGAGGAACAAAAGATTATGGGATGTCATCACCCAGAGCCCTTTACCCATTGTCCCCCAAAACTGTATACTTGCTTAAAGAGCAAGATAGAAGGTCACCTCCCTTCTGGCTGGTATAGAACTGAATGTGCCACATCATTTTTAGTGATAGAAATAGGCAAATTAATTTTTAAATACATCTGCATTTATCATTTTTTAGCTGAGTAATTCTTTTAAATTGACATTATTACAGGAACTAAAAGTTGATCCCGTTATGTATCTGCCATTTGAGAGAATCTAGTAAGTTTTTGGGAAATAATAAAAATCTTTGTCTACTTGCACTTCAAGGTGTTGCATATGGAGTTATTTTATGGTTTTAATAGCTAGATACCATTATAAATATTCAAATAATAAAATAGATTTAAATATTTGTGAGACTATTTTGAAATAAATAAATTTTCACTGTTGTTTTGAAATTTCTTTGCCAGTATCCCATAAAATAAAACTACCTAAAGAAGTAGAATAATGACTATCAGGACTAGGCAGGACAGAAATACAAGCACTGCCTCACTACAGATATCTTTTATCTATTATCCACTGTAGTAAAAACTGTTTTGCGGTTTTTCATGCTTCAAATGTACGTGTAGCATTTTTAAGTAAAAATATGGAATATTTAGAAATCTAAAATTTCAAGTGAATTATTTTCATATCATAATTTTGGGGATTACATGAAAGCCATAATCCTTTCTTTAGATATAAGATAAGACTTTGGTGCTTGTGTAATTACCAAGTAAAACAAATAAATAATGGATTATTTTCAGACTTCCCACATCAATACTATGAAAAGAAACCACAAATTAATAGTTTTGACTGTTGACATGTTGCATGAATACTTAGGATTGTGAAATAGTTCAGGAAGTGGTGCCACATTGTCACAGTAGCACTTCTATTCTCAAAGCCATGGTGAAAAGAAGTATCTATCTAAACAATAGTATAGAAACAATCTACAACATTTTCAAACACTGGAACTGAATGGTCTTCATCTATAATTGAGTATAAAACAGCTGTACAAAATATGAGATAAACAAAATCATGGCAGAGCCTTCAAAGAAACCCATTTTTGTGAGACAAGATTTTAAAGAATAATTAATTTATTTTGAGTCACCAAAAGCTTTGAGAATCTAGCAATGGAACATTACAGTTCTTGGAAAATTATACATGGGAATTTTAGGTGCAGTAGCTTTCATATACACTTGTTTCCTTTTGTAGCTTTGGACATATATGAAAGATTAAATACAAGGTATTTCTTACACACTTTTTCAACATAAACTGTATGACAGAATTTGTGGGATTAAAAAATACTGTAAATAATCATGATATAGATTAATAGGAAAAATTGCTTTACGGAATCAAATCAGTAATGTAAACATAGTACAAAACAATCCTCTATCAGCATCATCTGGGAAAGCTGAACTTCTGTTTAGGTCAGATTTGAGTCTTCTCAGAGGGAACTAACCTTAGGGTGTTCTAGTTCTGTTGACTCCTGATATTACACCCTCAATTTCTGTGCTGTGGACAAATCTGAGGGAAAATTTTCTCTTTTGGTGTATCTGGTTTATCCTTCTCCCTTCTTTAAAACCTCTTGAATCAGTAGGTTCTCCTGAACTATCAGGAGAACCTATGTTCTCCTACTTTGTCTCCTATCAGGACAAAGTCCATTTAATAATACATCAGACATACTCCAATCTAATTGCATAAGAAAATAAAGTTGAAGAAGGTTACATTGACTGAAGTGCAATGATAGGTTGTAGAAGAGGATTATTTAAGATGCCAAGCTAGATGTCAGTGTAGGTAAAAAGTGGATTTGAAGGAAAGTAGACTTAGTTATTCAATTTTCCACATTGATGATCTAATTTAGTAACTCAGAAGATTTCTTTTTTGCTTAAAGCGTGATGTTCATTTTGTTTAAACCACTATGGTTTGTGTTCCTGAGTGCTTGGGATACTAGTGCAGCCTGGAGAAGCCGTCTGGAGTTCCTGTTCATCCTATTTTCTTAGCAGTAAGCACTGAATTTCAGACACATCTGAGTTTTTTTGTCACAGATGGCACAGAGATATTTTTCCATGACTAACTGCACAACAGCCATTGCTTTTCTATTGGTGACAGCATACTGAATTATCTGAATTAGGTAGATAGTTTAATCCATTGTTAGTCTCCTCAATATGTCTGGAAACATGAATTTCAGACGTGTGAAATGATATCCATTTACTGTAACACAGACTTCAGGAAGATCTCACCTTGACAAACTGTTAGAGTAGCTTATTTATGAAACATATGCCTTCATGTTTATTCTACCAAGAAAGACATAGCCTTATTTCTTGCTGTTCTTATTGTTGGCTAATTAAAAAAAAAAAACAAAACCAAAAAATCAAAAAAACCCAAACAAAACCCAACAAAACACCTCAGTGAGACTGTGGACAGTTTCTTTGTGTAGTTTCAAGTTTCACAGACTGTTGATGTGTTTCTTTAGTTAAATACTATTTATTCACCCTTTTGTGAGAAACGGGCAAGTAAAGCTTTTCTGCTTTCTGCACATCAAAATTAGGAATTAAATCTATGACACATTTCTCCATTCTGAACTGTTCAGTTTTATAAATTTCAGTATATGTTCTCTTGTGGTATTTTCACTGTTTTGATCATTTCTGTTGCCCTTCTACTCACTCTTCTCTGTGTTTCTTACCATGTTCTTTTTCTCTTTGTGTGTTTTGTGTTGCAGTAACTAGACGGGATCATATAAATTATTTATTTAGTTGGATTCTACCCCCAATTCTATTCCTTGTGCATCCTAACTTCATTTTGCAGAAAGAATGACAATCAGAAATCCACACTAATGGTGAAAATCCCTGAAAATCATTTTAATCCATGTAACTCTCATGATTAGTTCAAATTCTTTAAAGCAAATACTGCTTTGTATTTTAAAAAAATTAAACACTCATTTTTTTGCAGCACCACTGACCAACAGGTTACTATTACAGGAGAAATTTCTCTGTACTGATTCCATATCTGCTGAAAGTTATTGGCAAGTTTTATAATTCAAGATCATTTCTATTTCAGATATCTCTTAAACATATTGAGCATCCATTTCAGAAACATTGGCTCTTTCTCTTGTTTATGCCAAAATTCTAATTGGTGTTGTATTTTACTCCTATATTCTTCGTGCTTTGTTGGCCACAACTCACTACTGACTTTTTCTGACCCCATTCAGTCAGTATTAGCCAAATATGTTAATAATATTTTATTCTAACTCTCAAATTATGTATTCAATATAAAATTCCCTGTTTGTAATCTCTAGATTATAAGAATATGAGAACAGTTGTACTGAGGCGTAATAAAGATTCATTTAACAGGCTGCAACATAAGGGAAGGAGAGCAAGCAATGATACAGTGATAGTTCTACAAAATGTTTTCTTACTCCCTAACAGTTTGTGGCAGAGAGGCTTCCTAAATCCAGTGTATTTAGAGTAAGTAAAACTTGACTGATTTTTTCATCCATGATTTCGTCTGTTTTTCCTCTCAAGCCCACATATACTTTTAGTATTCTAAATATTTTATGGCAAGGACATTTCAGTGAAGAAGTATTTCCTTTTGTTCACTGTAGTTCTGCTTCATCTGATGCCTTTTCATTTTTTTCCTAGAAAGTACAACATATTTAATCTTCCATTTTACTGCTTGCTCAGTTTTGCAGGCCCTTTCTTTATTTCTTCACAGGTCCTCATTACTGTTTTGTGTAAACTATCATCAACAAGCTTCGTCATTTCACTGCTTGCCTTGTTTTCCATCTACTAATATATTGTCAAACAATAACTTTAACTACCCTAACATCTGCTGGACAAGAACATGGCAAAACACAAACAGTCCAGGAGGATCCTAGAAAACATTGATGGTAACTTTCTGACACAGGTACTGGAGGACCCCACAAGGAATGGTGTCCTGCTCGACCTCATACTAACAAACTGGGAAGGCCTTTTTGGAGATGTGAAGGCTGGGGGCAGCCTTGGCTGTAGTGACCATGAGATTGTGGAGCTCACTACTGGGCAAGGAGGAAGCAGGGCTGCAAGTAAAATTACAACCATTGATGTCAGGAGAGATGTCTTTAGTCTTTTCAGGGATGTTCATGGAAGAATACCATGGAAAAAGACCCCACAGGGAAATGGGGTCCAAGAGTGTTGGTTAATATCCAAAGATCACTGCCAGCCCTGCACATAAATGATACATCCTAACAAATAAGAAATCTGACAGATGGGACCAGAGACATGTGTGGATAAATAAAGAACTCCTATCATTACTGAAACATAAGAAGGAAATACACAGGAGATGAAAGCAGGGATGGAAGCAGCCACTTAGAATGAATATAGGGAGATTGTCAGAGTAAGTAAAAATGAGACCAAGAAGGCATAGACCCATCTGGAATTAAATCTGGCCGAGGATGTTAAAGACAAAGAGAAGTGCTTCTTAAATACATCAATAACGGAATAAAAACAAAAGGATAATGTGGGTGCATTAGTAAATGGAGGGGTGACCATGGTAACAGAGGATGCACAGAAGGCAGAGTTCTCAAATGTCTTCCTTGCATTGGTCTTCACTGACGTGACCATTCCTCAGGATTCTCTGACACAGACCAGGGTAAAGGAATCTTGGAAGTAAGACTTTTCTTTGGTGAAGGGGGACTGGGTTGGACAACATCTAAGCAAACTTGACATCCACAAGTCCATGGGCTCTGACAGGATGCATCCACGAGTGCTGAGAGAGCTTCTGGACACCATAGCGAGGTCACTCACAATCATCTTTGCAAGGTCGTGGCAATCAGGAGAGATGCTTGGGTGTTCAAAAAGGCCAAGAAGGAGGACACAGGGAGCTATTGGCCAGTCAGCCTCACTTCAATCCCTGGAATGGTGATGGAGAACCTCATTCTGGAGTCCATCTCTATGCATATGGTTGACAAGAAGTATTAGATTAGAAATATTCAGCATGGATTCACTAAAAGTAAATCAAGCTTGACCAGTGCCCTTATGGCCAAGAAGGCCAGTGGTGTCCTGGGATGCATTAGGAAGAGCATTGCCAGCAGGTCAGGGGAGGTGATCCTACCCCTCTACGCAGCCCTAGTGAGGCACATCTGGAGTGGTGTGCCCAGTATGAGGCTCCTCAGAGAAAAAGAGACGTGGTGTTCCTGGAGTGGGTAAAATGGAGGGCAAAAAAGATGATTGAGGGGCTGGAGCATCACCCTTAGAGGACAGGCTGAGGGAACTGGACCTGTTCAGTCTTGAGAAGAGATGCTGGAGAGGGAATGTCGTCAGTGTCTGTCAGTATCTGAAGTAAGAATGTTGAGAAGATGGACCCAGGCTCTCCTTGGTAGTGCCCAGCAATAGCGCAAGAGGCAATCGGCAGGAATTGATGCACAGGAAGTTCCACATGAACATAAGGAAGAACTTCTTTACTGTGCTGTGACCATGCACTGGAACGGATTGCCCAGACAGGGTGTCGAGTCTCCCACACTGGAGATACTCAAAAGCCATCTGGACACAATTCTGTGCAGTGTGCTCTGGCATGACCCATCTTGAGCAGGAGGGTTGGACCAGATGACCCACTGTGCTCCCTTCCAGCCTTACCCATTCTGTGATTCTGTGAAAGAGATTAGATACCCATTCTGTGATTCCGTGAAATCTCTTCTCTGACAGAACTGGCCATTTCCTTTTACTGTCAACTAACTATATTTCAAGCAAACATGCAGAAAAAGACTGTCATTTTATGAAATAGTTCCTAATCTCTGTAAGAGCCTTCCATTTGCGCTTCCTCAAATGCCCTTTTAGAACTGCAAATAGTATACCTAAACTGGATTTTTCTCACCTCTATGTCAGCTAATCTTGCTGGAAAGCATTGGTAGACTTATAATGCAGGACTTTGCTTTAAAAAAGGCATGCTGCTTTGTGGATGTCATTTTTATCCATGTGTCAGCTGAATCTATGCTTAATTATAATTTCTACAGTCTTGTTGCATCTTAGGCTTACATCTCTGTACTTTTCAGATGTCCTTTGGAGCTCTTTCTGGAAATAGAAATTGTATTTGCTTCTCTGTCCTACAGTACTAAAATCACCTTAAGAAATTGGACATTTTTTAAGCTTTTCAAGCTGCACTTCGAGTCACAACCCAAGTTCTTTTCATAGAATCTTGGGTACAGATAAATTACTTAGGTTTTCTGCTATTGCTTTGTGGCACCTAGGCAAATTGTAAATTTATGTTCTTTCTGATGGAGTACTTATGTTTTTTGATTGTTAGTTGTTGATGGTTTTTGGGGCTTATGAGAGGGCTGTTTACAAATAATTGTGTGCTGTTCTTAGAAACCAAGTTCTTCCAAAACTTCGATGCATAACATCAGAACAGGTTTTGTGGGTTTTTTTGTTCTTTTTTTGCTTGTTGGTTTTGTTGTTGTTGTTGTTGTTGTTATTAGCTCTTAATTACTTTTTGTTACTTAGCTCTTCACTTCTTCCAGCATGTTTTTTGACATGTCAATCTTCTGTAGTTTGTCTTTATTATTAGAAAAGTTTATGTTTGTTGTACTGCTGAAATAAGGAATATCCTGTCTTTCTCAAGATACAAGTTTTGCATTTGAGTTTGAATAAAAAGACTGCTGCTCCTCTACTAGCCATTTTCTACCTTTAGTTAAGAGACTGTGTGCAATTTGTTTGTGCACATGTGCGTGTAAATGCACACAAATACACTTATAATCCAACAAATAGTCAAATGTTACTACGTAAGGTTTTTTTGTTCTTTTTTTGCTTGTTGGTTTTGTATTCATATAATTTATAGGGACAAATATAATTTAATGTTTCATCAGATTTGATATTTCATGGCACCTTAAATGCTATTTCTGAGTACTTAAAATGAAGGCCTTAGAATTACAATGAAGGTCTTAAGAATTTCTTGTAGTAGAAGGTTAAAAAAATTATGTCATTGTATGCATCTCCTGGAATTTAGGTTTTCAATAAATTTTTACCAGTATTACTTGTAACTGTAATCTTTCAAAGCAAATGCATTTGTCTCAGGTAATTTAAAATTAATAATAAGCTATGTCTCTAAAAGTGGTTGCATCAGAATGTGTTTGAGTGTGGGGTTTTTTGTTTGTCCTTTAAAATAATTTCTGAAAGGTGTATATTTTTGGTATTGAGAAACTTTCACTTTTCTGTTAACTTTCCCAAATTGGTAAAAATAGATCTTCAGCCTAAAATCAAATTCTTAGAAAATGAAATTTTATGCTTTTTCTCCATTTCACCTCTCTATTTCTCCAAATATTTGTTTACTGGTACTTATTGCATCTTTTTGAATGTCAATTTTTAAATCTGATTTGGCCATTGGATGATCTCAGGTTGGACTAGGCCATCTCCAGGGGTCTCTTTCTACCCAAATTATGCTGATTCTCCGCATGTTAGTGTTGTTTAATATTCTCCCAAGTTGATTTAAAAATGAGGTTATTTGTCTTCAACAAGTCAATTAAATATTAATAATTCTACATAATTGTTTTGTTTGGTTAAAAGGAAGGTAATTATTTCCATGGCATATGACTTATGATCCTTTTCTGCAGCTCCCCACTTGTCAGTGGAGAATGGGTCAGACAAGTTGTTATTTGAAGGTGACTCCCACGACTTTTTAATTTTGTTCAATAAAACTGTAGGTCATTCTTTCTGCTTTACAATATTTAATTAAAAGCATTTAGCTATCCAGCCTTTTGTGATAGTGTTATCCATAAAGAAGAGCAGAAGGATTTTCACTGCTCTGACCTTAGTTTGCTGGGCAATATGAATACATTACATGTGGAAAGGTCATCTTTTGCTATGTCCCTAAGTATTAGCTCCTGTGCAAGCCAGGACACTGCGCTAAATGGCTCTTACTCTGATTTGTCCTCCACAGTATTTCAGTGGGTATTTAACTGCAATCAGTTTTGTTGTCTTATGCATTAAGCATATATGTTACAAGGCACTATTTATCTTTGATTTGGGGGTAAAAAAATATACTCAAAACTGCTTAAGTTTTCTTACAAGCATTTTTGAACTTTGTAACTGGAAGCAAAAACAAATATACAAATAATAAAGAAATTCAGGCTTTTGAAAAATTCTTCTAGGCAAAGAGTAGAATTTGAAAGCCCAACATGATGGAATAGCAGTTAAGGTATCTTAAACTGAAGAGTTCTGGAAAGTGCCATGAATACAGAGTTCTGTGTCCATACTTAACATCTTTCTTATTTCTGAGTGAATCTACCTTATTATTTAAAGGGCATAACTTTTGTGTTCTCCACCAGCTGGTCATTATGCCTGATTTCGAACCTGTCTCTTTTCTCCACACATTTTACAACAGTGAGAATTTGCCATACTTGATTACTCTCCTTTTATTACACTTGAATTTGAGTTGATGGAGGCCCCCCTCCTGGCTGCACTGCATCAATTTTTTTGCAGTGGTGAGGGTCTGTGTCTGTGGCAGTCTCTAGAGATGTCTGCTTTCAAAACATTAAGATGTAGTTCTGCTACATCAGCCTGTGAAAGGGTGACAGAAGTAAGATTTCCATCTGTTTGTCTACTGAAGTAATATCATGGCATAGTGGTTGCTTAATTTCTTCATCTGTTGGCATTGCATGGAACAGAGGGCTAAAAATGTATCTTACTTGCTTGGATGAAGAGTGAAGCTAGTTGTTTTGTTTTCTATATTTCAGTATGTCAGGTAGCTGCAAGCAGGTCAGCACTGTATTTAAAATACTGTCAGAATTTAAATTTTATGTGTGTATAGAGGTTTTTCAAAATGTTTCCAGATGAAACACTCAAAAGAATAAGCATAACCGATTGAGGATTTTGCACTTCTCTAACTTGGACTTCTGAGTTTTTCATATTGCCAAGCATATGCCTGGAAAATATTCTTTTTCCCCCTTCTTTTTCCTCCAACTCAATAATTAATTTCTATGAGTGCTATAATGCTGGGAAACAACTACATCAGCAGGGCCTTTTCACCATATATTTTCATATTCTCAGAAACATCAGTTAATTATGTATTTTGTATTAGAGTAGACTGTATCTTACATTTATTGCTGGCTTTTTTTTTCAGATTGTTGTTGATGGGAATTTTCTGTAATGTATTTCCAGAGAAAATGCCTATAAACTATAATGCTTTAGATTTGCCTGACTGCTGCAGTTAACCCCAGCAGGCAGCTATATCACACACGGCCACATGCTCGCACCCCTTGCAGCAGGATGGGGGAGAGAATCAAAAGGGAAAAAGTGAGAAAACTCATGGACTGAGATAGAGTTTACTAGGTAAATCAAAAGCTGCACATGCAAGCAAAACAAAGCAAGGCAATCATTTTCCATTTCCCGTTGTCAGGCAGATGTAGTTGTTTAGCTACTTCTGGGAAAGCGGGGCAGCATTATGCATAGTGGTTACTTGGGAATGCAAACTCTATAGCTCTGAAAGTCCCTGTCTCCCTCCTTCTCCCAGCTCTTATTGCTGAGCATGACATCAAATGGTATGGGCTATTCCTTGGGTCAGCTGGGAGGGATCAGCTGTCCTGGCTGTGTCCCCTCCGGCCTGAGCTACCCCAGCCTCCTCACTGGTAGGATGGTGAGGAACAGCAAAGGCCTTGACCCTGTGCAAGCACTGATCAGCAATAGGTAAAACTTCAGTGTCTTATCAACACTATTTTCGTCACAAATCCAAAACACAGCACCATGAGCCTCTGCGAAGAAAACGAACCCTTACCCAGCCAAGACTATTACACCAGCTTACTATGTGACAATGCTTACTTCCAAAGATGGTGCACAGATACTGCACTAATCGTTAAATTACCTTGCATTAAATTCGTTATTTTTATGAACTGATGAGCCTGTGCTTTCACTGTAATTGGTGTTATTGCCAACCTTTTGGTATGATTGAATTGTCATCATATTTTGCTGGTGCAACACTTTACTAAAAGCTAGTTTCTTTGTCACAGAGAACATTATGTGAATTTCTGCTTAACGTGGCTTTTTTTGCTTTTATAGTTTTATTTAATTTTAATTTTTTAAATTGAAAATCATGCAAAAGACTATACAAAGAGAGTTTTAACTTTAAAAAAGGCTTATATATGCTGATTAAAAAACAAAATGCAGTGTTGGCTACCTGAAATATATATTGAACATCCCCTGTCATCATTATATTTAAAATACGAAATTTTGTTAACTTTGTTGTCATATTCTTATGGGAATTATACATATGAATTAAAACACTGAGTACGTGGATTTTAATTCCCCTATTAGGGATGCACATGGAATAGAAATAAAATTTTCCATTTTTCAATTAAAAATCTATAATTATGTTGTGTTATGGCTTATGCTTTCAAATTAGTCATTGTACTCTCTCCCAGAACAACTGCCAGAAAGTTGTGGCTTCTTTCCTTTTTTTTCTTTCCCCTTTCTTTTAGTCCTGTGTGGTGTATTTCTATGCATAAAATATTTCATGATATATAAAAAATGCTAGAATAACACACTGTAGATACCCATGGTGAAAATCTGTTATTAGAGTGAGATGTATAATGTGAGTATGCGTTCCTTACAACTAAGGCAAAAATCCGATCTCTAATCTCGAGAGGATGTTTTCATTTCTGTGTTGTCACATCAAAAAATAGACAATCATCTTTATCCTTGAATTCTAAATCTAGGCTTTTTGAACTTTTTTTAATTAAAAAAAAAAAAGAGGATGGTATCTGTCATTGGCTTTAGCTTTGGCTTTCTTTTTTGTTGTTTTTGTTTATTTAATCACTAGCAGCATGTGCAAAATCCTGAAAGATTCAATTTTATCAGAAAGCAAAATACTGCACTGACTGGCTAATGCTCCAAGATAGTGCTGTCTAACCACTGAGTCTTTATTTTCTCTAAGCAAAAGCTCAAAATACATATGCTGTTGTTGTTGTCATTATTGTTGTTGTTACATTTCTGTGTTTTAATAATCTGGTCCTATCTTTGCTCATTTACAATTAGTGGATTCTCCGCATATTGTAAAAATGTCCTTCTATTTGCGCAAAAAGATCTGTTTGCCAGGGACGCTCTCTTTTCTCTGCTCTCCCATTCTCTCCCACTCCTCCCTCTCTTTTTCCATCTCGTTCTCCTCTTCTTTTTTCATCTCCCCTTCCTCTAGGCTGAAATACTTTGCATATTGAAACTCTTGCAAATCATGTAAAAAGTGAACTGCTAAGGTGAAGTAACACAAGATGAGAGTAGCTAATCTAAAATTCCTTGTAGCTTCAGGAATATTTATGAAGTCTGACTGGACACCCGAGTAAGTGGGTGGCAAAGAAACGCTAGGAAGCTCCAATTTGATATGACTAGGCAAATGTAACAATTTTCCAGACAACATGATGTGGAATTTGGTGCTTCTGATGCAGTCTTTGGTTCCCATTCACTCTAAAAATACAGTGAATATTCGGAATTTTATTTTCTAGAATCTCTAAGTTCAAGTGAAAGCTTCTGCACTTACAGATTTAAAAACTGACATTACTAGACTGAGACCATGATAAATTCCAAATTTGATATTACCTGACTGAATAATTTTTAAAAGTCTTTTCATACTAATTATGACACATCCTTTAAATAGGCCACTTGTGTGAATTAGAGAACAAATTGGGGAACTATTATTATTATTATTATTATTAATGATAATAATAATAATAATAAAAAAAAATCCTCTGATGAAAGCAATTAATGAAATATACCCATATGAATAATGTATCTTTATTTACTTGTGTATACAAAATGAGTTGAACCCTTCTCTGGCCATCCAAAACTTATGGAATGTTATCTGATTTTTTAACTTCTACATCAACAATAGGAAGGAATTCTGTAACTTTCTGTTACTCGCTCTAAGCTACCCAGTACAAGAAATGTATTGAACTTAGTGGAGCAAGTCACAGGGTCATAAAGATGATGAAAGTGCTGGAACAGCTTTCATCACAAGAGAGTGAGATCACTGCAGTTGTTCAGACAGAACAGGAGAATGTGTAGGAGCATCTTACGTATGTAAATACCTGATAGGAATGAATGAAGGAGTCAGACTCTTCTCAGCAATACCCAGAAGAAGGAAGTGGAACACATTACAATATATGAAATTCCATCTGGATCCAAGAAAACACTCTTTTACTGTGAGGATAGTTAAGAACAGGTTGTCCAGAGAGATTGTAGGGTACCCATTCTTGGATCATTCGAAACTTGACCAGACAGCATTCTGGGCAAACTGGTCTAAGTGACCTTGATGATCTCCAGAGGTCCCTTCCAACCTGAATGTTTCTGTGAATCTATGATTTTATTACGAAAAAAAAAATAAAATGCAAGAGACATATTTCTTGCTTTTTTAAGTGGGGAAAAAAAAGTAATGGGAGGGTAAAAAACTTTTTCCCTATGCTCTCCATGATAGCTTCCTTCTATTACTCTGTTTTTAACTTTAGGTATCACAAAACACCTAAAGTTGCAATATAATCGTCAACATTTTTATACTATGTAATTCTGGAAATAATGTGGGAAGCAAATATTTTTTGCTTTTTTTAAGCAGGAAAAAATGAGGATTTTTAAATATAAACTTGCACTTTTTTTAAAATGTTGTTCCTCTATAAACTATTTAAAAGCTTTTCTTGTTCTAAATCACTTGTCATAAGACTGACAATAAAAATACTTTATATCAATCCAGTGTCCCTTGGAGACAGTTTTCTGTGGTTTAGTTTTGGCACATTAAGAACTACCAGGAAAATATCTGTTCCTGTATGGTTTGTAACAACAAGAGTTCTTTATTTTTCCTTTATCATGGAATAAAAACTTAGACTCCCTCAAGTGGGAACACCTTTCAATATTAAAAAAACCCCAAAAAACAAAACCAAACCAAAATGCATACACAGACATATTTTTGCAGTTGAATAATCTAGAAGAATTATGTGTATGTGCAATTTCAATTATTTGTCAGGTTGACCAATGTGCCATTTTGCATAGGTTTTACTTAGTGAGCATATAGGAGCCAGATCCTGGAACTCTACCTACATGAAAATACAGCTGCATCATGAAAGTACAACTGAATGGAGCTGTAATTCTATGGTGAAAGCTTTATTAATGCTGTTGACAGGTGATGGAGACAGCTAATGAAAGAAGACCACAGCTGACTTCTCAGTTAAGCTGACTCTGGGGACACTCTTTTGAACTACTTATTACTGGGACTTAGGAGAGAAGCACTTGAAATTACCATGTCTTGGAAATCTGAAAATTTTTCAAGAAACTTCAGTGATATAAAAAGGCATTTAAGGTCTTTGTTTTAATTTCTGCAGATTATAGTTTTTTTTCTTTTTAAATGGAACTGGAGATGGTAGGGGGTTTGCTTGTTGTTTTTTTCTTTTTTTAATGATTAACAAATACGGGAAAACATATAAAACCATAGGGTAGCATATCAATTAAATCTGCATTTTAAATTACTTGGAGAAATGTAGAGCTATGAGCATGTGCCTCTAAACTAACAAATCTTGATTATTGCTTTTGTTAGTCACTTAAGACTTTTCATTTGAACTATTTGGATTGTTACAGAGACCAATTTGAGAAGACAATGAACTTTACTAAATAGGTGTCATGACCAATATTTTAATTAAATGGTAATTAAAGAGTATTATGGCAACTTTCTCTGAGTATTAATGTAAGTTACTGAAAAAATGTAGACGTTAAACTGATAAAATTAATTAGATGACATGAAACAAGTGAGTTCACAAGTCAGCCTTAGAAGGCAATTTTAGTAGGCATTTAATAATAATGGAAATTAGAAGGTATGTTGATGGTGTTATTTAAAACTCGACTCTTGGAAATAGTCAGGGAAACAAAGTGGTATTGTTCTGAATTTAAAGAAAGAACTTCAAAAATTTTTGCTTGGTGAAATTTTGAACACCTTGTCCCTAAAATCTTCTTAAAGTTCAAAAAGTGGGGCTTGAAATTCTTCCTCTTTGAGGAGGCATTTCAGAGAGGTGATCTGAAGAAACAAAGATGATGAGAGCTGTGTCATCCAGATATAGCAAAACGAAAGGATACAAGAGCAACTCGCACTTCAGTGGAGTGGTACATTCAGTCTAAGCATAAGCAAAAGGGAACACAACATAAAAAGAACTAAGAATTTCTTCTTTGTCTAATTCACATTTTAAGTCTAGCATTCAGATTGTCTAATTAATACAGAGGAACCTTGCTAACAATATAGATAAGATGGCACATTACCTTCTAGAACCTGCTTTTTCTCTCTGTGTTTTTTCGTGCCCTAACATTAACATTTGCCTTCCAGTTGCAGAGGGCAGTGGGGAGGAATGTACTACAATTTATCAGCATCCTGAGTTCAGGGCTTGGAGGAGTATGATGATCCCAGTGGGATTCCCTTCTCCTTTGGGTGTCCTTAGGCAGTTATCCTTAGATACTTCTTTAAACAGCCAGCCTGTTTGTACTTGGGTATTTTGTGTTTTGCATTTTTTTTTTTTTTTCTTTTTTAATTCCCAGTTACTGGTTTGAATTTGCAGAATACACTCCGCCCCTCACACCCTCTTTTCCACGACCACCAAGGGCTGTTGAGTACTATACAGTCTCTACCCCAATTAGTCAGAGCTTCACTGCACGTGACTGGCACGAAAGCTCAGACTGGATAAGTAATAGGTCACACCATTACCAAACAACTGCTGTTTTGGCTCAAAGCCACTAAAAGCAGCTCTGGCCAAGGCAAACCCAGCGAAACACTGAACCAAGCCATGGCAGGTCATTGCAATGCTTGTTGCCATTTAATGTTAATGGGGTAGGAACTTCACTACATAACTTTACTAAAAAGAAACTTTAAATGCTTTCTAGACTTGGCCTTCAGAATCCAGAGTTCTCTCCAGGCTATTGCCTATGTGATGCTAAAAAATAGAACACATATAATTTAAAAAAATGTATAATAGCTATATATTAATCATGATATATATAAGTGTCTGGATTAGTTCTGTGGAGAACAGTGATGTTAAATCCATTCTTTTTTCAGTCTGAAGGGATAAAAAAGTAATCAACATCTCACATATCATAAGTCAGGAATAAGGGAAAAGCCAGACAAGTGGTAAAAGTCACTATAATTAAAGAAATTACTGTTTTTATAGATGAGGTATACAGTAAATACATGCAGGTGTATAGAGAAAATGGTTGCATTAACATCTAGGAGTTTCAAATGGGGGAAGGAATTGTGCTTGACTATCTGAAAAATAGTGCATTGTATAAAAATTTAAACTTTTTTTGGTAGTAACATTGTCACTAGTAATGAAGAACATTATTATACAATTGTAAGACAGCTTTTAGTTTAAAATTTTGCCTAATTGAAGGGAAAATAAAATGTGATGGTCTTAATTGTGAATGACAAAAATGGAGTGCACTGTTGAATACAGTCACGTTCTTATTGGTAAGATCTAGAGGCTGTCACCAATTTATTATTGCATACAACCATGCATTTTTTTAGACTGCTATCTTGCAATTACTTAAAGCAGATATAAATGTAGGTTATGCACATAGCTGCAATAATAAATCTTATAGTAAGCTCAACTGTAAGAAATATGAAAAAACCCCTAGAGTGTAAGTGTTATGGCTGCTTTCTACATGACATTTGTAGATCATATATAAGTCAAAAAATACCATTGAGCACTATGTCTATCTGAAGATACTGTGTTGCAATTCATCTATTCAAGCGTGCTGTGCTAGCTCAAATTGCTCATTTTTCATCATATGCTTAACCATTTAAGTGTACAGTAAGTAATAGATAAATCAAAAATAATCCTGAAAATCTACATTGTGTTAGTGTATCTATAAAGGGTGAAAATATACTTGGGCAGTAGGAAGATACTATGTATTCGGTTAACGTGGCAATTACTACTGTTAAGTTTTTATTTCAACCTAAAGGACACCTGTAATCTGACAGTCCAGCCGCAGGCTTCAAGAAATGATAGCACAGACACAGTGTAATAAATAACATTTGGCATAGCGGTATGGTGCATTATTTCCTACTTTAGCATCGCATTTAAAAAGACTAAAAGTTGCACATGACAGAATTTAAGCCCTGGGCATAGCTTTTTCTCAAAATAAAAAAAAAAAAAAGGCTCTGAAATACAACCACCAAGAAATAAGAATAATCCAAAAGCTTCAAGGCACCTTTTCTACAACTTTGTAGAAACCAAATCACTTCATCTAGTGTGACATATGTACTGTAATATATAGCGTGCCAAGTCAATTAAATCGTTAATTGTCTGTTTTTAAGAAAAACAGATGGCAGGTCAAATTTTATTCACTTTCAACAATTTTAGGTTCCACACCTATTGGTGATATGCTCATATTACCCAGCAGGGAGTTGAAAAAAGATTGTCAATGCCTTTTCCGAACGGTTTGCTTTTTCTCCCCTCTCCCACTCTTGTTTTAAGGAATATTTAAAACTGGGTTTATTTTGTGGGTTTTTCTACAAGTACCATGTTTGGGTTTTTTTTTCTATTTTTTGATCAAAAATGTAGCTGTAGGTTAGAAATAATCATACAAAGATGTAGAGTATTGATTGGAAGTTTGCCAGTTTTGATCTCTTCAACTAGTTATTAAGGATTATAAAATTAATTGGCTTTAACATGGCCTTATTACTCAGCTGACTGAAATTCTTTTCCCCATGATTTCTATATTTTATTTAGTTCTTTTAAGTGTCTTTTAGGATAATCTAACAATAGCTATATTTAGGACATCTGGCTAGACATGTGAACTGTAATTAAAATCATTACATTTGTGGTGCGTTCTCAATTTTTAAGAGTTTTGTTCTCTCTGTTCTCTATGTAGTAACTAGTTATTACTTTCCATGCCAGGACAGCATTTTCTTAAAATAGAATCATCAAGGTTGGAAGAGACCTTCAAGATCATCCAATCCAGCTGTTCACTCAGCGCTACCACTGCAAACGCTAAACCACAAACCAGATCATCCAGTGCCAGATGCCTCCAGGGATGGTGACTCCACTGCCTCCCTGGGCAACCTGTTTGAGTGCCTGACCACCCTACCAGTGAAATTATTCATTCTAATAGCTAATCTGAATCTCCCCTGTCTCAACTTAAGACCATTTTCTCTAGTCCTCTCACTGCACCAGCAGAACAGATTGGCCCCCATCTCTCTACACCCTCCTTTCAGGTGCTTGTAGAGAGCGATGAGGTCCCCCCTGAGCCTCCTCTTCTTGAGATTAAATAAACCTAGCTCTCTCAGCAATTTCTGCTAAGGCATATTTCCCAGACTTTACATGAACCTTGTTGCCCTTCTCTGAACATGCTTCAACACCATAAAACACTTTTTAAAGTGAGGGACCCAGAACTGAATGCACTATTTGAGGTGCGGCCTCACCTCAAGTACTGCTGAGTACAGTACTCAACTGCTGAGTACAGTTCTTCCTGCAGATGCCCTCTTTTTTCTCCTAAAGCAGAACTGTCTATTAGGTAAATTATAGAGTATATACTTTCATTTAAATATTAGTACAATAAGACTAGAAAGTGGAAAAATATTACATTCCGTTAGTGTGAAGCTTTGTGCTGGTAGTGTATGGACAGCCAACACAGAAATAGCTTTTTCCATTTGTCTCTATGGTTAGCAAGCCAGAGCTAACCTGAGCAAAAGGATCACCATTCCAGAGTCTTTCTCATTGACTGCAAACCTCCTATTTCCAGTGAGACAAATACTACTGAAAAAACAACATTAACACAGTCTTACTTTGCATTTTCTTCAAAATCAGTAGTAATCAAGCAGAAATACCATGAAAGCATTTTGTCTTATTTTCTGTTCCTTTTGCCCCTCATAAATATTTTCCATTCTTTTCCCACTGGAGTATCAGAGGTTTTTTAAAAAGCCAGGGTTTTCTCCCTTTAAATATTGTTTATACATTAAAAATTATGTTATGAAAAATATGAAAAAAGAAAAATAATGGAAGTTATGAAAAATGTTTTAAATTGATATCTTTATTTTTAAATATGGAGGTTTAGATATACTTTTCATTCGGCAAGTGGGGGGAAAAAAGCCCGGACTTAGTCAGTAATTTAAAAAGAAGAAAAAACCTAAAAAACTGGGTTTTGCCTAAATTGGGATATTTGGAGAGACAAAACTTAATGTTACCTAAGATACTTTCGTATCAATAGAATTCTGGTTGGCTTTATGCCCATGGATAATTTGGTCATAAAGCCAGCATTGCTATCTCTAGTTTTCAGTCTTTAATGCAGTCAAAATAAATGTATTTAAATCTACTACTTCTGTGCTAAAGGATTTACTTATTGGCATCTATGATGTGCATCTGTTTAAAGAAACTTTCATTTTCCCCCTTTTTTATTAGTTATATTTCTGAAAAGCCACATTTATTGTAAATAGGAAAGATTTTTTGTTGTTTGCTGACACTGTTCTATTAATTTATTTTCCCAGAGCATTTCAAGTACGATTCTTGCCAGACTTAAATACTCCTTTTATAAAATTGTGATAATTCTAGGGTATAATAGAACCCAAAACTGATTCATTGTGGGGAGGTAAAGAAGATTATGAAGATTTTTGCAGTGTGTTGTGACCCAAGCTGATAGTGAAGATGAATCATAGCAACATAGGGTGATCTGGGCCCAGTGCAGCTGCAATTTCACATTACTCCTGTCCTTCTTCCATCATTACTGAACTACCAGTAATACACTTGACGTACTTAAGAAATGAATGTGGTTCAAGAATGGTAGGTTTTGTTGCCACAGAAACCTCTTTTAATGAGCACATTGCTTAGTTTGTTTTGAGTAGAAATTTACTTTGTATCTAAGTTCTTTTGTTCAGTGAAATGCGTGTATACATACAGCTTCTGTATGGGTTAAGAGCTTCAGTCACTTGACTAAAGGATAAAATGAGGTAGCTGTTTTGTTGCGTTTTTCTTAGCTCCTTTTCAGCTTTTTACAGCAACTTGTCTTCAGAACCTTTCTGTGAAATGAAGTGTTTAGTGGCAGATACTAAGTTCTAGATAAATAATGAATATTTTATTTGAGACCTAATTTCAAATTACTGTATTTTCATTAAAACGAGTGGTAGAAAGTGAGGGTCAGTGTAAAGGAAAGTTAACTCCTCCTAAAGTCATGGAGTCAGTGTGAACAATCAGATCTTGAGAATTTTCATAGAACTGTCTATTGAGAAGCAGAGGTGGCACCCCATACTAAAGCACAATCTCTCAAAACATAATGTGGTTATGGAATGGAAAATGTAAGAAAGAAGGTGAATTATCAGTAAAAGGCAGCTCACAAAGCCTTTTATGCAGAGAAGTGTTCCATGTCCACCTATCTTGCAGAAGTGAAATTTACTGGGTGGTTTAGTGAAATAATTAAGTGTGGGTAACATCCCATTAGATCTCTTCTGAAAGGATCCAAGAATAAATGTCACTCTTTAGACTTCTAATTTTTCATGATTTCTAGTGTTATTTCATTTTTACTACTTTCCTACTTTTAAGCACCACTTACACCACTGCTTTCAGTAGAAAGTGAGCTGATTATTGATGAACATTTATTTTTCTTGTTAAGTGGTTCCAAGTCTTGCTGGAGATTCCATTGTCATTTACATTAGTCAGATCTTTCAAGTGATAGTTTGGTCTGTTCAATACTGCCATCATGAGTTTGCATTTAACACTTGCATTTATGAAATTAAATAAATGTGTAGAAATATATTTTTGTCTCCTAGACTTGCTGAACCTGCTTTTGAGTAACTGGCATCTGCTAGAATGTATCTGACTTGTACTTTTTTGCTAATAAAGACCTATCAGTCTTCAAATAGGCAAAACATTTTCCAGCTGCAGAACACAAGGAGTCCCAAATTTTATTCCTTTCTGTGTGTAGGGATTTCCTTCAACAAAGGACATGTATTTTGCCAGCTTCATTAAAACACTCATCTTCACAAAGGGAATGGAATTATGTCTTGCAGAATTTGTAAGTGATGTTGAGGACCAAGTTATGATAATATTATGTCTCTCCTTCTCTCACTCTTCCGTTTTATATTGCTTTAGTTAATTTTCAGGCTTTCATTAGATGACAGTGGACATATACATGGTATATTCGTAGTCTCTAAACCCATAGTGAGACCAGTTTACACTCTACCTCTTGAATCAGTGAATGTAACTCAATGAGACTTAGGAATCCCCATTTAACTTCTGTATCTAGAAATTATAGGGAGTTGTCTAATAAGTAGACAATAAATAACTAATAAACTAATTAAAATAATTATAATAGAATGTTGTAAAGCATAACTTAAATGCAATACTCAGCACTTGTATGTTTTCTGGCTGGTTTTAAATCTGTTACTTTGCTTGTGTGCATGTTTCAAATCACTAGAAACAGTAAAGGCACTTAAAGGAATTCCAAGGGATGTAAGGGAGTCTGACTTATCTGAATTTAAATATCTTTCTTGGTGGTCATGAGGGGAGTAGTTTTATTGATAAGTTGAAGAGGAACACATGCTTTTTATTGGAATTCATTCTTTTATATGCTTTCCCCTACTTTGAGGTCATTGTCTGCTTTTAATTTCCTTGTCATGACTCCACGACTGTGGCAAATGTTAATGGTCTGACCTTGAAATTGCAGGAATGATACAGAGATAATTATGTCACACTTTTTTTTTTTCCACTGATCCTTACTGTAGTTCCAAATGATTTTTCTGTTATGTGGAAGCTGAAAAATTAGGCACACGGTTTTCATTTAGTTTTTGTTTTGAAAAATGCATGATCCATGATTTTGCAGTTCTAGCAAATGAAGGTTTGCAGGCTGCATAATTTCTAAAGTACCTGACATGTGCTTCTTAAAAAGTGATCTGCTTAATCTACTTAACTTCCATGGAAACATGGCGAAGTTAAAAGCTGTGGTGGCCCTCTGACAGGTCTTAGGCATGGTAACAGTCTTGCCTGCCAACCTTCATGGCAAAATTAGGGTTCTCTAAAAAAAAAACCTCAAAAAACCTAGATTCTGCCTATCAGTGAAAAGCAAGTTATGTTATTTTTAGCCAGTCTGTGTTCAAAAGGTGGCCCATGAAGGGAGATTCTGTCCTGTTGTTGTAATTTTTTATACATGACTAAAGGAAATGTATATCCTACATTATGCACATGAAAAAAATATCACAGTCATTTAGAAAATCCCAACAGCTCAAGTTAAAGTTACAATAAATATTCTGGCAGTAGTTGTGGTATCTACTTTCTCCCCATAAACCATTGTTATGATCCAATTAGTGAGAGGTGCCTCTGCCCAAATTAAGGTACAAATGAGACCATATGCTGAAGTCAAAAATACAAGAGATAGTTCCCATCCATGGATGTAGTAGCATCCCATTGGCCCTTCTTCACCCTGGACTTCTTGGTGGTGGGGTTCGCAGAACTTTTCTTCTGGGGGTACCACCTTTATGCAGTCCAAGTTCCAAGTATCCATGGGGTGCAGATGCTGTTCCCATAACTTAGGGCAATATATGTACCCTGAGGTTAGCTCACTTTGTGCTAATAATGCCAAGGTTGTGGATTCAGTCCCTGTACATGCCATTCATTTAAGAGTTGGACTTGATGATCCTGGTGGCCTCTTTCAACTCCGAATATTCTGTGATTCTCTGTATGAGCAGTTACTTTCTTTTCCACAGTTTGCCACAGTGGGAATTTTTGCCTGGATACATTAACCTGGATGTGCTAACCAGATTGTAACCTCTGTCAGGCCTGGAATCAGCTCCTTCCTGTTGCAAATTCCTCCCTTCTGTGCTTATTGAAAATTCCCACTGTGGTGGCTTATTTTATGGCAAGTTCTTTCTGTGGTCTTCACAGTGTTTTGAGAGAGGCAACTGTGCTCTTTAAGTCCTTAGAACCATTAAAAGAAGTAATATCTTAATTGGTAATATCCTGCCACATAACAAAAATATAACTACAAAATCTAAGCAGACCTTATCTGGTAACTGGTAACTTTTTCTGAGGTCTTTATAGTATTTAGTACTTAGTTTTGATAAAAATCTTGGAATAATCTTGACCATAAAAAGCATATGAAAACCCCAAAAATTGATTTTATCTTAATGTTGTCCCTTTGCAGGCCTTAACTAGATGAGTGACCAATACGTAACATAAGCATACACAAACCTATTTGAATAACAATGTTTTGAAAGCAAGACCATTTCTTCATTAGATAACTGTCACAAAAAATTCTCTTTTAAAATGTAAGTAAGATTGGCTGTGTGCTCCTTCCCTTAAAATTTAGATAGTTTAGATTTGTTTCTGATATAGAATTAAGTATCTCTTTCCTGATTTTTTTTTAATTATTTCTGTTTAGAAAATTAAGCTCAAAAGTAATTAATATTTCAAATTCTGTCTGAGTCCATAATTACAGCTTTGAGGTATTTGAAGTGACCTCTTCATTTTATTAAAGAGCTAGCTCATATACTCGGTACTGTTTCATAAATCAGAGTTGTTTCTGTAGAAAGAAAAGCATGGGTCAGAAACCTGTTTAGTCTCTCAAGACTTCTATGTTGTTTTGGCACCTGAACGGGTGGTGTTTGAAAGATGCACCAGCACAGGTCCCAGTGGTCCTTTTCCACTGTCCTGGGATTAGGGTTTCTCGACAACCTGTTTACCATTAGACCTCTGGTTCAGTCTGTGCTGCAGTAGTTCATTTTCAAAAACTACTAATGAAACATAGGATGATAGAGATAAAAAGTTTATCTAAACAATATGTGATGTTTCTGTCTTTAGCTTAACCTATGTATGGAGCAGATTGAATTGAAAAACTGCGGGATGGATTTTATAGAGGGTAGTGTTTTTGCAAAGTTGATTTTTCAGAAATTAAGAAATGTCACTATGTAAGTTACTCATGAAAGCATAACTGAGCCTCTGTGTGGAAATTCATTATCATAATCTTTAATTACAGTCAGACGGTATTTCCCTTAGGTTCCCTGCCTTCTTCATTGCACTGGATGAATGGTGTCTTGAGTATGTGGCAGATGTTTATTATTTTTAAGTTCATCATTCAAGTGTTTGCCTTATTTACTGCACACTCTTTTGAAGCCTGAAATAAGTACACAATTATTCTCTATCAGTTTTAACATATATATAATCTTCTTTTCTAATCATAATAAAGATTGTAATACTTTCTTCTCCACATCAAGGCAAAAAAAAACATTATTGTGCTAGTGCTAATGTGGAGAAGAGGGGATAAAAATAAATCAGAATCAGTGGCAAGACTACTGTTGCAACTTCTTATTGCATGATGCACAACTCAGGCTTTATTGCTGCTAACCAGACTACAATATTAGGTGATGTCTTGCATCTCTCATGTACTTTCCTGATATTTTTTATTGCTCAGGCAATAGGATCACAACCTAGACATTCAAAAAATGAAATTCACATGAGGGATGGCCAAATGTTAAAATTGTGTTTTTTCATTCTCTCCAGGCTTATACATTAATTGTTATCATCCGTTTAATGGTGTTAACATTTATAGCACATCACAGCCTCCAACTTCTTAGATTCTTCTCATCACATTTTTAACTGCAACAGTGTGCTCTGGTCTCCAGGTAGCTAGAATGACATTTTACTAGTTACTTTCTCTTCTCTGTAGACAGTATCTCAAAAAATTGACATCTCAAGCTGATTTAAAAACATAGTCCATCTTTTTGAACAAGAGAAACTGACATAAATAAAACTGTGTTCATCCATAAAACTAGTATTTAGGCAACCACTATGAATATATTTACTCCATCAACATTTTCCCTGCAATTATCCTTTCTGACTTTTTTTGTTATACAGATTTAATACCTAATTGTTGATATACTGATCTGCCTGCCTAGCAGTAACCCTTAGGGCCAAAGAAATTCTGCTTTCTTTGTATTGCAGGTATCTGTTAGTTTGCTTATATGCTTATTTCTCAGACCAAGCTTATAGTTACATAATCGAGTAACACATTGTCCAAATGTGATAGCTCCTCCCAATTTCGTTGTCCTTCAGGTGTTTTTCAATACCTCCCAGAATAGTATTCTCCATAGTTTTACCAGTCACCGAAGTGAGACTGATGGTAGTTTTTGAGGTCATTCTTCTTGCCTTTCTTAAAAATTGGGATGAATCATTAGTGATCTCTCAGTTAACTGGGACCTCTCCAGGTTCCCAAAAAGATTAAAAGAACACTTAGAGAGGTTTTGCCATGACATCAGTCAGTTCTTTGAGTGTTCTCAGATGAATCCTAGCAGGCCCCAGAGACTTACAGGGATCCAGCTGGAGCAGCAGATCCCACACAAGTTTGGAGTTTCCTGGGAGTTTATCATACTCACAGTCATGTCCCTCCAGCTGAGGGCAATGGGAAACCCATAGCCCATCATCAGCGTTTAAGGCTGAAGCAAAGAAAATACTGAACATCTCTGTCATATTCCTGTTTTTCAGGTGACCATCCTCATGCTGCAACAGGATGATGTTATTTTTGCACTGCGTTTTGCTATCGAGGCATTTAAAAAAGCTCTGTTAACTGTCCCACATAGTTCTGGCCAGCTTAAATTCTAATTAAGCTTTGGCCACATGAGTTTTCTCGCTGCAGTGGCAAGTAGCCTCTCTGTGTTCCTCCTTTGTCATCTGATGTTGCTTTCACTGGCTGTGCACTTTCCCTTTCCACCTTAACCCCGGAAGATCCTTGTTCAATCAAGTCAGCCCTCTGCCTTTCCTGTTTGACATTTTGGAATTGCCTGCTCCTGTGCACTAAAGAGGTGGCATTTAAAAAGCAACCAGCACCGATGAATCTCAGCAGCTTCAAAAGTGTCTGCTTTTCTTATGTCCAGAAGTGAAGTTTTCCTGACAGTTGTTCTCCTGTCACCAGAGATTATAAACCCAAATGCTATATTGTCGCTGTGGCCAATATGGTCATCAATCTCTATTTCACCCATGAGCCTGTTATGATCCCACTTCTACACTAAAATAATGTTAGGATATGATTATTAAGAGATGCCTCTGCCCAAATTAAGATGCAGACAAAATCATATGCCAAAGTCAATAATAGTAAATGTGAGTTAGTGAGAGAATAGGAAGAGAAGAAAGGGGGGAGGGGAGAAAAGGGAGGGAAAAGGGGGGTAGGGTGAGGGAAGGGAAGAGAAGTGGAGGACAGAATGGAGGGGAGGAGGAGAAAAGGGAGGAAGGGAAAGGGGGGAAGAGAGGTAGAGAGAGTGTGTTAAAAGATACCACCACTGTGTGGGCTCCTGCAGCATCCCATCAGCCCTTCTTCTTCTGGTCTTCTCAGTGGAGAAGGGTGGGGTAGGGGGGCACTGTTATGAAGGCCAAATCCCAGGTATCCACAGATGAATGCTGTTCCCACACTTTGGGCTGGCATGTGTTTAAGGACTTGCTTCCTGTCACATAGTTTGCCATGGTGGGAATTTTTGTCCAGACAGATTACCCAGATCTGCCTCACCAGGCCTGACATCTTCCTGTTGTTGCCATCTGTGCTTTTCCCACAGACTGCACAGTGGAATTTTGTCCGGTGTGCTCATTCCAAACCTTCACCTCCATTACCTCTGATATTAACACCTTTCTGTTTGCTATCTGTGCTTAAGTTCCTGTGTGATAGCTTATCTTATGGAAACTTCCTTCTCTGACAGTGTTTGAGACAGTTCATTGTGCTCCTTAAGTCCTTACAGAGCCCCTCTCTATTAACAAGTGACAAATCAAAGAGGACATCAGGACCTTTCCTCGTCAGCTTCTTTAGTACCTGTACCAAGAAGTTCTCAACCAGGTGTTTTAGGAATCTTCTGGACCTGTTTTTACCAGGTGTGTGGTATTCACAGCTAACATCTGGCAAGATGAAGTCCCCAACTTCAGTTTGGTTGGAGAGACAGCCTTGATACTGTACAAGCACTGCTCAGCAGTACCCAAAGCACTGGTGTGTCATCAACACGTTCTAACTACCAGTACAAAGCGCATCCCTATGAGATCTGCTGTGGGGAAGGGTGACTCCATTCCAGCCAGACCCAATACACTTTACACTGCTTATTTTTGGTGTAGAGAGTCTGTCTTGCACTGTTTTCTCCTGAGATTTTTCCATGTCAAAACTGGGATTAGTTTATTCTGCTGCACTATGAAACAGCTGGTCCCCAAATTACATTCTTGGACAATTCTCTTTGGAGTATGTGCACCAAAGTGATAGCCAAGAGAGGATTTAATTCCTTCCTAGAAGAGAAATATATAGGAAAAAGTTTCATTGTTCTGAAAAGCATGAGCTCATAGGGCAAGCAATTAATTTTCTGATGCATGTTTTACAGAATTAAAACCAAACCATGCTGCTGCTGATTATCAATCACTGCAGGTGAAATCATGTAACTTTTTTTTTTTTTCTTCTGGGAAAAGGAGTTTTAAAATGGTCTACAGTTTTGTAGCACTTAGTGAACATCACAGAAGCCCAGCCTAAAACTTGCTTGACAACCTTTGTATTACTTTAGGATAAAATATAACTATCTTTATTTTACCTTGTGCTGGGGGCATCTGTATAAATATTTTACCCCGACATGCACACCTTTATGTTAGCATTCTTTTACACTTTACCTAAGGTTGCTATGCTGACCTTCAGCAGCCTAAGTCCATTGTGACTTCAGTTTTAAGGCTGAAAATAAATATTTTTCACCTTTATTAATCATTAAGTACCTTTTAAAAATAATCTCTAACTTAAGAATATTTCTTGACTTACTGATTTTTCCTAGTGGAGGAAGAAATTCCTTTGTGTAATTTAACAAGAAGTCTGTGACAATGTAGAACACCAAGTTGTAGTGAATGTCTTTCAAGCCTCTGAGATTTTGTTTCGTAAGCTCTCTTTCAAATCTCTTGTGAGGTTTTTAGTTTCTGCATTAGCTTGAGAGTAGCATAGTGACATTATGCTTGAACAGATCTCATTTTCAGAAAACTGCCCCATTCTAAGGAGGTGATCTTTGAATCATTGTTAACTATGGGCTCTTTTGAATATTATGCTTGGAAGAGTGGAACTATACCATAGCAGATGAAGTAGTGACAGAAATACTACTTCTGACCATTTTTGGCAAGGCAATAATCGAGTGTTTCATAGTAAAATTGTCCTACAATGCCAGTTAAAAACTTTCCCTAAATATGGTAGTGTAAAGGAGCAGATTGTAAAGGCAGTTCAGGCTCCAGGTCTTGCCTGAGATTGGAAAGTAAACACTTTTTATCAGGTTGAACATCCAGTTCTGACAGTGAGGGTAATTGCTGCATAATTGCTGTTTTGTTCTAAGAGTTTGTTGATTTGCTGAGGCCCAGGTGTATTATATTTGCTGGCATATCACTTGGAATAATAAATCTGTAATTATCTCCAGCTAGTTTTTGGGGAAAACTCCTGCTATACTCTTAGTGTTACAGAAGTGGCCCACGGTGTTTGAGATTGTTAGGCTACCTTGTCAGGAAGTCATGCTCTTTCTCTTGAGTCAGAAACAGTAAACAAGAAGCTGTAGTTGCTCTCATGACTCATAATATTTATGCCTACTTTGGAATCAGTGAAGCTTCTGAGAAAGATAACAGGTTTCTGAGTGCTATTTAGCTTCACTTTTTTCACTTCATCATCTGTATTATATTTTTGTAAATAAATGAAAATGGTAATAGACAGCCTAAGGTACTCTTTATGGCTAACAGGCTATTCATATTGTCATTTACTTGAATCTTTTTAACTTGGCTATCAAGTTATGTATGCACAATTTGAATAAAAGTTATTGCATCTTCAAGTGACATAACTCTTCTAAATACAAGATTTTTGAAGTATCATAGTATGGTTTGGGTTGGAAGGGACCTTAAAGATCATTTAGTGCCAACCTTTCTACCATAAGCAAGGATGGCACCCACTAGATAAGGTTTCTCAGGGCACCATTCAAGATGTCCTTGCACCCTTCAAAGGCATCCACAACTTCTCTGGCCAACCTGTTCCAGTGCCTCACAGTAAAAAAAATCTCCTTCTAATATCTGATCTAAATCTCCTCTCTTTCAGTCTAAGGCTATTTTTTCTCTTCCTGTCAGTACACACCCTTATAAAAAGTCCCTCTTTAGCTGCCATGTAGCCCTTTTAGGCACTGGAAGACTGCTGTAAGTTCTCCCTGGAACCTTCTCTAGGAAAAACAACCCAAACTTTCTCATCCTGTCTTCATAGGAAAGGTCCTCCAGCTCTCTGATCATCTTAGTGGCCCTCCTGTGAACTTGCTCTAACAGGTTCCTAGGCTGAGTATCCCAGAGATGGATGTAGCACTCCTCTATTCCTACAAGACTAGAGGGGCAGAATCACCTTCCTTGACCTGCTGATCAGATTCCTTTTGACGCAGCCCAGAATACAGTTGGCTTTCTGGGTTATGAGGGCACTTTGCTAGGTTATGAGAGCACTTTGCTGGGTTATGTTGGGCTTTCTGTCAACCAACGCCCCCAAGTCCTCCTCAGACCTGCTCTAAATCCATTCTCTGCCCAGCCTGTATTTGTGCTTTGGGTTACCCTGACCCAGGTGCAAAACCTTGCCCTTGGCCTTTTTGAACTCCATGAGGTTCGCACATGCCCAGCTCTCAAGACAACTGTTAAGTCCCACTGAGTGGCATCTCTTTGCCCCAGCGTATCGACTGTGCCACACAGCTCAGTGTTGTTGGCAAACTTGCTACAGGTGCCCTCATTCCAGCTGTTCATGTCGTGTTAAACAGTGCCAGTCTCAAAAACCAACCCTGAGGAGCACCACTCACACCTGATAATTAGCTACTACTGTGCAGCTCTAAGGCAGGTGAAAAGCTGTATCTCTTAAGCAAAACAAAGCATGTGCAGGGATTTGTACCACAGGACTGTAAGCTATTCTTTGGCTCTGTCTTATATGTGATGCTGTATTTTAATAAACATCATACATCTGTAAGATTTCTGAAGAGTATTTTCTGAACTGTATGAACTGTATTTTCTCTTTTCTCCTCACATTTAATGAAAATGCCATTTATACAGATTATGAAAAATGAGGTCTGTGCATTAGGCCTAAGACAAAGACATTGTATTGTGTATCAATGCAAATTAAAAGGTTAATGAATTATTATAATTGAATATGTTTTGAATCAGTCTGAATCAGTCCTTTTGTTTTCTGTGATCGTAATTTCTCTTATATTTCTGTTTCAATAAATAGCATTATTATTTATATTTCTAGTTGTATAAGCTGTCAGTAAGGTTCAGTACAGTAAAGGGTTGGGACAGAACATGAGAAGAGAATACAATAGAAAGAAGAAATGTGCTTCTATATATTTTTAGATTATGTTCACTGTCCTGCAGTTGATCTAAAACTTATAATTTAAAAAATTAAATAATCCATTAAATCTTGTTATAATTTAGAAGCCACACATTTAGTTTCAGTCATTATTTATTTTTATCTTTAATCATTTGGTATTAAATTGGGTGTACATGCAATTCGGAATGCTACACTTTTCTCTCATGTTCTTTAGATGTTTATCAGTATTTGTTCATGTGAAAATATGTACTAAAAGCAGATCAAATGCTACTTATAGACAGATTTATTTCAATACATGAACTGGAAAATCTATAATCACACTGACATTTTTCCAATATTTTAATATTACAGCTTGGACACAGATTCGTAGTAGTGATCTTTCTGGTGTACTGGGAAAGTTCCTTTCTAATTTTACTTATTCTTCTCCCATCCATATGCAAATAAACTCTTCTCTCTAATTTGTATCTTTTAACCATTATAGAGAATGAAACAATAAAACATATTATTGGTGAAACCAATTCATTACTTTGAGATTGAATCATCATTTCCTAAGTAGGATAAGTACTAGTTTAATTATTCTTTACCATTTAGAAACTCTGAAATTTAACTGGTTTTTGGGATGAAATTATCTGTTCACAATGGCTGTCTCACTTGAGGTGCTTATGAGCAAATTCAAGCATTTTTGAAGACCATGATATCAGGAAAATGCATTCCATTTTGGCCAGTAAAAAAAAAAAAGGCAAACTTTTTTATAAGTTCTAACTTTCTTGCACATTGAATCAGTGACCTGAAATTTGGCAAGGGGATATCTAACTAGATTCAGTTTGTAAAATTCTGATTTGCATAGGCTTACTCACTTGTTTAAGAGGATTTAGCTTACAGAAATGGAAATCCCCAAGAGCTTAGTCTGAGCTGCAGTCTTATCGGAGCTCTTAGCAATGTTTCTCTCTCTTATTATTATTTTCTTTTGGGGGGTTGGGGTGTAAGAGCACTCCATTTCTAACTTGGAGAAAGTCTACATTCAACAACCAAGTTTAGATGAAATTTATATGGAGCTCTGTGCTGGATAACCTTGGCTGAGTGCAATATGTCCAACAAAGCTGCTCCCACTCCCCCTCCTCTGCAGAACAGGGGAAGAAAATAAGATGATAAAACTCATGGGCTGAGTCTGTGACAGTAATGTACAGACCCAGCTAAGGGAAGATTGATATATTGCCTAATAAAAACACAGCAGGATAGTGCAAAGTGAACACAAAACTGAAAACTTCCCTCCACCTCCTCTTTTTCCCCGACTCCACTCTGTCATTCCCAACTCTTCTAACTTCTCCTTCACCCAAGCAGTAAGGGTGGATGGGGAATGGGGATTGTGGTGAGTTCATAACACTTGGTCTCTGCCACTCCTTCCTCTTCATGCTCTTCCCCTGATCCAGTGTGGGGTCCTTCCCATCATCTGCAGTTCTTGCCGTTCTTTTAGAGCTGCTTTAGCATGTATCCTTTCCATGGGATGTGGTCCTTCAGGAGTGGACTGCTCCACAAGTTGCAAATTCTTTCAGGCCTTATCCACTTGCTGCAGTGTGGGGTCATCCACAGGCTCCAGCAGCGATCTCCCTGTGCTGCAGACACACCACCTGCTTCCCTGTGGTCTTCACCAGGGGCTGCAGGGGAGTCTCTGCTCTGACATCTGGAGCACCTTCTCCCCTCCTTTCTCTCACCTTTGTGTTTGCAGGGTTGTTTCTCACATATTTTTATTGATCTTCTGTCACAGTTGTTTTCAGCATTTTTTTACTCTTTCTTAAATAGATTTTCACAAGGGCACCACCAGCATTTCTGATGGGCCCAGCTTTGGCCACAATAGGCCCTTCTTGCAGCTGGCTCTGTCCAACATGGGAGCAGCCTCTTCCCACAGAGGTCACTTCTGCAGACCCATGGCTACCAAAACCTTGCTGTCTAAACCCAATGCAAATGCACTACATGACTTTTGTTGGAGCAAACCCTGCTCTGTGTTTGTAGAGTTGATCTGGGGACTGTCGTGTGTGAGTGCGTGCATGTGTGTGTGTGTGTGTGTGTGTGTGTGTGTGTGTGTGTTTGTCGGAGAGCAGTATTTTTTCTGGGTTTTTGGGTTGGGTTTTTTGTGGTTTTGGTTTTAGTCTGCTGTAGCTTCCCTTTGGAAAGATGTGGTTGCCTTGTCTGAGAAGGGAATAACTGATCAAACTAGAAAGAAGCAGGATGAAGGGTCATGGGACCAGAACTTTGGCAAGAAAACAAGCCACATAAGTAAGTTTTGGTAACTGTTTCTCTGCAGAAAACCCTTTTGTTCTGTTCTGGAACCTTCTGCAAAGGTAAAAGCAAGGTCTAACTAACAGTCTTAGACCCTGACTAGATGTTTAGCTTAGCAAAACTGAAAAAGTTTTAATGACAGAAAAAAGTTGCTACCAAATGAAAACCTTGGTGGTATTGTATAGTCACATGTATATTCAGAATATGATGCAGGGAACCATTATTCAGGGTATCAGAGGACAAATGCCATTAAAGAAGATTTGCAGAGCTCGTGTAGATTTCCTTGATATTGTAAGACATCAACAGTTCTGAAAGGTTCTACAGATATTATGCTGCAAATAGATTCATTGCTGTCACAGACCAGCTCTGTATGTTCTCGATAGGTTCAACAGTCTTGGGTTTGGACTTTTATCTGTACAAATTTACCATTAAAGAAGAAAAAGAATAGCATTATTCATAGCAAAAGGGTCAAAATTCTCTGTACAACTCTGTTTGACTCCCACAGGGTCAGAAAATAATCTCCTGAATTAGTTCATTTTCATTTATATGGTCTTCAAAAGCATACTGACTGTTGGAGATTAAGCTGTTTAGTCTTTTGAAACATTTTATTTTCCTGAAGATTTTCTAAAGATGAGTGAAAGGCCTTGGTCAAATCATCAATGATGTAAATGAGATTCCTGTTACTCCTCGTATTATTAAAATAGAGTATTGCATGTTCTAATAATAACATAGAATATTTTGTAAACATTGAAGGACCACGTTCTCTATGACTTCAGTTTCTTTATGATGATTACAAACATGCTTACGCTTTTCTCAGTGAAATCGAATTATTTAGTCTATGGAAGAAAATCATTCCTATTTTAAAATGAGAAAAGCCACACCCACTTAAATAAAGATGATTCAGGCACAGAAATTAAAGAATTTATATAACTACTAATAAATGGATTTTAGGCTTTATGCTATCTTGAAAATTATTTCGGATGTTTCTGTGTTTGGTGACTACCCATTCATATTGTTTTTTCCTTTTGACAGGTTAAGCAGTGACCGCTAGTCTAAGGAATATTCTTTGTATTTGTAGTGAAACTGTTCATGTAAAGGATTGCAGACTCCAATAAAATTCCTTAGTATTGTTTTTCCATTTATTCTTCCTTGATAATGCCTAATATCTATAGTTCCATAAAGAAAGGTAACAATATCTGCTATTAAAAGTTATATTAAGGGAGAGCTGTTGAAATTCATAGATGTTTTCTCTCTTTAACAAAATTACTTTATTTTTTGAGGTTTAACTATGTGATACAGGACTCCAGAGTGGCAAAGTGTATTTTAATCTTTAAAATAAAAAAGTTACATGAAACTTTATTCAAATTATTCAGTGATCCATCTCTAGTCCAGCTAAAGTCAGGTACATTAAGGGAAAGTCATCCTGAATTAGATAACTATGCTCCAGTGTAGTTCCTCCAGGCTGAAGTAGCTGTGTTAAGGAAAGCAAATTAACATGCCTCTTTCCAACCCATTCTCTAGATTCTTGACAGAAGGAAATTAGCTGAAGAAGAAAGGTGTGATTGATTAAAAGCTGTAGTGTTTGGGAAGCAAAGGGGATTGAATAGGCAAACAGGAATGTAAAGATATGTGTAGACACTGCAGTTTCAGAAGAACACAATGGGAGGATAAAACGTCTCTTTTGACATGCATCTTCACGTCAAAATTACACTGAAACAAGGCAAGTATTACTGCAATACAACTGAAGGAGAGAGGCTGTACTAATGGGGTTTGGGACAATAAAGTTATGAAGGGAACAGAAATCTCTTGAGGCAGCATAGATGGAATACAGACATTGTTGCTAATTCTCACAACTTTAACTGAGATTTCTGTAAGTGTTGAGATACCAGCTGTTTTTACAAGCAGATGTGGAATTAACAAGATACTGTGATTTAGCAGTATTTCAACAGAAATTTAGGAAATACCCCAGTTTTTGTGAACGTTCGTATGAACGAGAAGTCCCATGGTGCTATTAAATTGTTGTATGGATAAAGTTTTACATAACTGTTCATTTTCTAAACCTAAATTAAGAGAGTAACTTATTTTATTGGAGGTGTGGTTATTGTGTAAAACCCCACAGGGCTCATTCATTAGCTGGGCTAATTTATTGCTCACTGAGTAGTAAATAACTCAACTTTAGATATGGAACAGACTCCTGAACAGGAAGAGAAGGAATATGCATACCCATAAAGTCTATAAGTACTTAAAATATTTAATAGAACATAAATATGAAATATTTTATCCTAGTAGTAGAAAACTTCAGATAAATTATGCAATAAAAATCATGTTGACATAACTGCTATCCCTCTGAAAAATCTATTGTGGAGAATGGCTGTAACTGGTTTTCTTGGTATTAGAAATGTTAAGCACTTGTGATATACATAAAATACTACTTTTAATGGTGCCTGCCATTGTTTACTTACTTCATTCTCAGAGGAGCTTCATCTGACTTTCTCATGAGTGTTGTTATACAAATTATCCTTTTTTAATTACTTACCCCATTTTTTTCTTTGTGAAATGAATTCTGGCTCATCAATTTACATGATCAGGAAATGAGAAGTACCCTGACAATTGGCACAATTCAGCAAGGGTGCAGAAGGTAATCACCACCTACATAGTAGGGAAGGAACAACTCTTCTTTTATAGGTTTTTTTCTTCCCATAGAATTTGGGGAGAATAGAACCAACTCTCTAACCCTGAATAATGCATTGTAGACTAAACATCTCATGAATTCCTACAGGGACAAGACTGCTTAAATCCTCCTCGTCCTCCTCTCCTTTCCTCCCTTTGCGTATCTGTTTCTTCTGTAATGGGACCCAGGAGCACAGAGAAGGTGCTGCAACAATGTAATGGGTCTCTCACCTGGAGCAGTTAGGCACAGCTGGAAAACAATGGAAGATTCATTCCCTATCCTCACACTTGCTAATTGCTGAAAAATAATAGCCACATGACACATTAGAGGAAATTCTTCTTTCCTATCTTTTAGGAAAACAAGCTAAAAAAAGGAAAAAAAAATTAAAATAAATATAAAACCTATTGTGGTCAGAATTGGGGGTGAGAAAATCACACTAGTTGTTCTGGGTAAAACTAACGGTTAAGGTGAAAGTTATTTTATATATCTGGATTTCCCAAGACATGGAATCTGTAGATAAAAATCAGATAGGTAGAAGGCAGTAAGAGTACTGATAACCTTTAAAATATAACTGAAATTCACCTGGCAATAGACGCTTTGTTCTCTTGCAAATGAACTTCCATCCTTTGTTTATAGAAATACTCATGCTTTAACAGTTATCTGTTAAATAAGTTATAAGTTAAATAAGTAGTAAGTTATATGATAATTTTTTAAAATTATCTTTTTTTATTTGAAGATATGTATAAATATTACATTATTTAGAAGAAGGTATCATGTGTTAGGTGATTCAAATTTCTTTTTTTTTTTTTACGGATCATAGCAATATCTAAACCCTATTACAAATAAATGTGACCAGTCTCCAATCTATTACCATGTAATTTGGTAAGCATGGGCTAAGATTGCTGAAATTGGTCCAAAAATGTTTATCTGCTATATATCTTTAAGATTATGGTCTTTGAGTATAAATACGATGAAGACATATGGTATAATTTGCCAATTGTTTACATTATTTATCATTTTGATTTGCACTGAGAAATATATGTGTTCTTGATTCCTGAGTTACTAATTTTTATATTCCTGATTTCTGTTTTTTCAGTGCATGTTCTCCTTAATATTTAAGTTTTAATTTTCAAGATAAGATGGATGATGTGATAGATTGACTCTGGCTGAATGTCAGATGCCCACCAAAGTGGCTTTTTCACTCCAATCCTCATCAGGACAGGGGAGATTAAATATAACAAAAAGCTTATGGGTCAAGATAAAGGCAGGTTGCCAGCTACCATCACATGCAAAACAGTCTTGACTTGGGGAAATTAATTTAATTTGCTGCCATTCAAAATCAGTATAGGATAATGAGAAATAAAGAACTAAATCTTTAAACACCTTCCCACCACCCCTCCCTTCTTGTTGGGCTTAATTTTATTCCAGGATTCTCTCCCTCCTCCCTCTCAGTGACACAGGGGGACAGAGAATGGGGACTGTGGTCAGTTCATCACACATTGTCTCTGCCATTGCTTCCTCCTCATGGGGAGGACTCCTCATACTTTTCCTCTGCTCCAGCATGGGGTCCCTCCCGTAAGAGACTGTCTTCCACAAACTTCTCCAACATGGGTTCTTCCCACAGGCTGCAGTTCTTCACAAAATCCTCCACCATGGGTCACTTTCAAGGGGCACCGTCCTTCAGGAGCAGGTTGTACCAGCACAGGTCTCCTGAAGGGTCACAAGTGCTGCCAGCAAACCTGCTCCAGGATGGGCTCCTCTCTCCACAGGTCCTGCCAAGAACCTGCTCCAACACAGGTTTTCCACAGGGCCACAGCCTCCTTTGGGCATGCACCTGCTGCAGGTGTGGCTTCTCCAGGGGCTGCAGGTGGATCTCTGCTCTGCCATGGACCTCCATGGACTGCATGGGCTGCCTCTCCATGGTCTTCACCATAGTCTGTGCAGGGTGTGAATCCCTGCTATGGTGTCTGAAGCACCTTCTTTCCCTCCTCTCTGACTCTGGTGACACAGAGCATTTTCTCTGATATTCTCACTTCTTTCTGTGGCTGCTGTTTGTTGAACTTTTCTTTCTTTTTTCCCATTCTTAAATACACTATCCCAGAGGTGCTACCACTGTAGCTGATGGGTTCCTTCTTGGCAAGCAGCAGGTCTCTCTTGGAGTCTGCTGGCATTGGTTCTGTCGGACATGGAGAGAGGAAGCTTCCAGCAGCTTCTCACAGAATCCACCCCTGTGGCTCCTCCAATATCAAAACTTTGCCACACAAATCTACCGATGATTACACTAACATCCATTCCTTGGCCTTTGTAAGTGAAAGTTACACAAATTGCATCCCCCACTGGAGATATTCAAGTACTGTCTGGACACAATCATGTGCAATGTGTTCTGGGATGACCCTGCTTGAGCAGAGAGGTTGGACCACAGGACTCACTGGGCTCACTTCCAGCCTTACTCATTCTCTGATTCTGTGAAATATATAATGGTATATTTTTCTAACTTTTTGAATGAGCAAATCCTGCATTGGGAACATTAGCACAATTTCAAAACTGAGTTAGATATGTGTATTCAGTAATGTGTATATAAATTGTACATTCTGTGGTGTTTCAAAGTGGGATTACATAGATTTTTACGCATTATCTTGCAAAATGTCAGTATGTCAATATATGATGGTGAATGTTTGTACATTTTGCATAACCAATTCAAATATCAAACAGCAAGCTTTATCCTTTTTCAATCACATAGTTGAACTGTTTCTTTTCACATAGTGTATTTAGTTCATCCAATACTCTTTGTTTCAAGAACTAGTATGTAATGAATTCAAATGCTGTTTTACTAATGACTAAACAAATCTAGTTGTGTGTCATATTTCCTTTGATATGGTCAGTAAAACAAATAATGGGCATTATTCTAAGATGTTGTTGAAGTAAAGAATGAGTGTTTGCCTGGTGTTTCCCTGAAGGACTCCAGATTTTGAACATCTACTGAAGTAATCGAGTCCTCAGTATTGCATTTTTCCAGTATGTACCAGTGATCCCTTTTGTTTCAAAATTGTTTTCCTTATAAGAATCACATTCTTATCTTTTATTTACCCTTGAGTTACAGGAAGGGAAAGATAGACGAGTTACCTCTTCAAGCCCTAACTCCACTGTGATTCTGTCAAAATGCATTTGTGTAGTAAGTGTCCATTTCTTTCCCCAAGACCCCCTTTAGTCACCTCCAAAATGGGCCTGTCCTTCACAAAGAGAAAGGGTACGAGGAAAAGAACATTCCTATTTTGCTATCCCTGTACTAATGGCTACTGTAGCCTTGGGCTCTCCCTTCAGTAACTCATTGATTAGAAATCTGAAAAATCTTTCAGTGAAATATGCAAAAGTAACATAAGAATATTTTAAAATTAAAGCAGATGGTTATATTAATTTTCTTTATATTATTCTTTTCGTTTTCCCTTGATATTTTTCTACATATTTCTTGTAAGAAAATACTTCAGCAGTTATTAACTTAATTTAGTGCTGTGCAACCCCAAACTGTACAAATTTGTTTAGGATAATCACTGTTTCCAAACTGAGTATCCTAAATAGTTTCAATGGGAGTTTATCTTTCCAAAAAAAAAAAAAAGCTTTCTAACATGACTAGAAATCGTGCGTCCTTTTACTGTTACAAATGTCCTTTTACAAATGTCCTTCTTTGTGAGATAATTTCTGAAAACAAAAATGTATTTCCTTTTCGGTCTCAAAAGCCTTAAAATGCAAAAGAACATGCCTGATTCATTGTTAACACATTTAACAAATTTTGTTTATGGATAGAGGTTCTTTTCTCTTTTTATAAGTCTACAAGGGAAATAAGGACTCTTTAACAAATACTAGCATAAGGTGGTGGTTTTTTCCTTAGGCACAAATAGCGATACTCATCTTTTGTATCATAGTGGAAGTGATCACAGGAAAACAAATATCCATCCTAACCATCTCTTATTGTAGCTAATATGAAGTGCAAATCTCAAAAAACAAAATGAATTGTAAAAATGAACAAAAATCAATACGTAAAACTACAAAGTAACCAAAATATAAAATAAAATACAGAAATGTGCTTAACCAATAAATTTACTTTTGACTTTTCAAGGTAGCTATTACATATAATAAACATATTCCAAATGCTTTCACTATGCAATATCTGTAGAAATAGTGTTTCCACTAAAATATACTCTAATACAAATGCTAATACAAAATTTAGAGAGTATATGAAAGTGTTGCAAGCAATGCATTCAGGAATGTTTTAAAGAATTAAGGAAATACTTGCTATAAATATAAATGGATTCAGATGGTTTCAGGATGGTTTCATTCATTTAAATCCATTATTCATATAACATTTTGTTCAACTTAATTTCATTTATGAGAGCAAATTCAGTATAATGGATGTAATCTCTGAAATGCAGCAACCACATAGCATAAAGGGTATTTTTTTTCCAAGTAGCTTGTGTAAATGATTTTACTCTACCTAATATTTTTTTTTAATGCAGAACTTTTAAATCCTAATAGGGATAGCTTTGGTCAGCTATATATCTTTTTAAATTTGAGAAAAAAGCATGGAAACTCTTGCCCAGCTGCATCAAATAGTAGCCACAAAAGAGATTAAATTGAAGTAGGTATAAATACATTTAGTGCCTAGTATATATTGTTTGAGGAAACTACATTAAGTTACATGATGTTGTCACTTATTGGAGAACTGATTTATAGAATACATTTGTTTATAGCATATGTTTGTTTTCCCAAATGAAATATGAAGTGACTTAAACACTTGCAATAGTATTAATCTACCAGGACAGCCTAGGAAAACTTTGTATTTCTTTGGCAGTTAAAAACTCAGCAGTTCTGTAGATTTGACATTAGCAGTCTCACAAAGATTGAAGACAGGAGAATGAGTTTGTGCATTCTTTGGGATAGTTTATGTTGTCTCTTCAGGACAACTATAACTTTTTTTCTGAGGTCTGTGATCTCAGGATAAATTGAACCTGGTTTTATCCTTTTATAATAATGGATTATATCAATCTTTTCGTGGAACTGTTTGGAAAAAAATACAAATAAACCAATAAGAAATGTTAAAATTTTTTTTGTGCTTTTTCTTGGATTGTTTTCTTTCGATGTTTTTGATTTTTCTTTAGCCAAACAAAATAGTAAAGCTTTTCAAAACTCTGTGAAGTGTTTTTTAAAATAACCTTCAACTCGTTTTCAGTTTCTTGTTGAAATGGAATGTTCTTTATTTTCTTCTTGTCACATTTTAATTGTATTTAGAGCCTTAATATCTGAAAGCTTTGAAAAATCAAGTGTATGCTGCTGCAAATATTACCTTTGAAAAATGGTTTGAGTTAAAATCAAATCACTTACTGTTTGTTTGTTTAGGGGCTTTTTTTTTTCCTCATACTCAAAGTATCATACATGAAAATGTTAAAAAATGGCAGCAAGGCCTTTCAAGAGAAATCCTTAGACTATGGTACAGGGATATTTGTTGCTGTCATTGCATGAAAAATTATTTTTATAGTTAGCATCTCTAATGAAAGAAGTGTGGTAGTTGGACTGGAAAAGGATAAAAAATTTTGTTCTGAACTTCCATTACTTACGTACCATATTTCCTCTATTTGTAGATGATGAGTGTATTCTTAGGTTTCTTATCTGGAGTACAATATTTTCTTTGCAAGTTTCTGATACATAACAGATTGCATCCAAGGGTGCTGAGAGAACTCTGTCCAAGGCCGTTTTCCTATCATCTTTGGCAGTTTGTCAAGCTTAGGAGAGATGCACAAAGACTGGAAACAAGTTTTATGACCTTTAACAAAAGCCTGGCCTATGCAAATTTCAATGCTTGGGGAAATCACAGATCAAGTCTTCTTGAAAGATGTTTTCTGGCACATGAAGAAAGCGACTGTGAACAGCTAATTTATTAAGGGTAAAACCACACCTGACCAAGCTGATTGCTCCTTTATAAAATGTTACTTGGTCATTGAACAGGGGAACATCAATGGATGTTGCCTACTTCATACTTTCCAAAGCTTTTCTCTCTGTCCACTCATCCAGAGTTGGATATGTGAACCTAATGTCCTGACTTGAATGAAAGAATTTTGTCAGAGATAACCAAATGGAAGAAAAAAGCAAAACAAAACACCAGTAGAAAACCAACCAATAAACAAATAAACAAGTAAAACCCCCTTAACAGAACAAACAAAAACATCCAAGCAATCATTCCTTCCCTCCATAATACCCCAACAGGTTGGATGGTAGGATAGAAGGTAGTAGTAAATGGCTCATATTGTACTGGAGACCAGTATATCCAGTTTTGAGAGACTGATTAACTGAAGTGGGTGTGACAGAGGCCTGTGGAGATGAACAGGGACTTGAGCACTTGCCTACTTGTGAGGAGAGCCTGAGAAAGTAGGGTCTAATATCAACCTGTCAGAATCTTTGAGGAGGTTTTTGAGAAGACAGAGGCAGGTTCTTTGCATTGGTACGGGATGGAAGGCTGGTGTAAGTTAGAGCAGGACTAGATATGAGGAAAAACTTTTTACCACACAGACAGGACAGGTTTCCCAGAGCAGTCATCATCCTGGGAGGTTTTCAAAACCCAACTGAATATATCCTGAGCAACCTGGTCTTAGCTCAGTGTTGACTCTTCCTTGAGCAGAAGCCTACAGACCTCCCGAGGTCCCATCCAGGAGGTACCAGGAGGAGAAAAGTCAAGGCACAGCTGTGCCAGCGGTGAGGGAAAGCATACGCAACCCAATATGAGTCATAAGCATGCTTCCGCGTTTATTCAGATCGCTACAGGTTATATAGCGTTACAGTTAATTACGCAGAAAGTTACAAGATCATTGGTTAAGTGTCAGAAGGCTGTATTTTTCAGTTCTTTCCCATGCAGAGCCTTGCTGCTCGTGGACACCTGTTCCACACAGAGCTCCTGCTATCTTAACTCCTCCACTCCTTACATTCCTGTGTGTTCCTCCTTCGTCTCTTTCCCACTGGAATCTGAAGATGGTACTTTTCCAGATGATGTTTTTTTCTCAGTGCCTGTGCTAGGCCCTTGGCCTGAGCCGGGCCTGAGCCAGACACTCTCACAGCTTTTACACTTTACTTTGCTCGCACAAAGCCTTCAACGATCCACTGCCTTGCATTTTCCAACACAGCTGAAGCTGAACCTGACTAGGGACATGGCAAATAACAACAAGGATTTCTTCAGGTACATAGGACAATAAAAGAAGATGAAAGAAATTGTACCTGCAATCATGAGCAAAACTGAAGACCTGGTTACAACAAGGAGAAGGCTGAATCTTTTTGTCTTGAGCTTCACTAGCAAGGGCTCTGGCCATATCACTCACCTCACGGAATGAGAATATGGACTGAGACAATGAAGTGCTATCCACCATAGGGAAAACTACCCAGGTTAAAGGCCATCTAAGGAACCCAAAGTTGAACAAGTCCATGGGACTTGGTGAAGTATATCTGAGAATCCTGAGGGAACTGACAGATGAAGTTGCTAAACCGCTATCCACCATCTTTGAAAAGTTGTGACAGATTAGTGAAGTACCCATTAATTGGAAATGGGAAAATATGGATCAGGAATTGGCTGGATGGTCACCTTCAGTCAGCAGTTCAACATCTGGGTGTAGACCTGTGATGAGTGGTGTCCCTCAGAGGGACATCATCTTTTTCAGGCACATGGGCAGTGGGATTGAGTGTACCCTCAGCCAGTTTGCTTATGATGTGAAACTGTGTGGTGCAGTCAGCAAACTGAAGGGAAAAGATGACATCCAGAGGGACCTGAGCAGGCTTGAGTGATGGGCATGGGTGTACCTCATGAAGTTCAACAGCACCATGTGCAAGGTGCTGCATCTGGTTAAGGGCAGTCCTAAATATGGATACAGGCTGGGTGAAGAGCGTATTAAGAGCAGACTGGCACATAAGGATTTGAGAGTATTGGTGGAATGGAAAACTGTTCCGATTTGACCATGTGCTCTTGCAGAGCAGAAAGTCAATTGCCTACAGGGCTGTTATGAAAGGAAACATGGCCAGCAGGTCAAGGGACATGATTCTCCCCATCCACTTTTGTGAGAACTCTCCTGGACTACTGCATTCATTTCTGGTGGTCCTGGCATAAGAAAAACATGAACCTGGTAAAGCAGGTCCAGAGGAGAGCCGCAAAGATGATCAGAGGGCTGAAGCACCTCTGCTATGAAGACAGGCTGAAACACTGTGGGTCATTTAGCTTGGAGACGAGAAGATTGTGGGGAGATCTTATAGCAGCCTTCCAGTACCTAAAGAGGGCCTACAGGAAAGATGGGGATGGGCTCTTTATCAGTGATAGGATGAAGGGTAAAGGTTGTAACTGAAAGAGGGTAGATTTACACTGGATATAAGGAAGATATCTTTCGTGATGTAGGTGATACACTGGAATGGGTGTCCCAAAGAAGTTGTAGATATCCCATAATATGAAGTAATAAAAGTTAGATTGGACAGGGCTTTCTTTTAGTAACCTGATCTAGTGGAAGATGTTCCTGGCTATGGGAGGAGGGTTGGAGCTAGAGGATCTTTAAGGTCCCTTCCAACTCAAATCTGATTCTGGCTTGAACCACCCCATGAATTTATGAAAGACGTATGAGTGGAGATGTTTTTTAGAAGATTCCTCCATGCCTGTAACTACTGAAAGTTCAAAACAGAATGTAACTTGAGAGAATATCATAGCTCTAACACTTGTAGAAGTAGAAATCATTCAGATTCCTTGCAATTAAGACTACTAAGGTAAAATGTTATTTGAGTATAGAGAAGTTCTTTTGCATATATTTACATAACATCTGTGTATATATATTTGTATATATTCTTGTGTATCTATAGCTAGCCTCCTTTTGACTTTGGCCAGTTCTTTTGGTGCCACTAAGCCCTTTTCTGCCATGTCAATGGTTCCTCAATTTGAGCTGCATTGAAACATGGATAGTGTTTGCACACTAGCGAGCTAGTCTCTGTTTCTACTCTTTAAGAGTTCATGTTCTAGTAGCAGTATTTTGCTTAATGTTGTTATTGTGTAAAATTTTATGAAATAAAGTACGGTAGAAATACTTTTCCTCATATCCTTTACATTTCAAGTGTTCTATAAACACAAAGTGTTCTGGTTTTTCTAATCCTTTGTAGTGGTTTAACCCCAGCCAACATCTAAGCCCAACACAACCACTCACTCATTCCCCCTGCTGGCATTCCTTATGCAGAATTTCTTCCTTGAGAAGGTGCAGTATAGAATCAGACTCAGTGATGCATTTTGACAACTGTTCTTATGTAGATGATTTTAATTTTCTTAGAATTTTCTACATGTCAACATATACATGTAGGGAGTTTGTTCTATTCTTCTATCAATAAAATCCTTATTTATTTCAACAGAAATTGAAAAGGAAAGCTGTGGGGATCCTGGAACACCATTGTATGGTATCAGAGAAGGGGATGGATTTTCTAATCGTGATGTTTTAAGGTTTGAGTGTCAGTTTGGATTTGAATTAATTGGAGAGAAGTCTATCATTTGCCAAGAAAACAACCAGTGGTCTGCAAACATACCAATCTGTATTTGTATGTACCAAATATTTTCTTCTTATTATTTTTAAGGCATAAATTTATGATAAGTTTTTACTTACAGATAGTAATTTGTGTGATTGCAGAGTTAGTACAAAGTAATTAACTCTCCTGACAGAATGAATTTACTTTTGTTCAGTGTCAGGTTTGTGTAATGTACATGCCCAAGAGACAGGTTCTAGAATTGCTAAAATATTTTTTTCTCTTATAGCAACTCTTGAAGCAGTTGTCTTTATGTACTTTGACATAGTAGTCTATTATTAGCTTTTTTTTTTTTTGGTAGGATTCTGTTGATTTTATGGTGTATATTTTGTATAATATGCTTTTGATAGCTAGTCTTGCAAGTTAATATACTTCCTTAGATTAGAAGTTGCTGAATTGAAATCAAGTGTTTAAATTATTTACATTTTCCTCATGTATTATATATTAATACCTTTTAGCACTTAAATTATCATAGATATTTATAGATCTCTTCAGTTGCATTATACAGCATAAGTAAAACCAGTGTTGTAATACTTATTTGTGGCAGCACTTTCCTTAACTTTTCCACTTAAATAGTATGGATGAAATATATTTAGAGTGCTATCAGTTGCAACTCCATTTAATATGGCTTAACTAAATTGGTTGAATATAATACATTATTGTCCTGATAACAACAAAACATATCTTGTCTCTTTGAGGCTTGTTAATTTCTTGTACCTCTGTGTGAACAACAAATGATAAGGGCACTATTGACTTTGTGCCCCTTTAATGTGCTCAGTGGGAGGTCTGCTCATCTAAATAGTTCCCTACAAGAGAAAGTAAGTGGTGCCAAGTGATTGTTATCAAGGCTAAATTCTAAGGACTGCCATGGATTTCCAATGCAACCAGAATGTTCATTATTTCTTGTGGGCACTGCTTGGGAAGTAGTTTTATTGAGAGGAAGGGAATACAAAGATTGAAAAAACAGCTTTCTTTCCAGATTCACATATCACAACAAATAATGAATTATTCAGTTGAAGTAATCAGCAAGTTTAAAGATCTCTTGCAAAAATTTAGCACTGAAACAAGTTCTTATTGAAGTGTTTTATTCTGTTATCTAATTTCTGTCTCTTCTTTTTTGGCAGTTCCGTGTCTTTCCAATTTCACTGCACCAATGGGAACAGTTCTTTCACCTGATTATCCAGAGGGATATGGGAATAATTTAAACTGTATCTGGACAATAATTTCAGACCCTGGCAGCCGAATTCATCTTTCCTTTAATGACTTTGACTTGGAATCTCAGTTTGACTTCCTTGCAGTTAAAGATGGCGACTCTCCAGATTCCCCCATAATTGGAACATTTACTGGTGCCGAAGTTCCTTCCCATCTTACCAGTAATGGTCATATTTTACGTCTGGAATTTCAAGCTGACCATTCAATGTCAGGACGTGGATTTAACATCACTTATAACAGTGAGTAATAGTATTTCTTTACTGTATGTGTGTTTTGTTTTCAACGTACATTCTAGGAGATAGGCAGAAGTATTTAAAAATGATGCTATGGTAATACACCTTTAAGCAATTCCAATGTACCTGAAAATTCCTAATTTAGGTGTTTGGATTATTGTTCGAATACTGGGCTAGGGCTGAAAATATGTGCATAGTTCTCATTTATGGATTTAGAGATCATTGTGATGGGAGTGTTTGGAAGACTGACAAATCAGGCCAGTTCCAAACTGTATTAGAGGACTTTACTAAATTTGCTGACAGTGCAGTTTGTGCCTCATAATATTAATCACCACCATTGCTGTACTAAGCTGTTATTCTTCAAAAGTCTTATGTTCAGCTGTGAACATACATAATATCTTGGAGCTGATGGCTGCAGTCTTTACTAGCTCCTAGTCACTGCAGTTACATGAGCAGCCATAGGAGCTCTTTGATCGGTCAAACCACAGTAGACTTGGGTGTTTTTTAGCTCTTTTACCTTTCTTGCCAACGTTTACTGACCAGATAATAATAGTTGAAGGTGATATTGACTATTTTCTCCAGAACTAAATACCATTAGCACTTGTTCACCTTTTTGCTGGCAAAACTGTTACATTTCTGCTGAAACACATATCAAGAGCTGCCTATGTTGTGTTGCTACCAAATTATTTCACATTTATTCCACACTAAAATCCAGCAGGTTATATTCCCAGCTAGTACAGACATGGTGATGCAAGGCCAGAGCATGAATAATTGCAAAATACAGTGTGAAACTTTCCTGGGAGCATATGCAAAATTAAATTTTGTCACTCCAGCAGTATCCTGAAGTATCAAACTTGCTGCTATGTGTAGAGCATGGTAGGAATAAGAGAATGTCTAGTAGGGGGTTCATCATATCCTTCAGCCAAAGCTTCTCCATCTCAACAATCCCCCCACATATGGATATTTGATTTCTTTTTTTTTTTCTTTCTGATGGTAGGGGTAGCAGACTAGTTTTCCATGCCAACAGATAGGAAAAAATTAAGCAAAATATAATAAATATTTTAATATTTGAAAAAGTGTTCTGTCATGTGTAACTAGTTCCATTCCTGTCTTTCTCCCTAACATAGAAGAGTATATATAATTCCAGAGGCTTACTTGAGATGTGGGAGAATCTACAACAGCATGATTTGAAGAGCATATCTCTCCTTCTCAGAAATGTGTTACCTGCTAGACGATATTAAAAAAAAAAAACTTTGTTGCTTAAGCTGTTTTACTCTAAAAAAAAACTAAACTAACTATTAAATCAAAGAGGAAATGAGAGATTAACTGAGGTTGGTAATTGAGAGAACCAGACTCCATGTTTTCCTCAAACAAATGTAAACAATATTATTTTCGTGATATTTTAAGGACTAAATTTCCCTGTGGCTTTCTACTTTTCTCACGCCATCTTTCACCTCTCCATCTTTATTTTTTCTCTCTCTTTATTTCTGTTTTGGTTTAGGTAGTCAGTCTTTCAGAAAATTATTTATTAAGATCTACATTGAACATTGCTGTCTGCATTGGAAAGAGATAAACTGATACCAGATTATTCTGTAAACCTCTCTTTTTTCGAATATTATCTTACATTTCGGCTCTCAGCCCTCAGATTCATCCTCAGATCATTTGTCACAAATGTACAATGTAAGCATGGAGAGCATGTGGTGTCTTCTTACTGGTTTCTATAGGTACCATTCATCGTTGTAAACTAACCTTTGGCCAGTAGCTACATATCTTAGTACCCTAACTCAATATTGGAAAGTCAGGGCTTATTCAGAGCTACTGAAATATTAAATCAGTTATAATGAAAATGAGATACTGACTCCGTGTTTATTTACAGAAGTTGTAACATTTGGTTTATATTTTCTTTTGTCTCATGTCCTTTTAATATTTATAACATTTAGCTTACTACAAAGTTTCATTGTGGTGTGCTCGATGCTGTCAAGCCTAAATCTAGTGATGAGAAAAACCAGAATCAATTATGGGAGGATCTAATATGTCTTCTGGGATAGAAATTAGGCGTGTGTATTATTGGATATTCTCAAGTCATCCCATTTTGCAGAACTAGAAATAAATATAGGTCAGTTAATGTAGAAGTTATCACAAAAATGAAAGATGGAGAAAATTAGCATGGAATGATCTTCATATTTGGTTTTTATTTTGAAATAAACTAATTTATCAAACACTGTCGGTACTTCAGATTTAATATTTCAGTGCCACAGAAATCGACTTTTCAGAAAAATTCTGCTTCAAAAAATTTACAGACTTCCTTGGGCATGTAGTAGTCTGATCATGTCATTTAAAGTAGGCACAGATAGTATCAAGTGGTACAATTCTAATTTTATAAAGAAGCAACAATCCAGTATCAACTTCTACCAGTTGCATAAAGAAACCAATGAACTCTGAAAAGAATTTAAAGAAGTGTTTTATACATTTGAGTAATTTAACATATTTATATTTCTATTTCTTTTCATGGGTGTGTTTGTGCATGTGTTTGTCAAACTCTGTAGCTGTAGTCTATTTACAAAAGCAACAATATCTCCAGATAATGTCTCTACTATTTCTTCAGTAAAGACAGCTGTGATCTGATAAATTACAGGACTAATCTTCCCATAATAAGTAGTTTAGGGCCAAGAGAGATGATAAAAAAGGAGTGAATAGAATTTCACTCTGTCTTAGCATTTGTAAACCCAAAGTTAATTAAAAATATCCATTTTTTGCTAACACTCCAGCTGATATATTCCGAAGCTATCAGTCTCTTTTTGTCCCTTCCAAGAGTAGAAACAGTATGTCACAGAAACAGTAACTAGTTTGATCAAACTAAAGATGGATCAATCCTTTCTAATAAGAATGTAGGCTAATAATGCAAATAACTTCATTGATGCTTTTGAGGTGTAGGATAGAGAAGAATAAAACTGAGTTACTTTTACATAATCTGATTATGTAATGATATTTCTCAGAAACTAATGCCATATTTATTTTTATTACAGAAACATGTGTGATATCAAATAATTACTTTCCTTCCAGTAAAATTGAACATAAATTTAACTTTTGCCGGAGTTAAGCAAAAATTAGATTTCAAATATGTCATCTTTGAGTTATTTCACGAAGTCTAACGAAGATTTTCTAATTAGTTAAATTTTGGGACCACAGTCTAGTCGAAAATGGATGATACAGAGAATGTTCCAATAACCAAGGGAATAGGAACTCAAAAGGCTGTGATCTTCTCCTTGGAAAATGAAGCAGAAGAGTGTTTTGCTAGGTGCAGCAGAACACAGGGACATAGCAACCTAAAACTACATTGGTTTAAGTTGCTATGGAAATGCATACTTACACCCGATTCCCTGTTTCGCCTTTATATCCCAAACCCAGGAGCTGTTATTAATATTTCTGGTGCCTGTGGAGATATTTATAAAGTCAGTCATCCCCTAATCCTCCCTGTAATAAGCTATATGCATTGAACTCCTCAGTTCAAGGGAAAGTATGAGCCTTTTATCATATTTGTGGCTCCTTTATGAATGCTTCCCACTTTATATATGTCTTTGTTTAATTATGGAGAACAGAGCTAGACATAGTATTGAATATAGTCACATAAATTACAAGCAATAAATTTATATAGTCTCATTGCTTCAGTCTAGATTTCCTAGCTTAGGTTAGAACAGACAAAATGCATGCATTAAGTGCTGTGTGACAGTTGGAGCCATGTGACAGAGAATGCTTATTTACTTCCTGTGACAAAGGATTTAATGCAGAGGAGACTAATAAGTTGCCAGGTCCTCCATGGGCAGGCATTCCAAAAATCATACTTACGCTAACCTCCCTTTGGGCTGAGTTGGATGAGTATTTTGAGCTGGAGAGCATCTTCCAGATTGTTTGATTTATGCTAGCTGGTGGTCTTTCAGCTGTTGGTCATTAATTGGGGTGTAGGAAGTGCTGGGCAAGTAACTTCAAATAAGCTTAGACCTGCTTTTTGTGTCAGTTATGTAGATATTTTTTGTTGCTGTTTTCGTTACAGCTGTTTAATTGTGCTAGCAAAAGTTACAACCTGATGAATTACAAACCTGAAGGTCAAACTATGGACCTCTGACATCAGCCTAATTGCTCGAGTGATTTCAGCTCAGTGGACCAAGACATGGACAATCCCAGATGATGGGTTTATATCCAAAGACTGATTTAGTGTGGTTAGTTGCGGTGATAGGGTGTGTTCATCACAGCACAGTTTTCCTGTCAGTTGCTCACGATAGACTTTTTCAGTCTCAGTACGTCTCAAGCTAGAATTCTTCAAACTGTAGTGTACTGCAAAGAAGTATGAGTTTGCATGTGATGGTACTGAATAAGCCACCACTTGTTTATATAGCTTTAAATAATCTTTCACAGTACTTTTTGGGATGAAGCATTCTGTTAGTATTTTATATTCTCTTAACTTTGTCTTTTCTCCGATATCCTCTTTGAAAGTCTTACCTTTACTCCAAAGCTATTGCTACACTTACCAGCTAAAACCCTTCATAGGGCAATCCACCAAAGCGATTAACTGCGCCAGTGGACCACTCCTTTCTGGCCCTATTTGAGAGACCTTTCAAGGCAGGCTTTAGATGAGATGAGTTGTGATTAGCTGCATCCCTGCCTTCCTATCTCATGAGATGTCTCCAGTTCCTTCCCTTCTGGATTTTTTTGTTTGTTTTGTTTTTTAATGTAAAATACGTATTTTAAAATCCTTCTGAGTTAATAGCAGAATATCACCATCACCCTGATCTGTGATTATGCTTCCTGGCATTTTTCCAGATATTGCTTAATATACCTGTAAGTCATGGTAGTTGATGAGTATAAACGCCAGGAAAACTGGATCTCCTCTTTACATATAATAGTTCATAAGGAACTTTTCCATGATTTCTTGATTTATTGATGATTACTAAAATATTAGTTAATAGTATACCCATCTGTTCTTTTTCTTTTCGGCCTAAGACTTGAATTTAATATTACAGCTCCACCATTAAGATTTTAAGAAGTATCAGCAGACTGAATTTTGCTCATCAAGTAATGTAACTGCAGCCAGGCTAGGCTAAGAGAGTGACTGCTGTTGGTGGGATAGATTGTCTTTCACTGTCTTGCCTCCCAAAGTCATTCTATTCAGTACAATTGATTCCATGGAAGCAGCAATGGCTGCAGTTCCTGAGCTGAAATATAGAGCAATGAATTGATTTTTCAGCCTTAATAAACTGGTGTCACACACAAGCAAGCTAAACCTGGATTCAACATTTATCTACATTTGTAGATAACGATATTGAAAATCTATGTCTGGTTTGTCTGAAAGTAGTAAGAAAAACAGACAATCAATGCCTTCCCTAAAAGTGATGACTGTGAATAAAGTATTGAAAAAGTTTTTGTAACTCCTCTGAAAAAGTATGGGATTGCATCATTTTTAATGCCATCTTTGAATCGTAGACAACTATTCAATGAAAGCACTGTTTTCATTCCCAATATATATGGCATTGCCTAAGTCAAAATGTCAATAAATAAATTATTTCTCTTGTTATTATGATTTAAAATTCCTCTGTAATAGAACATCTGAGAAATCTTTCTGGTAAGTTACTGAGGTACTACTTTTAAAAAAAAAATTCTTTAGGGGATTTGTATACATTTTGTGTAGGAGACACATCCGTAAAACTATAGGGGAAAAAACCTGAAAATCATCTATTTGGACCTAGTCCTTTCTGATGTCTCCACATGTAAATTTATTTATGGAGATACAATTTTCAGTCATTATATGTGAGGAAGAATATATTTATTCTCGCTGAAAAATCAACATTTAAAAAATCTGAGATGCATGTACAGTATTCTTCATCAATAAAACAACAAAATATAATAACTAACTAATACATATAATTTATTTATAATGCTATAAATATGACTGTGGTCATTTCTGGTAGGAAGATGACCTTTCTTCTCCAAAAATAAGGTGTATTCTGTAGCAAAAGACATGAACAATCTTTGTCATCGTATTTACGTGTATACAGGAAAATTAAATTCTTTCAGTTCATCCAGGCCTAAACTTGAAATATTCAAAGTTTCAAGTTTTCTTTCTTTTGGCAACATAACCCTTTTTGTCACTGTTCACCAGCTCTCAATACAGGAAACACAGTAAGCTATGGTAGGATCAAGGCCACAAAAGTAAGTATGGCTCTAATGGTCTGATGGTGAATTACATATACAAAAGCTGAGTAAAGTTTTTGTATCTTATGTAGATTCTTGCCCTGGCCTTCTGAAGGAATATTCTGTCCTATTATAACATTAAATAGGATGAGTGTTGCTGGAAAGGAGAATTTAGCTATTGCTGAAATCTGCCAGCAACAAGCTGTCCAAGCTGAGATTCATGCTGGTATAACTTCATATTTTAAGCAGTTATTTACACTGTTTTACATTTTCTGCTGTTGAGCAAGTTTTTGTTTCTTATTTTTTCCTTCATTTCCTAATATAAATTGTTTGTTCTTACTAGTGAACAAAATCTTAAAAATATCATCTTCCTTCCAAGAGTTCTATTTCCTGTCCCCCTTTTCTTTTTTCCTCTTAAAAAGCATTTGGACATAACGAGTGTCCGGATCCTGGAGTGCCAATCAATGCTCGGCGTTTTGGTGACAACTTTCAGCTGGGGAGCTCAATCTCTGTTATATGTGAAGAAGGATTTATTAAAACACAAGGAACTGAAACAATTACTTGTATGCTAATGGATGGAAAAGTAATGTGGAGTGGACCTATTCCTAAGTGTGGAGGTATGTGTAATATTTCTTTCTAATTCAGGAGAACTTGATGCAATGCATTTCTAATTGTCACCCAATGAACTTGAGATTTTTGCTAATGAATAGCACAAAGCTTCTGTTATTGCTGATGCAATATTAGATAAGAATGAAGATGTCAATATCTTTTTGTGTCTTCAGCTTTGGCATTTAAAACTGTTCAAGATCTTTTACCTCTGTGTTGCGGTACTTGTGTTTCTTCTATCTGCAGTGACTCTTAGTCTGGGGAAGATTCTCTTAGCAATTGATCTTTCTTTTTATAGAAAGTAAGTTCTTCTATACATCATAACCTAAAACCACAGTGTTACGTGTATTTCCTTGAACTTGTTTATACTTATTGAAACTAAAATACAGTCTTTGCTTCATTACTTGTCTATTTTCCAAGTTCTTTTTACCTAAAAGGGAAAATATTAAGGTACTAATTGAAGTTTGGTAATAATTTAAAAATATTTAGTCAATATAATCTCTGCTTTATGGTTTTTTAGTTTTTACTTTAAACAAAAACTTAGTTCTTTTTTTCACTTCATAGCTGCCTTCCTGAAAAAATGTGCACAATTTTAATACATTAGTGTGGCTGCTTACAATATGCTTTGCATCCAGGTTTATTTTCTGTGATGAATGATTATTATTTCATAGACAAAGTGTGTCAGTTTCACTAGACAAAATAGGCTATAATACCTTTTCTGTGTTATAAGGTTCATGAATCTATACAACACTGCTAATAAAATATAAGGTTGCATTTTCAATGTTACATTAAAATCTTAAATTACTGGGAATATTTTTAAGTGAGTCCATTCACAATGATAATCTGATCCATAGATGGTCTGCTGAGTGGTACATACATTGGAATCCTAATATTTGAGATGCAGATACATTTGAATTAGATGATTTTTATCAGCTGTAGAATTAGATTTTTTTTTTTAAATTATGATAAAATTGGAAGGCAAATGAAAATATTTTTAAATTAGTAATTTAATTTGGTCTGTTAGGGTGTTCAGAAGTTTTATTGACTGTGTACACATTTGTCTATAAAACAGGGTTGTTTGATATAAGCTCTACATACACCTCATAATTTCATTTTCACATGTATCAAGTCAAAGGCACAAGCTCCACATACCAACTGGGAATGTGAGTGCTGTGCACTTTTCCTTCCACTTCAGAAATGTCAGAAATTACAGTATACAGGAGGGAGCTATTTAATAATCTGCTGCAGATAAAAAGGGCCAACATACTCATTTTTCAGGGCAATCCTGGCTAGGCTCTGCTGGGGTTACTCCCTCCGGCCTGGGATCCTATTTCAGCTCAGATAGTCACTTGGTTGCCACCAGACCCCTTTCAAATAACCAACTCAGTTCTGTTCACCTTTCTCAGGTGAAGCTGGATCTCTCTGTGAAGGCACTAACTCAGCGTGCGTGCATGCGTGTGTGTATGTGCACAAGTGATCATCCCTGGCTCCTGGCTTCTTTTCTTTAGTGGAGGGGTCCTGCTTTTGCTGCTACCTGATACTTTTGATTTTGGGATTCCTGTCCTCATACCTTTCATGTTTCCTGTGTGAGAGTTATATGGAGGATTTTCCCATAATCTTGTGTCATATTGTGCTGTCCTACCCATGCTGAAGCTCTAACCTTGGTCTTCCTGCATAACTCCTGTAAGGCATAATATCCTGCCATTCCGTAGCATTAGTGATAAGCTCTTCTAAAAAACACATCTAAAACTATGAATCTACAAGATGTTTAGTAATTCTGTGAATAGCTTGTCATCCTAAAAGCTTTTTTCATGCTCACATACAGAAATTTCCTGTTTCAACCCCTGCATCTTGCTATACAAAGAAATAAATACAAATGACTTTGTGAGAATTCTTAGATCAGACTAAGATTGTCTTTTGCTATTTGGCATAGCTCTGTGTTTGATAAAGAGATTCTGGTTGATCACACCCTCTAGTTGTGTTACGTTTCTAGAGTTTCATTTTGAAGACGTGGACGTTGGCTATAAATCTGTCAGACAACCATCAAATAGAACTATAAGAGCGAGCAGGGGATGAAAATCAGTGTAAAAAAAGTCAGGGGAACAATCGTTTGGCAAGATGACTGGAGAATTTTATTTTCTAAAAAACAGTGCTCTTTAAGATAAGCCCCGTAGCTCAGCTATTCTGAAGGGAAGTACTCCTGGGTTTAGGAATCAGCATGTGATAGTGAAAGTCAAACAAAAAAAATCCATTGATTATTTATCTGCGAGAGCTATAATCAGGGGACAGGTAAGAAATATTTTCTTTAAGGAAAACCAGGAACAAAATTCCTAAATAAAACCAGATACTAAATACAATGAGAAATTTTTCCAAATTTAGGCAATCTTACAGTGTGCATTATTTTTAATGCATTATTCATAGGAATATTTTTGTAATAGAGGTTTGGGGCTTTGTGTGTTCTAAATGTAATCTGTGTCATGGAAATTTCGTGAGAATATGGAACTTTGTACAAGTTTAGTTATACTGTATTCTAACTATGGAGTGTGCTGGCTCAGAATAAGACCATCTGGGTTCCTATTCTTGTCAATATATTTTATAGGCTCCATATGCATTATGAATATGTATAAGCGCTTATATACAATAAAATATAGGGATTATGAATGCTGCAGAGTTAACCTTCTGGTTGTTGAGGTAGATAGGAGTTCAAGTACCTTATTGTTTGACTAGTACTATTTAGTGGAGGTAGTCTGAAAAAGAGACTCTAAGGTACAAGGTGAGGAACACCACTCTAAATGCATCGGTGAGTACAAAAAGAAGTATACGTCTGCGTATTTAGAAGTGTTTGCAACATACTGAATTCTGAGCTCTCTAAGTTCTAGAAAATCTTCTTTTCCCTACACAATAAGGGAAAGATGGAGCATTATGTCCTAAAAAAAATTAAAATACCTATTTACAACAATTCATCCTTTTAATATAGGACCTTGGCATTTGCCTGAGAAAGATGAGCATCAGACAAATGTGTAATAATTCATAGTCTTCAACTTGAAGTTGTGTAAAAGAGAGCAAAATTAATCTATTTTTCATAATGGAGAAGTTCAGAATAATATAGACAATGATATGTACTGTGGTACTTTGTCAAAATGAGCAACCAAAATGTTTTGCAGGCTGTATTAGGTGAAAAAAACACAACCAGAAATCTAATAAGTAGCCATGTTTTTGTCAGAAAATGTTGTATATTTCACACTATTTTCACAGTAAGTACCTTTCCAACCTCTTTGTGATATACAGTGGTATGCATAGTTAGCTGTGACACAGTTCTTGAGTAGCCTTGTATGTGTAAATACCACTGGAACAATGGTGTTATGAAACTCTATGGTGCATCTTTTTCTTCCTGTGAAGTAACATGCTTCTGCTCTCTGTCTAAATGCGAAAGGCCCTGGGTGTCTAAGTTAAACATGTCCTTACAGCAGAAAAGGCCAGTGGATAAGGCAAACTTGAGTAGGTTGAAGCAGGTGATCTTTCCCCTCTGCATGAGTACTGCTTGCAGAAGTATAAATTATAGTATTTCTATGTATTTTCCAAAGTTAAAATAACAATTCACTAGCTTCTAGCTTCGTACTCAGCTGAAACTTTAGAAAGTTTTTCAGATCTCTCTGCCCATAATTAAAAGCAAAAATAATGACACTTTGTAGAGACTATGTTTTGTTTATTTTCTTTAATGCAGGTAAATGTACTATACATGCAAGAATACATTAGGAACAAACCTTTTTCAGAATTGTTGAACAGTTTATTTCATCTTTTTACAGTCTCAATTCAGGTATCTCCATCTAATTCTGAACACCACAGAACCTGTCAGCTTTGAAGCCGTCACATCTTCCTGCAACTGGATTTTCAGTATTTGTTCATTCTAGTTGTCCTATATTGAAAGTGGTAATTATGAATTGCATCTAATAAATCTGTATTATTTACCTTTTTCTTTGTTTCATTTTTAGCTCCATGTGGTGGGCATTTTTCATCTCCAAGTGGAGTAATCCTCTCTCCAGGCTGGCCAGGGTATTATAAAGATTCCTTGAATTGTGAGTGGGTGATAGAAGCTGAACCTGGACACTCTATCAAAATTACATTTGAAAGGTCTTGGCCAATGTTTTTCTTATTTAATATTTTCCAGTTTTTACCAAGAAGCAGAAGTTATTAGCTTTATCATAATGTTAATTTGCACTCTCTCTAAAATCAAGCAATTGTATTATCAGGTTGGAATTTCTGAAACTCCTTCTGAGCATAGCTATTACCTTCAGTGTAATTTCTACTTTGATGTGCTGAAAAGCTTTTGAAATTTTTACCCTCTTGCCTATATTTAAGCCTGTGTAGCCCAGTTAAAAATGATGTCTGTTTTTAAGTATTAGCATGTTTCATTTGCTTGCAACCATATTGTTATGATGAATTATAATTACTACGTTCTTCTTTTTTCTCTCAAAACCGCATAATCTTCAACTCTGAAAATCTGAATCAACTGTGAAGACTAAATTAAGTACATTCATATTTTTATCCACCCTGAGTATTTAGTTATTGTATCAGCTGATCTATTGTTGTGAAAGAACTGCGTGCTCTCAGATGGAGTTCCAGTGTTCCCAAATTACTGCAGCATTCCACTTTTCCTAGGCTGATGTCTGTTAGTAAGGTCCCCTCCTGATCCTAAGGATTGAAATGTGCTGAGCACTTTACATTTGTCACGGTAGCACAATGTGGGCATTTAATTTGAACTCTTTATCAGAAAGCAAGAAGAAAATGCAATTAAAGAATGCTATTCTTCATATGTTTTATTTTTAAATATTTGTAATTTTAAATATTACTGAAATTAGATGGCAATCCAGTAAAAAAAGTGCCATTAATGATCAAAATTACAGTGCACAAATATCATACAAGTACTTTTCAGCTGATATTTATGCAACATGTTTTGACTAGGCCTGATCACACTTGACTTAAAGAAGGTATTTTTTCATTTTAATACAATTCAAAGTTACCTTTAGCAAGGGATGAAATTCATGTTCTCTTAGCAAAATTTATCATTGTGACAAGATTTTTAAAGCCTTTTTTATAATATAGCTTACACTATAATAAAGTGTTCATGGGACAATATAAACAATCAAAGAACAGATAATATGTACATTTCAAACCTATTTTCTATCCTTAACATCACGTGAAAGCTAGTCTTCCAAAATCACTGGTGTATCACTTAAAACAATTATATAGCAATTTTTTATGTATTAGAATACAATAAAAATTTTAATAACTCTCTCCTGCTCAAACTTCTGTTAAGTTTTTGAAAAGAAAATATTAATTTCAGGTAGTTGATTTTTTAATTCATCAATTCATTTAAACTACATGTTTGATGTGGACAGTAATTTCAAAGTGAAAAGCATTTGCCTTTATATTTTCAAAATACAATGCTGGCTGCATTTTCTTTCTTTGCACCCTAGTTTTACTAAATCTGAGAGTCTCTTGCACGCACTTTTTGTAATGCATTAATGCCTTGTCATAAAATTGCACGATTTGTATTAGTCTTGTAAGTAAGAGCAATAAGAACAAGATGTGGTCTCTTCAGATGACAGAGAAAACTTCTGTCCTCTATATGACACTTTTTTTTATCCATTGCTGCTCATTTTTGACACTCTTGTCAACTTGTCAGAAATTGGTCTGGAATGCATACTGCTCAGATGCAGCAATGCAGAGAGGTCCTACTCACATATAGACTTGTACTCCTATATTTCTCTGTGCAGAAGTACACATAAAAATACATCTATGTATGTTCACACGGGTGCATTTTTATTTAGTTACATGTCTGGATGTAAAGAAAATGTTATTCTGTAAATCAAATGATGAAATAAATCTTTGTAGGATTCTGAAAGAAAACATTTTGTAAACTACTGTTATGTTTTTTACTTAGACTTTATTATTTTTCACATAGTTTAAATTTGCACTCTGAGTCATTCATACATTAACTTTTTAAAGACTTATTCTAGACTTGGCTGTCCTTGTTCTGCTGCTTCTGCGTGCAGATTTTCAGCTGCACTTTCTTAAGATGAAAGGATAATTTTGTTGAAATACACGCTTTTAAAATTATAGCCAAATGACTTTCCTATATGATTAAAAACAACAAGCTCGCATTTTGCCCAGTTCTTTACATTTCAACTTTGTCCTGAAAAACACATATACTTTTTCTAGCCTTTATTAGTGCTAATGCCAAAACTTCCACAATATGTGTAGTTATTTGAAAGATTTTAAATTTCTTTGTCAGGGAAAAGTATCTATAGTACATGTCAAGAATCTTTAAATGATTTTTGGATTTTATAAGTTTCCCACTTGCAGAGTAGTTTCCTTTTAATCTTCCTATCTTCCTGTGTCTTCTCTATTACAACATTGGATAGGAGTGAGGTACTGCATTCCAGGACTGTATGCTTTAAGTGTTCCTGTGCTAAGGAGACAGAGACATGAAAAGAAGGAGACCTACAAAGCAAATAAAAATAACTATTAACTTTCATGCTTTGAGCATGCAAAAATAACTTCTTCATATATTGTTATATGATTGTGCATGTGTATTTTTAAAAATTTATTCCTGTTCTACAGGTATAACTAAGGTAATCTGCTGGTATTTTGTTATAAACCAGTGTCTTTTTGGGCTCAGTTGAAATGACAGAAGTGAGAAATGGCAGTGCCATTCTTCATTGTAATGAAGTGTTTATCATGAAGCCTAATTATGAGTATTTAAATGTGAGAGATGCTGATAGCAAACTACTTATTGGAGTACTAGTCACGTTTACCTATTGAGCATATACTGTGCAGCAGGATATCCTGACACTGCATTGAGTTGATAAGGGCGTCTCTTAGAAACAAAAATGTGTGCTATAAATACTCAGACTGCTTTATCTATTCAAATAAGGCCTCTTTAAAAAAGTGGCGTCTCCTGTGTTAAACTTGTTTCACTCCTGTCTGCGTGTGAGTCCTCCATAAGAATAGCCATCACATAGCAATCAAAGTTAATTTAACAACAGTGATCAGTTAAGTAGGAAAGAACATTGGAAGGGTCTTATATGAGCACAGAGTGTTTCTAATTCAGTTTCCCATAAGTCCCTACTGTATTCTCACACCAGAGAAAAAACAGTATGTGAATATATCAGATACATTGAGCATCAAGAGGAAAGATATTGAAGGAAAAATCGATGTAAACATCAGATTTATAAATTAAATTTAAATTGACCAGTTTTTGAGCCAAACGACCAAGTAAAGGCACTGCACATAATCCCCCCTTCAAATTTGTTTCAATTCATTTATCTTAAAAATTATTCTTACATTTTTTTTCTTGGGTAATTGTTAATTTTTTACATCTTCATATTTTTCTGCTGTTTATGGTGGTACATACAGTCCAAGTACTTATGAGAGGATTTCTTTATGTCTTTGGAGATTCAACTTAATTTCAACTTGACTGGCCTTACAGTTGCATTACATTTATAAGATCTGTGGCTTTTTACACCTTCGGTCTCAAGTATGCTTTTGATATAGGTGCTAAGAAAGCAGAGCAAGATAAAGAGAAATAATCTGTTTCCAAGATTTCTTCTGTGTTGTATGGATTACTGGGGGGAAAAAAAAGTATTGGAAAGAACAAGTTATTGCATTGTAGCTTCTCAGAAACATCTCATTGTGAGTTCATGTGGGAACTAATAAAACCCAAAATTTTCAGTTTTCCTGCTTCTAGGATTATCCCACTTCATTTCTGTAACTCCCTATTACTTTAGTTCTCTGCTCTTTATATGTTATTTAGTGGGAGCATAACATCAGTAGAAGAAAACAGGTTTTGTAGGTTTAATTTATCTTCTTGTCTTTTGCCAGACTGTAGATCTTTAGGCTCAGACTCATGGGACATAAGTAGTGAGATATCGAGTTCTTCAGTGCGTTGGCTTTACTCATGCTGTTCTTTGAATGGATTTCACAAAGCTGACTTAAGCATCTAAGTAAATCAGAGAGAGAATTAAGAATATCTGAAGGGTCCTTGTAAGATCCTGCTGTTAATTGTTGCTTTTTAATTCTGAAAATGTTTTTCAATAATCCATCAGAGTCCATTATAAAGCAGTATGATTAATCTAGAGTCTGTCATAGCAAGAAAAAGATAAACCACTGTCAAAATACCAAACAGGTGTTTGGAATTGCTGATACCATCTAAAACAAGACAAGCAAGGAGATATCTGGCAGCACTATCACACTCAGCTTTTCCTTGACAGAGACAGCACATGTGCTGTATTTAAACAGGCATTTTGTTTTCTAGTGCTTTCTAAAAAGGATTTTTAGTTGTGGGGTTTTTCCCCATAACTTCTGTCACTACTTTGGGCTGAGTCTCAGCTGGCACACAGCCCCTGGATTAAAGAGTCAAGTAATTCTATCCCTGCTTATAGATGTTTGTAAGGTAGGAACTCAACAGTATGATTCTTTGATAATACTAAGTACCTTGATGATATTTGTGCCAAATAGATATAATTTGCTTAATTATTCAAAAAAGAAAAATAATTTTGTTTTATAAAATTGTATATGCAAATAATATTAATATTTATTAAAAATCTATGTGTTTCTGGTTTTTGTTTCCTGCAATGGAAACCAGCTTAAGGAGTTTAAATTTATTTCTCGTCTTGCTAAGGTGCTAACCTGAAATTTTATTATGGTTTAAATTATATAAGATATTATTGTATTGATATTGCAAAATAGATATGTGGAGAAAAAAATACTATCAGGAAAGGCATAGTTTAAAAATACAGGTTTACTGAATTTAACTGTCTCTTTAAGTTTGTCCATCTGTGTGTTTCCTCAATTCCAGATTTCAGACTGAACTCAATTACGATGTTTTGGAAGTTCATGATGGACCAAACTTACTATCTCCGCTTCTGGGATCTTACAATGGTACACAGGTCCCACAGTTTCTGTTTAGCAGTAGCAATTTCATGTATCTTCTCTTTACAACTGACAACAGTCGTTCTAACAATGGATTCAAAATTCACTATGAAAGTAAGTAATTCTGTACTGTGTTATTCGATCCCCACCCCACCCCCAATGCTTACTCTAGTCATGTACGGATGACATCTTGGGTAAATTCCTGCTATTTCTCAATCTGAGAAAGATTTAGCAATGTTAAACTGCAAAAGGGATGATCAGTAATTTTATTTGTATTTAATGTCATCTATGTTCTTCTCTGTGCTTTAGGAATCAAAAGATGAGAATGAGAAGCAAATGCCTTTATTCTGGAGGCTGCTTTTATGTCATAATATTCTTATATTTTAACCAATACATTTTTGTGTGTGTAAAATGGCATAAGAGCAGGAAGATTACACAAATATAAGAAAATCACTGCATTAGTGTTTTGATTGATCTATCTGCATCTCTAACTGAAGGTAGCGGAAAATGCAGTTTACATAATGACCTGAAAATCAAGAAAGGAATTGCTGGATTATGGTTTTTTAGGGTTCTAAAAACCTGCTTCTATGATATTTTTCTCACATGAAAATATTCTTTTGTCCTTATTAAAGTCATATAAAGTATGCTGCAGAAATTATCTGTAAGATTTTGTATTTTATGAATTGTTAAAATTCATATAAATTGAAATATAATTCAATTCACATTTTGTCTTTCTAAATGTAACTTTTATTATAGTAATTCCTAATTATATGAGAAATAGTATTTTACTGTAATCATTATGTGATTTGCTTAGTAAAGGACATAAGCACATTGTTCGTCCATTCCTGTTTCATACTTCTGCTTGTTGGAATTATCACCAAAAATTTTCGGATATTCTTAATTTTAAGCATTATTTTTTGCAATTTTCATTATTCTTGACCGCTAATGATAAGGATATTGAAAACAATATGCATGGGGGTGATGTTGCCTGATAAAATTCGGTTTGATTTGAACTCCAGTGAATGTTACATTCAGTATGTTTATTGAAAAAAAAAAAAAATCTGCTATTATGCCACAATTATCAACTGTCCTAGCATTCACCCTTAAAATTCCATTTTTATCCTGTTCTACATAATGAACAAGTGATAATTTTGTTAAATTCTCATCCGTTCTGAAGTTTGAAGGAAGGTTATATTAGCACATCAGGAAAACTAGGTTAATGTTGCCAGCAGAAACCACTAAATTCTTAGAAGAACGGAATATTGTTAAATGGTAGAAATTATACTTTGGGAAAGTGAACAGCAAAAAGAGGAAATCTGCACTTATTGCAAATAATAAGCTGTTTAAATAAAGTTGGAAAGGAAACCTGAAATTTATTTATAAATAAATTCTTGAATTTCATTATAAAATCCCATTTTTTATAAAATTGATCCACACCCCACAATTCTCTTTACACTAGTGGAGAGTAAAAGCTAAATTTGTAATATCAGAGAACATTGAAAATAGACATTCTTACCATTTGTACAATAAAAAACCATTTAAAATAGTTTCTGTTTAATAGCCCCTGTTTATACACAGATGTCTAGTATTTATTTTATTTTTGCTTAATTCTTACTGGTTTCTCATCTTGTATTATCCAGTAAAATCCAATTCTTTTTTACTTTTAGGGAATAATAATAATAATAATCAATGGTCTCCTATTCATTGTTTCTCTTCCCTTCAAATATTGTATTGAAAGCTGAGATCTTTTATATGTCCTTAACTTTTATGCTGATTATATCTTTCCACACTGAACTTCATTGTAAGGAGGGATATTTTATGACTTCTGTGTAGGAATGAAAGAAATAACACCCATAAAAAATCTTAAACTGAATACTTCTTATAATTCACTAACTTCAGTATTATTCATAGCAGGTAGGGGTTTTCATGATTATTTCATAATGATCTTCTTTATATGAGCTTTATATATGGACATCTTATTGGGAAATAATCTAAAAGGTTCAATTTTTTAGTATACATTGAAATTCCCTTTACCAAATCAACTTCTCTTTACTCTTTTCTGCTATTCTTTATCTTCTCAATGTCTTACATATCAAATAACACTAGGTGTGAGTGTGATTTATGTAAATAATTGATCCATGTAAATATTTCAAATATCAATATGAAAAGAAATGAAAATAATTTCAGCTGTGCTAGCAAGTTTTGATTAGGAAAATGAAAGGCTGAAAATCAGAATTCTGAGTGATCATTAAAGCTTTTCAATGTCAGCGGCAGGTACAGAATCACTTGATGTAATTGAGATAGGGTCAAACTAAATGTGCTGTAAATTATGTGATATATTTCTTGTTTTTCTCTGCAACAATGGCAGGATTCAAATTGTTCTTCATAGCATCTTACAATGGTAACATGGAGAAGAATAAAGGAAAGATAGATAATTCACTGTAAATGCATGATAATGAAGCCTTCACCTCCACTCACATCACAACCAATTATTTAAATTAATTACAAAAATATCAGTAGGTTCTTTATTTGGCTTTCTATTTTCTTTTCCTTTTATAATTTATTTTTTTTTTAAATTTACTCTAGGTGTAACTGTTAACACTTACTCTTGCTTGGACCCTGGCATACCAGTGCATGGACGTCGCTATGGACATGACTTCTCTATAGGTTCCACTGTCTCATTTAGTTGCGATCCAGGTTATAGGCTGAGTCATGAGGAGCCTTTGCTATGTGAAAAAAATCACTGGTGGAGTCACCCACTCCCAACTTGTGATGGTAAGGATGAATAGATTTAATAAAGACTACTTTTAAAATATACAAATTTTGCCAAACTATTATTAGTCGAAATGAGTTAAATGCCAGAGCTTGTAAAGCTATATTTTTAGGAAAGAAAAAGAATAGTAAGAGGAAATAAATGTCATATATCTCTGTGATAAGAGATATAATTATAAAAACAGAGAACAATATATAGTTATTTAATCCTGTAGATAACTGGAGGTATATCTATCTGAATTTATTTAACTATGAGCTAAATGATTGCAAGGTTTATGTCTATCTGGTTGTAAAGCACTTATTACTGCCTAGAAATATTTGTGTTGGGGTATCCATCTATGGACACAGGTTTGCTGACATACAAAACATGAAATGAAGTTTATTTGTACCTGACATTCAAAACTGCATTTTCTTCTGTTTCATGATCACTGTGTTTCTAGCTTGTTTACAGAGGTTGACACCTTTCAGTCACTGTGGGAATTTATTAGGGCCAAATTATATCTGATAATTAAGCATGTGATTATTAAACCAGACAGAAGTGGGATTGAGTAACAGGTCTCTGCCATATAATTAAATCTGAAAAATTATCTAATATTTTCAGTCATCTCTTGTCAACTGAATCGTTCATTTTAATGTTTTCCCAGTTGGGTTGATATCAATTATATGTAATATTAGGAAAGTAGATTCTAATGTTCATTAAGTTACATTATTTGATATGTTTACTTCTTAAAACAATTTCCTTCCTAGGAGCATGGTACATGTTTTTGATGTTAAAATTCTTTTAGGAATAATATAACCATTTAGTTCTAGGGTAGTATTTAACCAGAGAAGGTCTCCTGAGCTTTTATGAGCTATAGAATGCACATGAGAGTGTATTTTTCTAATAGAGTTCCTACTGTCTTAGGACACTCATTTAGAAAGAAAAATCTGAATGAAGAATGATGAAGAAACTCTCTGAAGCATGTGTTATTTGCCATATGGAAACCTATTCATTTCCACTGCATTACTTTCTTTAAAAAGCAGTACTGATTTCCTTGTCCTTCAGATTGTATAGTTTGGAAATGCTTTGGGTTTTTAGATTTCATTAAATTTAAAGTGTCAGTATATAATAATACTCAAAATCTGTGGTGGTAGAAAAGGGCAAAAATAATCACTTTCCTGAAAATGGCCCTTTGTAGTTCTACAAGCCCATTTTCTAAAAGATTCTACATCTCAGTCAGGTTCTTGCAATGAGGAATTGCAGAGTTCTCACAGTTTGCAGTCAAGGGGACTATATTTTGCTGAGTAGGCCATAAAAGTAAGATGTGTTTTCTCATGGTGATAGGCACTAGATGGTAACCATGTAAAACAAACAATATTAACACACTCGCTATGAATACTGTGCTCTGTTGTGAAATTAAGTTACATATTGTGATTAATTTCTTCTTAAAGATGCTGAACTAGCATGCAGTTCATTAAGTAAATGAGATTTCTTTTCGCCAGAGCACATTGCTAAATGGCAATTGTCCATTCAATAAATATGCTCTAAAGGTAAGATTGAGTACATTTATTCTACTAAATTTAATCAGTTTATGGTTGATACAATTTTAATTTCATTGCTGAATTTCTTTGGTGGAATGTTTTTTAAAACAATCAAGAGTCCTTGCACCCCTGGGAAAAAAGGGCATTTACTAAATGGGCTGCTCTCTGCATGAACAGCGAGTATGGGTTTGTATTAACATGCCACTAAGAAACACATCAGTCACTATTACTGCTCATTCAGTATGTTACTCTGATGGTTTCTTTGGAGAAGAATTCTTTTTTGATTGTTCTTTTTGATAATTGCATCTCTTTTTTTATAATTACATCATGTAGTGATGTGGAGACAGACCATGATAATTGCGTAGACAGGTCATGACAACTCATGAGTGTGTGCGTTTTGGAGAAGTGAATACAAAAGGAAAAATTTTAGACTTCTTAAAGCAAGTTCTTCCTCAAAGTAGAACATGGTGTTGACTGAAATTCCATTCTTTGAAGCAGTGTAAACTAATTTTTTCATTATGTGTTTGGATGTTGCACAGATAAACATCAGAAAAAAAAAGGATAAAATAGATGGTTATGAGCTTTGCTGAGAAAATACTGCTTGTATTACCTTTATACCATTCCTATCCACCAACTATATATGATTCACTTCTTACCTGTATTTCTGGAAAGTCCTGAATTTCTTGACTATAATCACCTTCCAGTGCTTAACTAAAAAGACCAAATTATGTGTTACATTGCCCTTTCTGTATGAATACTGTAAGAGAATTTTGCTTTTAAGCTGTGACTATATGTGAGGAAATCTTTTCTACTCAGTATATGAATTATTGTATTAATCCCATCAAAAATTACAGGAAAATGAATGAAAAAGTTAGATACCTAATTATTAGTGTAAAGTGCTTTTTATTCCCTTCTCCATAACATGAAATTGAAGCTTAATAGATAATTCTTATTCATTATTTGAATTAAAAATAAATATTGTCATTCCACCTGATCTTCATTTACTTAAGAAAATTAATAAATAGAATGAAAATAATTCAAGCAAGATAAAAAACCTTTAATGTTTATATTGGAAACCCCTAGATTTCCAAATGAATTAGCAAATATGACTTACACAGTACATAAGGAACATGTTCAGGGTAGTGCTGAGGTGCTATGTCCTTTCTGTTGACATCTCTAAGATAAAAATAATACTTCCATTAAAACACAGCTGTTAAAAAACCTGCTTCGAATAGTCAGTGTGGTAGAGACCAGAATTGGAAATGGAGAGCACATCTGGTCTATTTTAGATTTAAATATGAAGGTAAAAATACAAGTTTATATTGTTAGTAATCCAGGCTACACTAGTTTCTATTAAATTAATCTCTTGTGTAATATAACTCAAGTCTAAGTTTTTTTTCTTGGAGCTGAATATGTTAATTTAATGTCCGTATCGTTATTTATTTGCCTCTACTAAACTACATCCCATTTTAAGACACATTACATTTTCCATAATTAGAGAAGACAAATGCTGAAGTTTTGTGGTCTATGAAGCACAGTATATAAGATTCAAACTCTAATTCATTATTTCAAACTCTAGTTTATATGTCACTTTTATTATCCAATTGCACAATAAATGAAAATCATCTTAGAATTATACTTGCAGTTGGAAGTTAGAGTCAATTAAGCAAATGAATACAATGAGGCCTCTGTGTATTTGAGCACATATATATTTGTATTTAGAGTTATATATACACAAACATATTTCCATATATTTTTTCTCTGTAGTTCTTTCTAAGCTAGCACGTTATTAGTCTTCTTCAATGATGTTTTAAAAGTAAAACTAATTGTTATTACTAATCAATTATAATTGTGTGTTTTCCCATTACCTCTGAAAAACAAGTAGCTTTCAATTATTTGTACTTACAACAAACGGAACTTATTGAAAGAAGCATTCTTTTTTTCTGAAAGCTTTGCTTCTAAAGGTTATTTTATCTTTCCTGAGAAAATTGAGGTACGTCACTGTATGTTAGCATCTGAGTTGTGGTTGGTGATCTATGGTTAGTCTCTTCAAAAATCTTTACATAAGAAAATGATAGTTGATACCATTTTAAAATGTGAAAAATGTTAATTTCACAGATATCACCATCTTCAATCAGGCAAAAAAATTAAAACACTTTTGGTTTTGATTTTTTTAAACTGAATTACTGGTGAACACTCTGGTGAAATACACTGAAAAAAGCATTTATATATATATATGTCTATTTTTATATATATCTGCATTATTTTCCCTTGATTTACTAAAATAACTCATACAATCTCTTGATATTTTCTGTCCTTTTTGGATCTGGGGACCCCTTTCCTCTCACATTCAGATTTCTTGACACTTCATTTTGCCATACTCTTCATAAAGCTGAGACTGATTTGTGTTACATCAAAATGCATTAGTTTTAAGTAGACAGTAAATCGTATTTGTAGACCTCAGTTAATCGCGAACATAATTAGTGGTTGAGTTTCATTGCATGGTATGAAAGCATGCAAAGCAAAATTTAAGAGGGTTTTCTGTGAATGAGTGTTAAGCTAGCTATACAGGATGACCCCTGCAGGACGAGAACATACCAACTGACTTCTGCAGTAAAATATAAGTATGTTAAAACCAGAACAGAGGGTGTGTGAGAATAAAATGGAAGAAAACCAGCACCAACCAAGTATGAACAAAAATGTCATCACCTAATGTGTCCTAGCAATATGTTTCTGTAGCATAGGTGCTGTGACAAGAGAGCTAAGTACTTGCAATTGTTAATGCAGGGGTCGTAGAGATGGAAAACATACCTTACTGAAGTAGATTACAAAAATCTGTCCCATTACTGATCCAAAATCATAGATTCTTATGTGGTTTGGCAGCCTTCCCAAGTGAGACCCCAAGATGGAATGGAACATAATAACTCTAGCAGAAGAACAAATGGGTAAAAATAGAACATTAATAAATTTAGGCTAGAAATTATAAGACTATTTCTAGTACTACAAGATGGATTTCCTATAACAGTTTTATAGTAGCATGAAATATAGCCTGAACTGGAATTTTGCTACGAATGACACAAGTCAAGTGTTTTTATTAAAATTATTCATGTATTTTAGGGATGTAGCATGGCCTGCATGTCTCCTGCTGAGACATGAGTAGCCTGACTAAAGGTTCTGAAGTTTTTTGGGCCAAAAATTATTTTCAAAATATATATTGGGCCATTTTCTAAGCTAGGCTTGTTTGCTGTCACTTTTTTTATGATTGATCATGTTACTGAGCAAAATTAATGCAGTTACAACAAAAGAAAGTGTAAGTAATCAACCCGATATTGTAAGAATTCATTCCTGCTGAACATCTGAAGGAGTCACCAAACTCCATTATTAAAATAGAATCTTCGTCCATTGTTATCCAAAACTTGCTTCTTAAATTGTTGCATCATTTCTGATCACCAGTGCTGCAGAGGTGCTTTATACTGTACTTCCAGGTACCTATCTGTATTTCATACAGTCACTTTTATATTTTGTTCTCTTTACTTCTTGATTTTTTTTATTCTTGTTGTTTTGTGTTTAATTTTGGGTTTTTTATTTTTTTTTAATTTTTTTTCTCACTATTTGGAAAACAGTAATTTTGGCATGTCTTGATTCAGCTTCTCTGACTGCATAAAAACCAAAATAATTACTGTGTTAACATAATATTCCATTTTTCACATTAGGAATCAAAAACAGTGCTTCACTTATTTGCTTAAATATTCATTCTGCTTTTTCTCTTTCCTGCCTTCCTTCTCTGTATAATCAGAGAAAGTAAAAGAAAGGTAGAATTTGGAAATATGTGTGTTTATCCTTTGCTGTTCTTATTTTTATGTGCTTCTGTTTTCCATTGCACTTTGAAAAACAGTCAGATACTCGTAGTGATATTACATGCTTGTGCTGTTTGCCATCTTATCAGGGCCAGTTGCACATTTACTATTTCAGATTTGTCAACTTGGCTTTATTTTCTAAAAGGCTGGTCCCTTGATGCCTTTTTTTGCCATCTGCTAGCCTTCATAGAGTTACACTGAGGGCCTGATGGCATGCCATAGATGTTTTGTTACCATTTGCATTCTTGAAAGGTTTTCCAAACACCTCCTGTAAAATACATTATTTGTTTGGTCTATATCCCATGATTGTAAAAACTGACTATTTTTTTTTAATGGATGAGCTAGATACCATCAGAAGCTCTAATAACATGCTGTCGCAGCCATGACTCTGTTTTGCTAATGTCTAAATACAATACAGCAAGATCAGATGATAAGGTGGCAGTGTTTGCCTACACTCTCTTCATCAGAGAAGCGAGGAGGAAAATTAATATGGAAGGAGGTTATTTGCCTGTGGCAACAATGAAGAGATTGGGCAACTGTGGTCCTAGAATGTCTTATTTCAGCCTGTGGTACTGAATTTGCAAATTTCCATCTTACAACTAGGCCAGCAAAGGCTAGAAGGTTGGCAGGAGAAATGGCACATACAAAACAATCATGAGGCTATCCAGACAAGTAAGCATGTTTAAAACAGAAATACAGTTAGTTAGAATGATAAAAAAAAAAATTTAACTAGTTAAGTTAGGGCAGTTTTCATCCTAGGATATAGGATGAAGTTACATTTCAGATCTATTAAAAATGTGATTAAATGTATACTTGTCTTCATTTAGTGCCCTGAAGATAATGATGGTATGCAGTGCTTATTCTGAAAAATAATTGATCTTTATGAACACATTCCACAGTGTTACTGAAATGCCTGGAAAATGCATGTATGTAATTGACACAAATGTCTGCTTAGGTACAGGGTAAGACAGAAGGTGAATTCTGGATATTCTCTTCATTCCCTGTCTGGTTTGTCCTCAAATCAGTTATGAATGTACATCTACAAGCAGAAAATTGTGGCATGTCAATATATTCATTTGCAAATGTATAACATTAATAGCAAAGGCGTAGTGGGTATAACTTCCATCATTTCCTCCATCAATGTATAGCAGAAATTGCTATAGGTGGCATAAATACCAAGATATAGCAGAAGAAATAGCATGATGCAACACATTACTCACAGCACCTATCTCATAAAGTGTGTAGATGTTTGAGCACATACTGAGAGGCCAAACTTCTTCCCCCTTTACGATTCATACTGTTGAGTGCTGCATTAGTAGTTGCTAGTGATATTACAGGAGGGGCAGGAGCAGGTTAAGCCAGCTGGGGCAGCATCTCTCTGAAAGGGGCATTGCTCCCCCAGCCTGTGACAGGCTTCTGCCCTCACCCTCACCGCTGTGGCTGCAGGGTGGGAAGCACAGACAGCAGCAATAAGGTGACAGCTTACAGAATAAGGAAAAGAGGGCTTGATATTTGTATCGACTGGAATTACAGACAAGTAGCTGCCATTTACATCTCTCCAAAACTGCCTATCAAGACCTTTAACATCTGCTAAAGAGAAGAGTTTGTGCTCATTACTTCAGAAGGACTGCTTATATGGAGAGCTGTAATCAACTTTTCTAGAACGGTCTAGATTGTTTGACCTGAATCTGGTGACACTAGTTCACTGTTTTTCTTTTTTCTAAAATATTTCTACAAAATATTTTTGGTAGTGCATATAATAAGGCTAAGAAAAACAAAAGGAATAGATGTGCTTAATCTTAAGGAAAAATAACCCAGAACTACTCAGTTGTTTTATAATGTATGCCCTTCTGAGATAATCTATATTCAGAGAACTCTGATGTAATAACTTCCTTGGTACTGAATTTTAATAACTGTTATTGATATATGGTAATTCTAAGGTACAAGACCCTTACTGAAAATTATTCTATTAATGTTGTATTTCAAAACCCCTGGAATGGAAAATCAACCATTAAACTGTAAATTATGAAGATATTTTTGCCAGTTGCAATGACTAAATTTTTGTATATTACATTAAATCAAGCTGTAATTTAATTTTTTTATTGTTCAATTACTGTTTACTTTTGTAAAGTGGCTACTGAAACTATAGAAAGGCTTATTCTTATTTTGGAACCTGTCATTATCACTAACATTGTAGATATAAACACATAATCAGTAATTATAATTATATACAAGAAACCATGTCAACCTTCCCTGCACAAATATTTTAAGAAAATAATCCTTCAATAGCCAAGATTCACCATTTTAACTCTCCTACCTTGATTTCTGCTTAAGTGATACTGTTTGGCTCTGTATAATCTGCCTTCATCTCTCTGCTGAATTTATGACTTTCAAGAGTCACCAGAAAACATGAAAAAACAGCTAAGGAAACTTGATTTTGATTTTCTTATTCCTATTAAACACATATTAATTAATCGTTGATTGTATTTCTTTTTATATTGTATAAAAATTGCCTGTAGTTATATCTGAAATTGCTAAATCATTTGAGCAACTACTTCCAAGTAATTCTAAAGGCAGAAATTTTTAGGTTTGTTTTCTCACATTTTCTCTTATCTGTATGTTTTCTTTATTATTATTATTAT
>VZRL01002264.1:74086-86730 GCA_013397895.1 Origma solitaria | reverse complement strand
GTTATTGGGATATATGCTTACAAGGCCAGAAATATTTTTACATCTTCTGTGCATAAAGGAACACTGGTGATAAATACCTATGATAGGTGTGATGGCAAAGACATTTTTTTGAAAATAAGAAAGCACAGATGTGAATTAAAAATATTCACTAGAAATTGTCAAAATAGCTCAAACTCTGCGCTGAAAGACAACTGCAGAATCTATAAAGAGCTGTGTTATGAAATGCAGAGAGAAGGAAAGAGAAAACCCAGTTTACTTGCAATTCATTAGCTTTACAAAGGTTAACAACGGTTGGAATATCATTTCTCCTCTGGCTCTGATTATAATGCAATATTAACAACCTCGGAACTTTACTGTTCTACTCAACCTTTATCCACTGACATTTTCTTAGCTTAAAATAAAACATTCATGTGGTACAAATTAAGGGTAACATACAGCCCCCTGCCTGTCTTGGTGCTGAACTCTGAATCCAGAGGGAGCTCCAGAGGGTCCAACAGCACCTCTAAACGTGAGGCACAACCCTCTGACCACAGCAGCCAGCTCCTAAATGAATGGAAACCAATCCTATTTCCTGCTCCACAGGAAATAGTATGGTCTGGTGTTTGAATGCATGACCAGGGTCCTGCTTTTCCATCCACTGTGCTTCTCACAGGCAGCCCAGCCAGTGCCTGGGATAACAGAAACTCAGCAGTGCCGGAGTTTGGCAATCCGGCTTGCCTGCTGTAAGGACTGGCTTGACCTAATTCATCTCAAATGTCAGCAATGAAACTGAAAATCCCCCATTTCCCTCTCAGGTTCTCCACACAGCTCAAGACACAGTTGATGCCTCCAGGTGCACAGCAGCAGAGCACAGTTAGGATGCAGTTACAACCAAGGGGAGAAGTGTCTTCCAGAATATGGAAATGTGTCGCAGTACCTCCAGCTCAGCAAGATTTCCCAAATTCATAGAATCACAGAATGGTTTGAGTCAGGAGGGATCTTAAAAATCACCTTGTTCCAACCCCCCTGCCATGGGCAGGGACACCTTCCACTAGACCAGGTGCTCCAAGCCCTGTCCAACCTGGCCTTGAACACTTCCAGGAATGGGGCAGCCACAGATTCTCTGGGCAAGTCCTGCATTTCCTGCAGAACAGCAAAATGAAGCAACACCCTTAAATGTGCACACAGAAAGTCACTAAACATCTAATTTCCAGAACAACATCTCTTTATGTCTCCCTTACACCTAAGAAAGTGATACATACCCCAGTTTGTGAGTTTGGTGTTTTTAGGTTTTCACAAAGCATTTTCCTTGCTCTATTTTAGGGAGAAAGTTCTGAGCCAGCTCTTGTTCATTAACAGCGCAGGGGGTTCTCAGATATTACATATTTATGGTCTGCCTTGGATCCAAGAGTAATTATAAAATGCACCCTAGAGCATTAAAAATGCAAACGTTTCAATAGGTTCCCCTACACCCAGTGAGATGAATCACACTGTTTTAATCCACTGGTTAATTAGGGAGTTATAGTGACTGTAAAATAAAACACTTGGAGAGAAGCTTAGCAGTAGTGAAAGAATCAAAGAATTTCTAACACATTATAAATGCTTAATTGGAAAACACCAATAAACTGTCTTCTCCCAAATCGACACATTCTTATTCCTCTGGCTTTTTAGGATGTTAAATAATATTGCAACATTACTTCTCAAGGAGCTCCATGTGATAACAGTGATGGAGGGAAGGAAAAGCAGTGGTAACTCTTCATCTTCCAACTTTTGGAGATGTATGTTCAGCTGCATGTGCTTATTGAGACACTTATCTTCTGCTTTACACTGGGATTGGAATCATGGAAGGATTTGAGTTGGAAGGATCCTTGAAGACCATCTAGTTCCACACCCCTGCCATGGGCAGGGACACCTTCCTCTGGACCAGGCTGCTCCAAGCCCCATCCAACCTGGCCTTGAACACTTCCAGGGATGAGGCAGCCACAGCTTCTCTAGAATTCTCTTCAAATAATTAATATTAAGCAATCTCCCATATTGAGGCATTTAAACCTCCTATGCAGATGCAGCTGGGTCTGTAAAGTACTAATGGACAGTTTTTGTAGTGCAGATATATCTTATACCGTTAGGAAAGAACTAAGGAACCAACTGCTTCCCTATTCATTTTCCTAAAAAGCAATTACCCTGCCACAAAGATTTTTAGGGAATACCTTGACTGTGATTAGTTCAGCAAAACAAATGCTTAAGTCTGAGCCATGAGTAACCACTTACTCGGTTCCAACTGCAGAAGGTGGTGGTTCAAACCTGCTGTTTCCCAGGGACTGTACTGCAGCAGATTCTACTCTCTAAAAGCTCCATATAAAGCACTTGTCTGACGGATCTGTCTGGACCTTCTTGCTTTAATTAAATTTAGTGTGAAATCTAAAGCAAGATATTATTCCCACTGCTCATTTTATACCAGGCATAATAGTGCCTACTTTAGAACATGTTGTAAGATCTGGAGTAGTGTTTACTCCATGTATATCCCTCCTGAAGGACTTCTTATCGATCATGTATTGGCTTATACTTCTGGAGTATTAACAGTCCCCAAAACACAGGCCAACACGCCGGATTTTGAAGCCTTGAAGAGAGGGCCTGCAGTGCTTTGGGAAGTGCTTCACTGCTTTGGTAGGGCTGTATTTTTTGGAGGACAGAAGAGGAAACAAGTATTGAAATGGCTTCTGTTGGCTCCTGCTCCACGGGAATCATCAGTTCATTTTACACTAAAAAATGAACTTAAAACAGTGTATGAAACACAGAAGTATTTGGCTTCTATTGTCCTGTAACATACGTTTGTATTTTACTTGACTTACTTTCAGGGTTCAGTTTAAAATCAAAAGGGGGTACCTAAAGAGTTGGCAATTACTCCAGACTTAATTCTTTGCAGAATAACTTCCCTAATTTATGACTGGTGTCTGATGAGGTGTGAAAATCTGCAGTAAGTCACACATTATCTATATGATGTGGGAAGTCAGTGTTTTCTCCACCATCTCAAAAGGAACTTCTCCTTTTCCAAAAGCCTCTCCCAGCCCCATCCCCCCTTTCACTGCATGCACAGGACAAGATGCATTGGCAAAGATGGGCAGACAATTCATTTTCTTAACGTAATTCCTAATTAAGAATTTTAAACAGAAGATTTCCATTTTTCAGGCTGTGCTGTAAGCAGGATGTTTAAGTCAAAAACACAAACCAAAAGAGCCCAGACAACGAAGCGCAAAACCCAAAGAAGTAACATTTAGCTGTCTTAAATAAAAAGTACCTGAAAAATGTCACAAAGAACTGCACCAGGTCCATAAAGTTGCTGTGCTGTGAGAATGCTATCTGCAAAAGAAAAGCAAATGCTTTCTGTTACTTACTGGAAAGAAAATTCATATTTCAAGATATTTTAAAAGGATTAAAAATGACAATGAAATCTTTACTCAGATCAATTCGTATTTTTGAACACGGCTTTGAAAAAGAACAGAAATATTCTGAGGGAAAAGAAAATAAATTATAACTCCATAATGTTTTGAAAACATATATCCCAAAAATGAAGCTGAACAAGTAACTATCTCTCCCTGCCATGTTCCAAGGAATATTTGTCAGTGCACACTGAAGAAAACACTGCTTCAAAAACTCAGAACAGAGGTTTCACAGAGCTGCAAATAACCTTTAATTAGAAGTGAAAATTTTTAATTATTGTTTACGCAGAAACCCAAAATACTTGTATTTCAAACAATATCCATACAATAAAATCTCCTTGAAAAAGGAACTTACACCAAGAGCTGCAAAGAGGCACGAAACACAGAAGATGATAGATACTGTGAAAACAGCTATGGCATTCATCTTAGCTCACTTCCCTGCAATCCAACAGCAGAGAGAAGGGAAAAACAACGGAATATTTGGGACAAAAACCAGAGGGAAGAGGCTAACAGGAAACTGGGAGGTGGTTAGAGGCAAAAGGGAAGATTAGGGAGCGTGGATAAAATAACAAAGTGGAGGAGAGGTGAGCCAAGAGAAAAGCAACTTGTGCAATACTAGGAATCAGATGTTCTTTCCAGGTACCTCCTATTTCCTCTGCCTATCAAACTCTCAGCACTGCAACAGGATATTAACTCTTTCATAAAGTAACAGAATTTATTGCAGAATTAAAGTGAAATCTGACAGACAAAAACATTAACAAAAGCTTTTCATGGATATTAAATCCATTTCTGGTGTAATTTGTTGGTTTTTTCCCTTAATAAACAGTACTTATGGTAACATTAGCATAAACATAAATCCCTCCTCCCAGCAGTAGCATCATCCCAAAATTCATGAATATGTGTACAGTGAGTAACTGCTTGGATTTCTGTTGCTCTGGAACACTTTCTGTGATTATATTTGCTTTAAATACCCATTTAAATATCCGTTGGTCCAGAAGCTGCCCCAAATAGTTTTCTTCTAAATATATTGAAATATTCTGAAGTTGAAAGTTCCTTTGCAGTGCACAGCCACTGTGGAGCTGCAAAGTGAACTCCAAACCTGCACACCAGATGCTGCAACCTCAATAGTCCTGCCTACAAAAGACAAGAAAACAGAGTTTCTTGTTGATTTTTGCTTCTGAAATGCTTCACAATAGTTTTCTGATTATAAAAAGACAGCGAACAAAATTTCACTCTTTGTGTAAAAAATCATTGCCTTGTCACTAAGATGGTATAATATTTGCATGAATTCATGTTCTGGAATAAAAATAATATTCTGAAATGTCTTTAAGGCAAAGATAATCCTTACTAAAATATCACATCCCAAAACACAAACATGTAACATGGCCAGTATAAAAATAATAACTTTTCTTATTATTTCTGAGAATAACCATGATGCTGAGTGACTATGAGAGATGCATTTCAAAATAAAGCCCTTGTTATATATTAACAATCCTTTAGCAGAAAAAGAAAATTAAAAGCACAAAGGAATCATCAATGGGCCAGTCCTCTGTGGATGACCATCAGGACCACTTTCTGTGATGGAAACCAAAACTTGCTCCCATTAGAAGAAACAAGAATCTGTTTATTTTAAAATAAGAGAGATTATATGAAAGATTAATGAAACTCTTACCAGAGAAGGGCTTCTATGAAAGATTAATGAAACTCTTACCACAGAAGGGCTTCTCATTTTTTTCTAACAATTGCAGGAAACAAATAAAACAAAAAGAAAAACAAACAAACAAAACTTTAAAAAAAATTGGAAAGGAAAATTTAGGTTTATTTCATCCAAAAGCCTTACAAATGCTTTACCAGTGGCGGTTCTTTACGTGTTGGAGTTCTTCTCCTCTAAAGCCCAACTGAGGACCTATACTTCACACATGGATTAAAAAAACCCAGGTTGTTTCTACAATTTACTCCTCACAAGCTGAAAATACTTTGTGCCATCAAACCTGACCAATCTGTGTCACAGGCAATTTGGTCTCATAATTGTTAATGGTTTGCTTACTTAGAGCTTAATTTCCCCTAATATAATCTGTTCCCAACACTTAATTAATTCAGTTACATTGAAAGTTTAGTTGGAAATAGCTGTTGAAAGTAGGCTGTTCATTCTGGATTCACAAAAAATATGGCACCAATTTCTTAGCAGTCCGGATGTTTAATTAAGTTTAACTGACGGTAGAAGATTCATTTATCCATTCTCAAAAAACTAATTTTGTAACAAAGGATGAAGCAGTGTAACTGCAGGAAAGCTCCGTGTAGCTCCTGCTGGGGAGCTGGAAAGCCTCCTCCAGGTACAGGGCAGAACCCCAGCTCAGCTGCACAATCAAATCACCACTTTCGTATCAAAGAATCCCAGAATTGTTTAGGTTTAGGCTCTGAGACCATCAAGTCCAACTGTCCCCCCAGCACTGCCCAGGCCACCAGTGACCCATGTCCCCAAGTGCCACATCCACAGGGCTCTTAAATCCCTCCAGGGGGAGGACTGGACTTGGGACTCCACCACTGCCCTGGGCAGCCAGGGCTGGACAGCTCTTTCCGGGAAGAAATTTTCCCTCATCTCCAACTTAAACCTCTCCCCGGGCACGCCTGGGGTCACCTTCAGCCACTGGTGACCAGCACACCCAGGCCCTTTTCCGTAGAGCAGCCACCGGACTCTTCCCAAGCCATACACATCATGCAAGGAAGTTTTATACCGTGCTCTTAGGAATAAACACGGTACCCTTAGGTAGCTAAGACCAGACACTTAATTATGTTCATTCCAAAGAATACTATAAAGCTTGTGTTTACTTTATCTGAAAAGTACCTTGGAGAGCACAACCACCTACTGCGCTTTTTCCATTGCTACATCATTTGAAGTATCAAAAAAATCCACCTGCTTTCCAGAGGACCAGAAATAGCTGGCTGTATGGACTGACAAAAATGTATAATGAAGAGCTTTACATTTTTTATCATTTGATTAGCATAAAATATGAAGCCAAGAAGAAAATTTGGCTTCTTCTAACTAGCCAACATCTAAAAATTGCACTAGAAATCAGTACACACACATTTCAAAGTTAATGGAAAATGACTTGGCCACAAAACAATATAAGCAAAGGAAAAATGTATTTGAACCCAACTGACATTTCAGTAACAGCTGATATTTCAAACTCAGAATATTGCTGGAGCTAAACTATAGCCTGTGACTGACGGAAATTTTGAAACACAAATTAGAAAAACTACGTATCAGAATTTGGTTTGCAGACTTTGTTCTTCAAGATATATATAATTTTGAAGCAACAATGTTGTTGTTAGTATGTCAACTAATACCTAAGTTCACCTTAAACCTGTACATACAACAAAACCTAAAACTATTTAAACCTCTATTCTTGTGATCTACAAGTGCTCTGAACTCATTAAAAACAACTTGAGTTTCACATACCACTAAGAAAAATCAGTCCCCAACCAAATAAAAAATTATGTATGAATTTTTTGCTAAATCCAGCAAGAACCAAACTTGACCAACTCCTCTCATTTAACTGTAATAAACAGATGTACAGGTAATTCATCACAGCATAACTCTTTCCATTTGTGCTGGAAGTTAGTGATATTTTAGAGGAAGACAAAATATTCACCACAATGGGATCAGAACAAATCCCTCTCCAAACTCAAATGATTTCCAGTATTATACATAATATTAGCACCCCTAATCTAAAATTAACTAAAGAACTGCTAAGGAGAGAGTTGGGCTCATTGGCGAAGGCTCTGGGGAGACCTTCCTGTGCCTAAAGGGCTCCAAGAAAGCTGGGGAGGAACTTTGGACAAGGACATGGAGTGACAAGACAAGGGGGAATGGCTTCCCACTGCCAGAGGGCAGGGTGAGATGGGATATTGGGAAGGAATTGCTCCCTGTGAGGGTGGGCAGGCCCTGGCACAGACGCCCAGAGCAGCTGTGGCTGCCCCTGGATCCCTGGGAGTGTTGGACAGGGCTTGGAGCAGCCTGGGATAGTGGAAAGTGTCCCTGCCCATGGCAGGGGGTGGCACTGGAGAGGCTTTAATTTCATTTCCCACCCAGGCTATTCTGGGATTCTGTGAATGTACTGAAGAATATTTCAAGTATGGCAATTTCGTACTATAATTTGGTACATTTTGGGTCTCTAAACACTTGAGAAAACATGGACAAGCACAGAAAATAGTGTTTCTACAACTTTTTTACCTTGGTAACAACTCAGGATTATTGATACATTATATTTCTATCTTTCTTCACAGCTATATGAAGTGACTAAATTCCCACCAGTGATGCCTTCCTTTTCATCCGTATTTCATATTAGGAATGAGAAAAAGGGAAATTAAAAATTGTATTTTGCACAGGGCAAGCTCCTAGAATACAACTGTGTAAAAAATAAAAACAAAAGTCTAATTAACTTCTGAAACCAGAGGGGTCCAACAGAGAAGGCGCAATGTGAAACCGGCTCCCAGAGTTGGGACTTGCTGTGAATTCAGAAGGCATCAAAAGGTCCTACTGCTCCATCCATTAACCTCACCTGGCAGGTGGGAGAATGCTACAGCACTTGTCTTTTGAAAGTCTACAGAACCACAGTAGAATTTAGAGATTTTTGGGCTGCTTTTCACTTTTTATTTCAGTCTAGCTGCAGCACCAAAGGTAACAAACAGAAAGCAGCAGGGAAAAGCAGAAGGCTGGGAGCTCCACAGGCTTCCAGCAAGAGAAAGCCACGAGCCAAATAAGCTGCAGGTGACATTTATGCACATCTTCCTCTATTTCTTCCCCAAAAGTCTACTGTCTTGTCTCTTTTTTTCTATGGCTAGAGGCAAGGATTCAGTCTGACCTTGGAGAATACAGACAATGCTAACTGGATGCCATGGCCTGAATGCTGAGTGCCTGCGCCATTGTCAAAGGACCTGCTGTAAAACAAAGGGGGTTAAGTATTCTTGAGTGATACCAAAGTCATCAAAACATTCACTTTGTCCTCTAGGATAATGCTGGGGGGAAAGCTTCTCTTCTGCTCAAGAGTATCATCATTCCCTGTTCCAGTTCTCCTTCAAACACAAATACAATGTGCTCTAATGAAACACATGGCCAAAACCCGTGTTGATCTTGGTGCTCTCCACTCCAGAGGAGCAGTGAGCCAACTCTACGAGCCCTGGCGGTGAGGTTTTAGGAAAGAATGAGCCAACACAGCAATCCAGCTCCACCACCTGAACATGGTCTCTCTTCTGCCACATGCTGCTGCTTCCTGTGTCCTATAAACATCTTCAATGAGCCATGGAGTCATTAAGGCAGCAGAGTTAATCACAGCAATGAAAGGCGAAAAGCCCTTCAAAAACACCCTTCAGAAGCTGGGATTTTGGAGCCGACCCTGCTCACTGAGGGATGGGCAAAGACAGCAGCAACCTGAGATGAGCCTTTTTCAGGAAGGTGGCTCTTAAATCATCTCAACAATGTCAGCTCCAAGGAACGCTTTCCAGAAGGCAGCGTTTGTTCACCTCTACAGATGATTTATGGGATTTGGACACAGATTAAGACATTCAAATCCAGGATCACAGGGGTATTCCCATCAGCCCTTTACACTCAATGGAAACCTCATCTGTGATTCAGCTGACCAATGTAGGTGAATAAAAAATAATTACCTGACCAGTTCCATAACAGAACCATAAACACTGAGTCACACAAAGACATCCATTTGTAAACCCCTAAATTTAGATAGTTTAAATTTCCACGGTGCACCCTTGCCCTTGGTTTCATGGATGCACTAGAAGCTCCATTTGTTGCCTGAAGAGGGATAAAAGCGAATGCAGCTGCGCTGGGACATCTCACCTGGCTTCCAGCTGCTGCTCCAGAACCACAGAATGGGCTGGGTTAGAAGGGGCCTTAAAGACCATCTCTTTTCAACCCCCTACCATGGGCAGGGACACCTTCCACTAGACCAGGAAGCTCCAAGCCACATCCAACAGCTTTCAGGTGAATACATACCCCAATCACACTATGGAAGCAGAAGGACATTCTCTTTCAGAGGCACCACAGATCTCTATTTTACATGAGTGGCAGAACTGCACCCAAATGTGGAGGTTAGGAAGCAAATTTAACCTGATCCACAGAGAGAGGTTCTCTAGATAGAAAGTTAAACCTTAGGTTTCAGAGAAGGAAGGGTATTAACAGGAGTTAATTGTAACTTGAAAAACTCTGACACATGAGCTGGAGTGGATCATGATTTGGAAGTGGAAGATTCCAGAGAGTTTGTAATACACCTGATGCTGCAGGTGTGGCCATCAGAAGAACACTGCAAGGGGCTCTAAGATTTCCCTGGAGCCTTCTCTTCTCCAGGCTGAACACTGCCAGCTCCCCTTCTGTCTCCAGAGAAGAGGGGCTCCAGCACTTGGAGCACCTCCATGGCCTCCTCTGGATCAATTCCTCATCTACTGAACAGTTCAACCCTTCAAATCCATCTTTTTCCAAATCAGAGAGAACTTGGTGCAGCTGAAGAGGTTGCCATGCTCATATTTGCATTCTACAACAAGCAAAAATAAAATCTTCACTCAAATTTGATTTTCACACCTACTACTCCGAGCCGCTCTGCTCCTGCATAAAGGATGAAAGAGATTAATGACTTACACCTCACCTGCTACAATATTAACTGAGCCATTGGGCTTTATGGTACAAACATTTGCTACTGTGCAAATATAAAACCTGGTTCACTTCTGAACTTGTTCCGAGATGAAAATCGATTTATATTCCAATACTGTGCTGCCTTCCTGCAGTAGTTACAAATTGTCACTTCTCAGCTAATTGGCTGCAGTCAGCACTTGGCTCAGAAATGCCAATTATACGTGTTTTGTCTCCCTATGTGAACTCTCTGATGTTTTGCAGAGCAAACACAGGCACAACTGTCGCTAAATTAAAAATAGTACTTAAGATGTGGTCCCAAATTTCACTGCATCCCAGAAATTATCACACAAATCTGACAAATGAGGAAGTATTTGTTCAATAAACAGCCAGAGGTTGAATTGTGATGCTCATCTAAATTTACAGTGCACTAGGAAATAAAATTCCGGAAAGTCCCGTAATTGAAACAGCAAACGCAGCTCAGATCTCGCACACCTCTGCGTGACAGTAATGTGTCCCAAGAAAGCCAAGGCAGGGCCAGAAAAAACTCAGTTCTTCTGAATCCTCAGTGAATCCTCCCGAATTCTTCTGAATTCTCTGAACTTCTCAGTTCTTCTTTCAGGCCACTCACAGCAAGAAAGCCACTGGAAGGTTGGAGCGTGTCCAGGGCAGGGAACGGAGCTGGGCAGGGGCTGAGCCCCAGGAGGGCTGAGGGAGCTGGGGAAGGGCTCAGCCTGGAGCAAAGGAGGCTCAGGGGGACCTTGTGGCTCTGCACAGCTCCTGCCAGGAGGGGACAGCCGGGGGGGTCGGGCTGTGCTGGCAGGGAACAGGGACAGGAGGAGAGGGAACGGCCTCAGGCTGGGCCAGGGGAGGCTCAGGGTGGCCTTTGGGAAAAACAAGGAAAGGCTGTGCAGCCCTGGCACAGCTGCCCAGGGCAGGGATGGAGTCCCCATCCCTGGAGGGATTTCAGAGCCCTGTGGATGTGGCACTTGGGAACAAGGGTCAGTGGTGGCCTGGGCAGGGCTGCGGTAACAGTTGAACTCGATGGTCTTAGAGTGTTTTCCAACACAAATGATTCTGTGATCCTGTGACTGCAACTATTGTTCTGAAGACAAGGAATCTCTGAGGTGCTTGGAAAACGTGGTCAAAAATAACGATCCTAAATCTTGAGACAGAAAGCAAGTCACCAGCAGGAAAACACTCCGATCCTCTGAGTTCCAGGTCCTCATGCACCTCCTTCCAGTCCCAACCACTGCGGTGTGGATGCATTTGGGAAGGATCCCAGTGCATTTGGGAAGGACCCTGTTCCCTGGCTTCGTGCCAAGCAGAGCTCTGACACCATCTGTGTGCAGGCTCAGCTACGTTCGGCAGCATCCCAACTATTTCTGGAGAGTTTCAGCATGGAAAAAACGAAAACTTCAGCACATAACAGTTCAAACTCTTGCTAAGACCCTCAAAGTCCAGTAAAAGTGAGCTTTACAGTCTACTGAGCTTAAAAGGAATAAAAGCTGTTTTCCTAAAGAGCTGGTGATGTAACTACACAAAAAGGAATCAAAAATAAAAACAGCCAAAGACATATTTGCAAGTTTATATTTTTAGGCTTCAAAATAGCTGACGGATGGAAACAGGCAAAACCTTCTGTCTTGCATCATTTCTGACCAGACAAAGCAAGGGAATAAATACAAGACAGAGTTCAGAGTTGCAGTGGTATTAATGTGGAAAATAAGAATTCAGGAGGCTGTGAATTCTAAGGATCATATCTAATGAGAAATTTAACATGTTTATCAACCTGCAGCAAAAAATTCTGCAGTATGCCAGCTGCAGGAATCTCTACAGAAATTTTAAGGATTTTTCATCTTTAATAAAATAAAGTAGCAAAATAAGTGCATAAATGTTTATATGTATTACATACAGAATCATGAAATGGTTTGGGTTGGAAGAGGCCTTAAAGATTATCTAGTTCCAACCCCAAACTAAAGATATATTTATGTAAATAACCAAATTAAAATACCTTTGAATGACAACATTCTCACATTATTACACAATACTGAAGCCACAAGTTGCCTCAAACCTGGTGTCACAACATGACCTGAAGTGGCAGTCATTAAAACCCCCCAAATATACTTTACACGAACCACATAGCATCAGGATCAGTTTTAAAGAGCCATGAAATCAGAATCATAGGGCTGGGCTGTTTTATTCATCACAGATTTTTTTTTTTTTTTGGAGACCCTTGGCTATGATTAGGTGTTCAAGAAATTTTAATGTGAAGAAAATAACTATGCTGGGTAGGGCAAAATTAACAACCTCTCTATAAGCTCTTATATTTGCATTAAAAAGGCCAGATAGTCACTGTCTATCACTAAAAGATTTCTAGAACATATAATTCACCACTTTGTCATGAAGAATAAATGTAAAATACTGAAGTGACAAATCAATTGATGGTATTTACTTCAATCCTCAGTCAAAATATTAACGTAATTTATTGATGCTTTGGGTCCAGGTGTGGGAAGTTGGATGGTGCTAATCTTGCATGCAAAACAAACTGTTTAAAGAAATAGCTATATGTGACACTTATAACTAAAAAA
>VZRL01002264.1:0-74066 GCA_013397895.1 Origma solitaria | reverse complement strand
AAAAAAAAAAAAAAATTGAGAACCAATTTAGGAAAAAAAACCCTACAAAATCCCCAATCATCCCAGAAATTTATTCCTATACAGACTATGACATTACTACCCTGCCCTGACCCCAGCTCTTGCTTGCCACATTGCTGTGAGCAACATTTGCCAATACAGTATAAAAAAAAAATCAGAATCTTAGTAATACAAAGTCAGGAAGATAAGTGAGAGAAAAAGGAAGTTTTCAGGACATTCCAGGATTTTTTTTCCCAAAAGCAGCCCTGCAGAGTCAGCTGAGAGCTGTTAGTGGAGTGCTGGTGTCTCTGGCTCCCTGTCTGTGGGCGAATCAAGCCAAAGGTTTTTGGGTTTGTCACCCACACTTAGTTCTGGATATACTTTCCCTGCGGCTTAGCCAGGCTGAACCCACTGTTGCATTCCGCTGTGCGGCTTCTTCTATTTTATTGCCAACACACTTTTCTTCATTAACTCTGCTCACTATTCTTTGACTCTAAATTTGAATAAGCCTTTGTATAAAGAAAAGTATCTTGCCCTTTTGGTGGCTGTAAAAGCTCCTCAGCAATGGCTCACAGTACTCATTTTCTGAAATATATTTGAATTTGGGGTCTCTATTTACATTCTGTGGTGGCTTATGGTGTTTTCAAGAGTTACTCATCACAGAAATACTGCAATTTCAAGCACTGCCCTCACGCAAGAGAAATTAATGCCCAATTTGAACTCTGCTTCCATAGAAAATTAATTCTGCAATTTTTTATATATTATGTTGTCCAGCCCCGTATTTTAAAAGAGAAAATAAAATCACCTTCCTTAAAATTAAGGCAATCAATACATATGTTACTGTCAGAACTCAAAATACCACAATCTAAGAAATGCTCCTGGTATTATTAAACCTGAATTGCAGGCTGTCTCTCTCTGTTCTCCTATAACTTTTCTTATTTATGCAGCTCAAGTTTTGCAAGAGGCATACAAAAAGACTTCCAGTGCAACATGAAGATATTACAATAGACCTCAACACAGTTATGCGAGTCACTACAGTTCATCCCAAGAAATCCCCAGGGGTAGATGTAAAACCTGAAGATGTTAATGGTTGTCCCTTCCAGGGCCTAAAGGGGCTCCAGGTAAGCTGGAGAGTCAAGGACCTGGATTTCCCGGACAAGGGGGAATGGCTTCCCCCTGCCAGAGGGCAGAGTTAGATGGGATTTGGGAGGAAATTCTTCCCTGGGAGGGTGGGCAGGCCCTGGCACGGGTGCCCAGAGCAGCTGTGGCTGCCCCTGGATCCCTGGCAGCGTCCCAGGCCAGGTTGGACAGGGCTTGGAGCAGCCTGGGGCAGTGGGAGGTGTCCCTGCCCATGGATGGGGTGGGATGAGGTGCTCCTTGACCTGCCTTCCAACCCAAACCATTCCATGAATCTCTGATAAAAATCCCCCCTGACACAGTACCTGGGAAAAGTATGGCATGAACAATTTCCAGGGTTGCTGAAGCTACAACCTCCTGTGAAAAGGACTGAAGTGGCACTACATCCTGCCAAGGGCTAACTGCCTTTCAGAGGAACCCTCCTTTTAAAGCATTTAAGAATGTGCTAATAAAAATATTACTTAACCCAAAAGGGAACAACTTCTAAAAGGAGAAAAATGTCATCAGTTGATGCTAAAAATAAGGCAGCAGGAGCAGATAAAACACAAGCAGCTGTTTCACATTTTAAAGGACCATTTAACTGTTCTGTTTTAAATCTTTCCATCCCACAGTAGAAGATGTCAGTTTGCCTGTTCTGAAAAATCAGCATGTAATTGCATGTCTCCAAAAGTAATTACATTCAACAGCAAATTTCATCAGATTAACAAATTGGTTTATGTTTCATTGTTAAGTTTCAAGCAAACCTCTCACATGGCAAGAGAGATGCAGGGAGAGAGGCTCAAAAGCATCTGCAGTTATAGCTAAAGAAAGGCAAGGGACATCTTTAGCAAACAAGTTTGGCATTCCGATGCTTTCACAAGCAACAGAAAAAAAGAACATTTTTGGAATAAAGGGTCCCGGAGAGTTGGGGATGATTTTATCTCTGCACCTACATCTCTTCCTCGTTAAAGATTTATGAGGCACATGAGGACCTGGCAGGAAAGCTGTTCAGATCAGCAACCTCACAGTGATTTCAAGCCTATGTAATTGTTTTATCAAAGCAATCACTACCTATCTGAATGTATTTCATTCTCTTTGGCAACAACAAAGACACTTTTTCTTTACCCTCACCAAAAGCACTCATTCGATGACCCTGTGGCTTTTAATTCAAGAATGCCACTAATTTAGAGAAAGGCTGGAAACGTCCATGGGCCAAGTCCAGTCCTCAGGGGTTATTTAGGCCATGTATCAAATGACTGAATGCTTCCTCCTCCAGAAAGGAATCAGGGAATTATAGACAGTTCAGGCCCTGCTTTTTAACTGTGCACGGTTTCTTCGTTCAATCTTTTTCCATGTATTATCTAAGCCTTTTAGTCAGGCTGCAAACCTCAAACAGGGAAACGCAGAGAGTATCACTGCTGGCAATTTCATGCCACCTGAAAGAGGCTGAAGGCCTAAAATAAAAGGAATGGGTGAGATCTGCTGTTCCTCCAGCTCTGTTTTGGGCTCTTCCTCACCCAGCAGGAGCTAAGGGTACCCCAAAGCTTTCCCTGGCTGTAGCAAAGTGTCATCCATCATTCAGCGCTGGAAGAAAACAAATGCTTCCTGAACTACATTAAACATGAATGGCAAGTAAAATTAAAGCTTAATTGAAAGGGGTGCTCAGGTTCCTGCTAATGCAGACCACCTGTTTTAAGGGTAATATTGCCAATAGAACTAGCAGCATGATGGGAAAGAGCACCAGAAGAAGACTTTCAAATCAAAACTGCTTTAATGCAGAAGCTTTACTTTGAAAAAATGAGAATTTTTGAAGGTTTCAGTACTTACATACTGCAGGACTTAACAGCAATGAAACACTGAAATCAATGATGATAAAGATCAGAGCAAGAGCTTTGTCTGAGGATTGTGGAGTCTTCTTAGGAATGTAAGTCCTGGCAGTTTGCAAAATATTGGCTCATATTCCCAACTTAAATAGCCACGTTCAGCATAAGAAAAAACGAGACCCATTCCTCAGCAGAATCTCAGTCTAGTGAATAGTTCATCTTGACCCTGAAGTGCAGCTGACATCAGCAGCAGGTGGCTCCACTTGAAGTTTGCCTACAGACTGAGACAGAAAATACCTCCTGGCCAAGGGAAAGACCCATTTCCAACATTATTGCCAGCTCTGTTAAGACAAAGAGATGTGAAGGGAATTTGCTCTCCTACATCCCTACAGACATTTTCAGCGTATCATTGGAAACCAGTGGGAACTGTTTCCCAGGTCAAAGGAGGCAATTAGTAATTATAACGCAATCCTATGGCAAAAGAACAATTCTGGATATGCTGAAGGTTGGGGGGGCCGAATTTTTTCCCCATTCTGTTGCTAGGTAACCAACGACCGGGTATTTAAGGACAATTTACTCTTTTGTAAGATACTAAAGATGTGGCCAGGGCGGAGTGAGGGGAGGAGAGATCTGGCCATCGGCAAACTGACTCGCTACTGGAACTTCGGAGAGGCAACAGTGGGGGACTCCTGGCTCCTTTTGGCTGCAACTGCGGAAAGGCCTGGCTCTGCACTGCTTTCTCTACCTAGTGGGTGAGCTTTCATCTGGGAAAGGGGCACAAAATACCAACCCCCTTTGCCCCTCCTGGGAAAGCACCACAGAACCAATTCTGGTTTAATTACAGAACATTTAAGCCTGCCCTCAATTTCCAGGTCTCCCATGAGTTACAGTTTCTGCACTTGACTTCCTGACACCTCTGCTGCCAGCTGCAATCTATTGAAGGGACACGAGTTGTTTCCACCTTCCAGTTCACCGCTCACCCTTTCAGTGGATAAACCAGAGAGCAATTCAACATTTTGAGTGGGTTCACCAGTATCCTCCTATCAGAGTAAACAGCATGTTTGGAAATAAAATAATGATGACAACACATGATGTGACTGAGTTAAGCAATTCACAGATGGTCTTTAAGGTCCCTTCCAATCCTCTTCGTTCCATGAACTATCTGTGTAGAAAGGAATGAAGATATAAAGGAGACTATATAGATAGACCATCCTGAAATAAATCAAGTAGAGGAAACCAGAAAAAAGTTTGAGAAACTAAACTTGAAGGCAGCAGAGGCAATTTTATCTATTTTTCCATTACAGCCTTTATGAAATCTGAGTGGAAGGCAACAATTTAAGTGAGTTGAATGTTTCCCAATTCCAATGTTTCTGGTTCTCAAATACTCTTCAAACAGTGAGAGTTATGCAATGCTGCTGCAGCCTCTACCACACTGCACCTGCAGCAATGGTACATAGCCACAGTGGCACTTTTTGAAGCCCAACAGGATGATGAATTGCCAAGAAAATTATATGTAGTAAGTATCTAATGAGATTTTGCAAATGGTACATTTTGTATACAAGGGCTGCAAAATTTCTTTATCTCTTTTTGTTTCTTTAAGCATTTGGTCCATAATTTACATTTTAGCATATTAAAAATCCTTCAACCAACACAAAGGAAAGAGAGGAGGCAACTGTCAGTTAATGATACAAACTGGTTTTGCCTTAATCAGCTCCTAAACATCTTACACGTTCGCAGAATGTAGAGATCAATGCAAGATGCTCTGAATCTGAGAGGAAAAAATCTAATATCAAATGTGACAGAATGTTAGTGAATATAAACAAAGGTTTGGGCATGAAACAAGAATAGTCTGGGTGTGCAACAAGACTAAACCACCAATTTCTAATTAGTAAGTAGTAGCAAACACCATCAGCAGTAAATTGTAATGAAGCAGAAAGCTTAGAGCCAGGGGAGAATTTGCTGTATTAGCAGATTAAATTTTCACCCCCCCTGTACACTCTGAAGAGGGATTCACTCACTGGAATCTGCTCCAGGTAAATACGTATTAGTTTAAACAGTGCTAAAACCTGCTGACATTTACACAGGTATCAAAGTTTCAAATTCTCACCAATAACTACTTGTCAGCTCCAGAAGTGCAGTTTCACCTTGGAGTGAGCTGACTGCATGGATTGAAACCCATGAAGAGAACTCCTCTGAAAGTTTCTGCACTGCATTTCTTTGCTTCATACTCTGCTGTTGAACAGCTGATTATTTATAGTCAAGATCTCTCTTGTACTCTGAGCTAAATTTGGAAAGAATAACAAATCAAACTCATAATGAAGGTTAAGCAAACAGGAAAAATAGTGGGGAAAAGACTACTATTACATTTATACGACTGAAGAAAAACATCAATCCTTCAACGCCCACTAATGTCCTTTCCTAAAGCATGCACTCCCACTTTGGAGGAAGATAGAGATATTTAGAGCAAAGCTGAAGCGAGGAAGGTGAACAGCATTTGCGAAACTCTTCAAAATTCCATGAGTCCGAAGTTTGCAGCAAAGATGAGCTCACAAAGCAGAGAGAACGGAAATGTCCAGACACTGTTGACAAGACCTTACCTGGATTTTCAATAAAGCTTGGCAAGGTAAGGCTTTAAGTGAACTCCTTCATGCTTGGAACTGCTCAGAAAGGAGGAATTAGGAAGAGGATTGCTGTATTTTGAAGGCTTTCTGCATTTTGCTGCTTTAGCTCTTTAACTGAATAATCATTTAAAGTCATTAAACAGGCAGGGAAAGACATCATTAACCAATATTCCTTAAAAAAGAAATGAAGTGGTTTGGAAAAGGGGTGGAGCAAGATGGGGAAAGAAGAGCCAGAATTGAGCATTGGTGGGGAGAAAGCCACCTCTTACACAAAGGAGCATTTAGACTTTCCAAGTGCAGATTTTAACAGGCAAGGAGAGAGAGCAAATAAGAGGCAAATTTCAATCAAGGACTTCAGGATAAAGTTTCTAATACTTAAAAAAATAATGTGGATTGTAGAATTGCTTTGCAGTAAAATCTACATTTCTGAAGCTCTCTGCTGCAAGATTTTGTATAGACATAAATGCTCATGTTTAAATACATCTGTTGTATTGCAATTGAAAATAACCCAGGACAAGTGAAGGTATGCACAATGACTGTTTACAAAGATATTCAAACAAAGAAAAAATCCCAAAAATATTTGGACATGCTGCACTGCCCAGGAACAGCCCAAGCACATGCGTGAGCTGCCAGGTGATGCACACGCATGAGGACAGAATAATTTCCAGAAGCTTGGCAGGAGCAGAAATTTCCTGACTTCAACATACTCCATTAAAATCACTCTAATTTCCAAAGGGAAATTGAAACATATTCTGGAGCTGCTTGACAGTTTAATAGTGGAGCTGCAATGAGGAATACTGTAGGAAACAAGCTAGGAGGTAGAACAGTTTGCATCCTGCCCATACTGCAACATGGAACAAGCCAGTATGCCCTGAAGGACTGATCCCAACAGCACAGGATCTTTTCAGCAGTGAAATCAGGGAGGAACCCCTTGGAAAAACAAATGAGAGAGGGAAAGGCCTGAATAAAAACTATTCCTGAGAAGAATGTAGAATGGGATGAGTGAAGGACTGACAGCCAGGAAGTCTTAAAATTACAGAATCAGAGAAAGACGAAGGTTAGAGGGGATCTTAAAGCTCATCTCAATCCATCCCCATGACATGGGCAAGGACACTTTCCACTAGACCAGCTTGCTCTAAACCCCATCCAACCTGGCCTTGAACACTTCCAGGGATGGAGCAGCCACAGCTTCTCTGGGCATTTGGCCATTTGTCAAAAAAATCTTTGTCCCAAAAACCTGTACCATGATTTATCTTCCGTTTTATCATACTGAACACAAACTATAGAGAGCCAAGATTTCACAAAAATGAAAAAAATTGGGATATGGAAAGGACAGATAGGAACATAGACAGCAACTGAGGGAAGCTCAATCCACCACAGAAGATTGCACAAGACCTGAAAGGACACAGTGAGTCCTGGTTTTTAGCTATGTACTGAGGAGGAAACTAACAGAAATTCTATGGACCACAGATTTCTTGTCACTGCCAGACTTCTTCACAAAAAGTGTGTCTCAATGATTAAGAGCTGATGCCATATTTGACTTTGTTTTGGCAAGTAATAGACATTAAGAAGAGCAGGTGATAAAACATTAACTTGAATTGAGTGCATACAAGCACATTCATATTAAATTAAGGATAAAGAGAGGCTAAATGTTGTAAGAGAATCTAAGTTCACTCTTTAATTACGAGAAAGGAAATCAAACAGTAAAATCAAGTGGATGAAGGAGATCAGGAATGGGAAAGCTGCCATCTAAATATTTATCTCAGGTGAAAAATGCAAAACTATTTGAAAGCTTCATCCTCAGAGATAACCTCAAAAGGGACATGAGGATCAATTTAAGAGACTTTGTTTTAAGGAGAGGAAAGGATTCATTAGCAATGTCTTTAAAGCCAGGAAAAGTAGAGATAAAATAAGAACTGCCAGAAGTCAAGCTGTGCCAGAGTTCAGCAAATGAAAACAAAGCAGCAAGAGATGTTTCAGCCATACAAGCGAAGGAAACCAGGAGGGGAATGGAAGAGGAGATGCTGTAAGGACAGGTAAGAGATAAAACCAATCAGCTGCATCCCTAAAATTCAATCAAGAGTTTTCATTAGGATAAGGACATTGAACACGGGTGCAAGGCAAAGTGTTTAATGGGAATGAAGTTATAAGAGATACAAAACAAAGGTGGAGAGAGAACTCAAGTGCTTTGATGCACTCAGAGCCAGGGAAAGCAAACATCATGCATCCCAACTCCAAAAGAAATGGTTCATGAAATAATATCGTCTGGAATAAGGCTGTTAAATCAGTTTACCAGCTGAGCATGGCTGAGCACGGAACATTTAAAACTTGTATTTAGAGAAGGAGGGAGAATCTAAATATTCTCCCTCCCAAGATCTCTAGAGTACGCAAAGTCTCAAGACAAGTTTTGAATAGAAGAACTTAATTAGCAAATGAAAAACTGAAATGAAAAGGCAGCGGAGCTGACAACGGTAATCTGTGCCATGCCAGTTTACTATTTTCTATTTGGAAAAATAATTCATTGTATAGACCTAGGCAACACAATGGAGCTAATCCAAGTGTCATTATGAATATCACGATAATGGGAATTCCTGGGTGAGATAAAAGATGGTGAAGAATATTTCAAGAGTAAGAGTGGCTAAAGAGGAAGAAGTTAGTTCAAGGATGGCATTTGGACAGAGTGACTGATATATTCATGTCGTCAGCAAGTCCAGAGGCCATGGAGATGCTCCAGGGCTGGAGTCCCTCTGCTGTGGAGCCAGGCTGGGAGAGCTGAGAGGGCTCACCTGAACAAGAGAAGGATCTGGGGAGAGCTGCGAGCCCCTGGCAGGGCCTGAAGGGCTCCAGGAGAGCTGCAGAGGGACTGGGGACAAGGCGTGGAGGGACAGGGCACAGGGAATGGCTTCCCACTGCCACAGGGCAGGGACAGATGGGATATTGGGAAGGAATTGTTCCCTGTGAGGGTGGGCAGGCCCTGTCCCAGGTGCCCAGAGCAGCTGTGGCTGCCCCTGGATCCCTGGCAGTGCCCAAGGCCAGGCTGGACACTGGGGCTTGGAGCAGCCTGGGACAGAGGGAGGAGTCCCTGCCCATGACAGGGGGGGGAACAAGGCGAGCTTTGAGGTCCCTTCCAATCCAAGACATTCTGTGGTTTCATGACAGAACTCAGAGATATCTCTGCACAAAGCAATACTGACACCTGATCTCCATGGCCAAAATCGTGCAAGTGAGACAAATACATGGAAGCACAGAGGGGAAACAAACAAGGCAACTGAACCTGAATAACCTATCTCACATGAAACAGTGATGAGGGTTTGTCTTGCTTAAGCCAACAAACAAACACTAAAGGCTGTGAGAGGATATGACTTGTTCAAATTCATCCAGGGAAAGCAGGAGTTGCAAGTGCCAAATGAGAAGATGGAGGGGATGTTGAAGCTCAATGACAATGCTGGCACAGGAAAAGGCAGGAGAAATTCACGGGGTGGAGACCAGAGTAAACACAGGAAAGCTTTCGGGACAGGACACAGAACTGTTCCTAAGCACCTACAAAGTCCTAACACACAGTTCTGCAGCAAGAAATAGCAAAGAAATAAATCAGGGTAAGGTACAGTCCAGCACTGACTATGGAAAATCAAGTATCAATCAAAATAACCCATAAGGTTAAAAAAAAAATATTTTTCCTGACTGCTGTGACTATGAATTTGATAAAAGAGAAGCTCAAATATTTAAATAAATCATTGCACAAGTGCTCACCTTTGTAAAGAGATGCTACTTCCTCTACGACAAGTAGTACTTACACAAAAATGAGGAGGTTTAGGACTTGCAACTTGACTATCCAATGACATAAAGATTTTACATTACAGCTCATCAACTCCTCCATATCTAAAAATTAGGACTTGAAAATAAACTAAGACTTTACCAGTCTATAAAGTAAGAACTCTCCAGCTGCAAACTGATTACCAAAACTGTAGGTGATACTAAAAAGAGCCCAAAGACAGCCTATCAAATCTTCAGTCTGCAATCAACAAGACAAAGTTTCCCAAGTAATTAAAACCCACTGTCTTTAGGAGAAGTATTCCTAATACTTTTTTAAAAATTCAAGAAATACTATGAAAAATATCACTACAGCTTAAGGAACTTCTTTTCCAGATTGATCTCATCTTCTTACTCAATATTATTCTGTGCATTGTTTTTGTCGAAAACATGAGTTTGTGTGACCAATACTTTTGAAATACCAAGTACATTAATGTAAAGTGTCAGCTTTCACATAACAATTGGATAAAGAAGGGTGAAGATGGAAGAACTCGGGTTCCCGTCTTTGACCAAGTTTCTTAAATAAGACAGAATTCAAATATGCCAAGCCTTATTTGAGATCTGTGTCTGCCCCACCCCTGTAACTGTTCAAGGCTGGACAGGGTGTGGAGCAGCCTGGGCTAGTGAAAGCTGTCCCTGCCCATGGCAGTGGGTGGAACGAGATGATCATTAAGGTCTCTTCCAACCCAAACCATTCCTTAATCTCACACCTAAAAGGATTTTGACCTTCAAAGAACACCCACATCACTATGAAAACACAGTGAGCTGATACTTGAACAGCCCACCACAAGAAGGTGGACGAGGCTCCTCTGAATTGTGAGCTGCCTCAGCAGCTGCAGAGTCTCGTGACTGCAATCAGAGTGATTCTGTCTGATTTTCTGACCACCAAGCTTCATCCACTGCTTCTCCTGTACCAGCTTCATCACCACGGCCAGCCTGGCACCCAAGGCACTGCCTGTCAACCAACTACACTGAATGAAGGGCAAGAATGAGCTCCTTGTCCTGGACGTACCACCAGCCTTAGGCAGAAGCAGGAGGAAGGGGGTGGTCCTCAAGCTGTGCTTTTTGAGAACAAGACCCTAAAGAGCTATCAAAGCATTTCCTCTGTCTGCTCTTTCCACGCTTCATTTTTGGCTTTATCAGTCTTTTTTCTACAACATCAGTATCTGCACATTTAAAGTCAGACACCTCATCAAACATGGCCCTGTTAGTGAGTGTCTTGCTTTATTTCACAGCACATCTTCAGATCCACTGGGCTGAGGCAACATCAGAAGATGCCTCACACCTTCTTCCTCATATCCAGGAGTACCAAACTCTGTCTGCTGTGGGATTAGAGCAAGACTGCTTCAGCATGGACAACTCCAAGCACAGCAAGCTGCCACAGTGCTTGAGAGAAATAAAAAATGCACCTTTAAATAATTTAACATATATTAGCAGCTCTTACCTGTATTTTTATGGGCCAGGTGAAATTGCTGACGTAAACAAAGAATGTGATGTTCGGGTTGTTGCGGAAATCAAATTTCTCATTGGAGAAACTGTCCTTGTATTCTTTTATATTGGTTCTGGAAACAACTGGAATTTCCTCCCCAGCCTGTGTGCCAGCTGTCGTAAAGAGTAGCAAGAAAAGATGTTTCAATGTGTATTTAAGACAACAAAGAAAAGAGCAAACCATCCTAAATTCTCATGTTAAAAAATGAACTATTCATTCAAAACCAACTATTTTAAGCTGCACTACATTATCAAAATCACTGTGTGCCAAGATGTTGCATTGCTAAAAATCAAATCTGCACTTTTAATGTTAACAAAATACACTCTTAAAATTTAAAACATAGGTTTTTAAACATTTTACCTTCCCCCTCAGGCTGACAATTTAAGAACACTATGCAAAAAGTACATCGGTTAAACCCTCCCAACACATTTTCCTTACTAAATTTGCATTTGTCAGAAATTGATAAATGAAAAAAGCTCCCAAGTTACTTAGATCATCCTCAATTTACCTGCAAAACTTGTGGACCAAGTAATGTTGAGGTTGAAGTTTTTAGATGCATTGATGAACATGTCCAGGTCTCTGTTTTGCTAAAGGAATTAAAAAAAAACAAACTCCATTTTTAGGATAAGCAATTTTACTGTATTGTTTTCTACGAAATCTTCACTACAAAAAACTACCTTGAAATTTGTTACTTACAGAAAGAAAGTACATCAACCTAAAAGCTATTTACTGTGTTTTCTGAGAGAAGTATTCTCCACAAAGAATAAAAACATGTGCGTAGAATATCACAGGAAGAAGTGAGACACAAGATATGGGGTGAAAACAAGCAACACATCTCTGCTCTGAAGACAGACTGGGAGAGATGGGATTGATCAGCCTGCAGAAGAGAAGCGCCTAAAGGGGCCCCAGGAGAGCTGGAGAGGGATTTTGGAAAAGAGCCTGGAGTGCCAGGACAAGGCGCAATGGCTTTCCCCTGCCAAAGGGCAGGGTTAGATGGAATATTCAGAAGGAATTGTTCCCTGGAGGGTGGGCAGGCCCTGGCACAGGTGCCCAGAGAAGCTGTGGCTGCTCCTGGACCCCTGGAAGTGTCCCAGGCCAGGCTGGATGGGGCTTGGAGCAGCCTGGGATAGTGGAAGGTGTCCCTGCCAATGCAGGGGGTTTGGAATGAGATGGGCTTTCAAGTCCCTTCCAACCCAAACCGTTCTGTGATTTAAAAAAAATGGAATGGCTCAGAGGTTGTTCAAACAACTGAAAAGAATCAGCTGTGGTTCCCTGTGAAATTTTACTGTGATGATTTGGGACTGCACTGCCAAGCCAAGGTTAAAAAGCTCTGGCTGCTCCATGGAGCTGGACACACCTTCCAATACACAAGAGTACACCTGGAGACCTGCAGAACTACAACAATTCATCACCTCCAGGGCCAAGAGAAGACAAAGGACAAAGTTGAAAGGGAAAATAAAAAATTTACCTCTTCGGGTGTTGCTACAAAGTTGATTGCTGTGTAATAGCGATCATCCTCCTGGGAAAGGCTGAAGGTGAACTGATAGTCGATGAGAAGAGTATCTGTAAGGAATGCAGGGAGACAGTTATCCTATCTCCTGGAATAAAATAGGGTAACCTTAAACTTTAAAATAAGGTAAACTTCTGTAAAGGGAGGCATGATCTCACTGAAAGATTTCTTGGACAACTAGGACATGACACTGCTACAAACTACTCCAACCTACATATGATCCCACATAAGGAACAAAAAACTCCAGGAGCTGATCTTAGAGGGGGAAGAGAGGTGGCTTGTACTTGCCAGGCAACAGCCTCCATCCCTGATCCAAATCAATATTCCTATTTACATTGTAAAAAAACATGCTAAAATATTTACTTTTCCAGCCGGCAATACCTCTAGGACCTAATGGAATAGTAGAAATTTCAATAGTAATTCCCACTTGGAAGGGGACAATGGTCGCTCCATTAGAAGTTTCTGTACATCAGTGGATTTTCCTGGGAGAGCTTCCACAGAGCAGCTGGCTGTCGATGAAGCCAGCTGCGATCCTGCTCCAGGACACATCCCACCCAGGCATGCCAGGACCAGCCTTCGGTCTGTCTGTATGTCCTTCCATGCTCCCGTGTGCCCAGGCTGGGTATGAATGACAGCCAGCTGCAGAGATGCACTTACCATTCTCAGTATCCTTTTATTAAAACACACTATTATGACTTGTACATATTCCTGAAGCCATGCAGAGATATTTCAAGCAATAATAAACAGGAATTTATACACCAAGCGCTATTTTTCTCTTACTGCTTCCTGGTGGCCCCTTGTTGGACTGACACAAGCCAGACGAGCTGCTGGTGTCTGTCCACAACAAAGAACCAAGAAGTACTCAAAGAATGAAACCAAGCAAGACTGGATCTGGACAGCACAAGGTTCTTCCTGTGAGAGTTGAAAAGCTTTGCCTTTCCCCACTTTTTTGCCCATTTAATGATCCCTGCCATTTCAGCAAGAAATTTGGCCATTCTTACACAGAGATTGTCATGAGAAGCCACCAATGCCCTTGTTTGGCCACACAAGTGGAATTCTGATTAGCCATACCAGCCAGCTGATCATTTCTGTGCTGGACAAAACCACTATTTGAGACTTTATGGAATTTAAGATTCCATCTCCACACCTGCCAGGCTGCTGATTGCTAATATTTGCAAACAGAAGCTGGAAAGTTTCCATTAGGTAATCTGAATTTTGGCAAAGGATCTTCTGGAACTGCATGGGAAACCAACTGCTCACTTCAGAGGAAACGTGGCAATTTTGAAATCCATTCTAACATGGACCAGAATTTAAAATAAATAGTATTTTGCATTTTAAAAAATTCTGAAGGCATTCTTTGTTTTTTACCTATTAGGAATATAGTTTTGAGTGCTCTGTAAAAGACCAGATTTCATCTCAGTGACATGAAAAACATTCAAAACTTTGTTCAAAGGATCCAATCATCACACAGACCTTATCAAGAAAAGCATTTTCATTTTCTTTAAACAATGCATTTGAGAAAAGTGAAGGGTTTTAGAGCTACTTTTTAGTCCTTTCCTTAATCCCCCATATTTTAAACACATGCTGAGGCAACTAAAACAAGTTTTAAATTAGATACTTTAAACTCCAAACACATTTTTTATCTCCAAACAAAATCCCAAGGGTACTCACAGTAACACGTTCCTTTAAGTGGATTTCCCTGATACCTGTTTTCAACTTCACACCTAAAAAGAATAAAAATATATATGTTTTAATAAATGGATTTTTTGCAGTTCTATTTATTCCCAGCCACTAAACACCAGAAAACACAATCTGTGCTGTTAACTGTACACGATTAAAGATGAATGTCTGAGCTATACTGGGCTGATGAAGAAATTCCATGTTCCCTGCAAGTCCAACTCACATGCAGTAAAAATGAAATACAAAATTCTGGATATTAACCTTTGCATCCACTTGGAAGGAATTTATTAGCTCTTCACAATGCATGGAACTGGATTAGCTCAGTCATTTATGGCTATTTCAGGTTCTATCCTCTAAATGTTTACTCATGTGAGCAACACTTTAAAAATAAACCTGGCAATGAAATTATTTGGAATTAAATTATTCCCACTAACATTACACTAAAAGCATTTATGTTATGTTACAGAGAAACCTCCAGCAAATTTGTTGCTCTAAAAGTGCTCCATTAAACTGCTTGAATGTCAAAATCTCATTTTGGATATATTTACACTCCCCCAGAACAACATAAGAGAGCACAGACAGTAAAATCTACCAATTAAAAAGAAACTATTGAAGGATAAAGCAAAGCAGAGCTAGTCCAAAGGAGGCCATGGAGTTGCTCCAGGGGCTGGAGCCCCTCGGCTCTGGAGCCAGGCTGGGAGAGCTGAGGGTGCTCACCTGGAGAAGGGAAGGACCCAGGGAGAGCTGCAAGCCCCTGGCAGGGCCTGAAGGGCTCCAGGAGAGCTGCAGAGGGACAGGACACAGGGAATGGCTTCCCAGTGCCAGAGGGCAGGGACAGATGAGGAAAAAATGCCCTGTGAGGGTGGGGAGGCCCTGGCACAGGTGCCCAGAGCAGCTGTGACTGCCCCATCCCTGGCAGCGTCCAAGGCCAGGTTGGAAAGGGCTTGGAGCAACCTGGGACGGGGGAAGGTGTCCCTGCCCATGGCAAGGGGTCAAATGGGTTGAGCCTTGAGGTGCCTTGCAACACAAACCATTCTGTGATTCCATGGATAGTTTGGGAGGGGGGGGGGAATTTTTTCACCCATCCCTTCTGCATGACATTCCCCTTTGAAATGCTTTTAAAATTGGAATTTTTCAGGAAATCGTTCTGTTCATGATATTCCCCAAGGGAAGCACGGCTGGCTGCACCCTAGTGCAGTCAGTCAGCTGTCAGGAGGAAGAAATGAGCAGAGACATCATAAACACAACCATTAAAAAACAGGGTGGAAGGGGGGCCCAAGGTGGTACGTGCACAACTTTTTGATTTCAAATACCAAAGAGAAATGAACTCACAGTTGACACTCATCTCCTTTGATTCCCTTCGTTGTGCAGAAACATTTCCCTGTGTTTGTGTTGCAGACAGATGCATGGCCGTTGCACTTGCAAGCTGTGGAGCAGAGGGGGAGAAGACACAACATTGAAGAAGAGAAACAAATTCAACAGCAATTAAGTCCTTTAGTTGCCAAACGGAGACAAATCAACAATTAACGTGCAGATGAAAACCCATTTGGTGCTCTTTGCTTTCTTTGTGGTATAGAAGGCAGACAAAAATAGAACTGTGCATCAAAACAGAGCGAGTGCAGGCTACCCAAGACTGATGTTCTGTATGAAATCATCATCAGACTATACTTTTTAGCCTAAAAAATTGATTTAACTTCCTCTCCTGTTGTTAGACAGCAGGGGTGATACCATAACTGGGAAGGAAAAGACAATATTTGGAATAACTTTGGGTTTGCTAATACATTTCAGCCAAACTCAAAACTCTTGAGAGAAGAGTTTGGAAAACAAAACAAAGCTTGTAGGGCTTTAAGGGCTTTTTCTAGAAATAAATAAATAGGCCTTGGGAAATAATAATGTCTCGTCAGTCCTACTGAAGAAATGTCATAATCAACAGTGTCAGCAGAAAACATCTGGTGCTAAGATGATGACGTCCATGCTGGAATTAGTTTGGGGTGCATTCCCCAATATATTTTAGGATAACTTTGCACTGAATGTCACTGACTTGTGGCTGACCTACACAGCCCTGAACTACTTCAGGTTTGCAGCATGCCCAGAAAGACCACCTCCTACATCTGAGTCTGTTTAAGATCCAACGCAAGGCAGTGTGGTGGGGACATACAGGAGATTTTCTTCACAAAAATGGTCCTGATTTAAACTAAATGATCACATTGACACACTTTGAGGCCTTTATCTATATAGATGTAGAGGAGAACCATGCAAAAAACCCCCAAAACCAAATCAACAAATAAGAACAAAACCTACACACCCAGTTGACTTTGATAACTTGCTCACTATCACTGGAAGAACAAATTTAACAACTTCTCCTGGCATGTAGGTGCCTTTTAGGAGTTGTTCTGACAATGAAGGTGCATCCATCTGGAGCTGTGTATAGCAGAGTGTACAATATAAGGAAAAAAGTACACAAAGAGAAGATCCCTTGTTTATGGTCCTGAGCTTGTTGGGAAAAATATGCTTTAAAGGCTGGAGCCTCCTTGTTAAGAAGACATACTCCTTCTCATTAAGCAGCCATGCTAATCAACGTACCAGCAGATTCTTAGACATGAAGTCCCCACCCTGAATATCTCTGCCAGCCTAGGACCTTATTTTAGGAATCCTTTTGGTATCTTCTTTCTGTTGGCATATAATGGAAGCTATACTGTATCAGGGACACTTAACTGTGCTTCTCAGATGTGGGTAAGTGGTTTCCTAGCAGCAACACAGAGAAAAATAGGAAGAAGCAAAAAGGCCTATTGTGGGAACAAGAAGACTGAATGAAAATTCAACAAAATAATTGTATTCTGTGAAGGAAACACACTTTTCATTAGTGCCACTTAAAGAAAAATAGGTCTTAATGCTATTGAAAATGTCTTGTACTTCTTTCTTTACGTTTTGCACAAGGGAAGCAAAGTGAAGTTGGATCAATACTGAATATGAATACACATGGAATTTCTCCTGACTTTTAAACCTCAGGTCGCATAGAGGCAGATTGCAGCATCTTGTGCAATAACATTAATTTTTTCTCCATCCCTGCTCTTTAGCCACATGCATATCAAGAAGACTGAACACTCAAATATCTCAAAACAGAATCTATTAATTTATCCACTTTCCTACAGGCCTGTAACTAGAGACCATTCACTAAAGAACTGGAATGCGCACAAAGAGACGTTTTCTCATGGCTTTTCAGAGAACTTCAAAGTTTGGAAGCAAACCATTGATAGAAGGTACTAGACAACCTCGCTGGAGTCTACAAATGACCATTTCCTGCCATAGTTGTATGATAGAGCAGAAACCCAAAACTACTTGAAATGGCTTTTTGACTGTGAATTGTGGTAACAACCTGATGGCAAACCACCCCATGAACCTCCTTCCACCTTCTCCACAAACCACAGGTCATAGACTCATTCGGAGATGGTCATGGAGATCATTACTCCTCTTTCTGCATTTGAGACGCTCAAGCTTCCCAATGGCAATGCCATTGCCCACCTGCCCAACATTATTCTTTCATCCACATGCTTTAGCTGCCCTGCAGGGCCCCTGTGAGCTCTGGGAGAGGGAAACAGGCAGGCCCATGGCACCAGCAACTCATGGGCCACCAGCAAAGGCTGCATGGATGCGTTCAGAAGCACTGCCACAGCTGCAATCTGATTTCAGGCATAAAAGCACCTTCCCTTCACTTGCAAATAACTTCCTTATCTCCCACCAGCATATTTTCATGGGAAACTTTAATCAGAAAATTCAGAAAAATCCTGAATGCATAGAAAGCACCTTGCAGTTATTTTTACATTTGCATTTCCTGCCCTTCCTGATTAACACTCCTCTACTTGGACACTTCCTAAAAGAAACCTCTGAGGAGTGATTTTACCTGTCACTTAGTTATTATCTGCCCAGCTCTGCCAACACCAGGGCGTACGATGGGATGCAAACAATTTTTTCAGGGAAATAACTGCAGTTTTCAACACCAGTCATATAACCTTGCGTTGGGGCATTTTTACACGGATATGTAGGAGTGAAGGCATTGAAATAAAAAAGAGCAGGGTTAGATGGAACATGGGGAAGAAATTCTTCCCTGTGAGGGTGGGGAGGCCCTGGCACAGGTTGCCCTGACAAACTGTGCCTGCCCCATCCCTGGAAGTGCCCAAGGCCAGGGTGGATGGGGCTTGGAACAACCTGGGATAGTGGAAGGTGTGCCATGGCAGGGGGTGGAACAGAATGGTCTATTAGACCTTCCAACCCAAACTATTCCATCATCCCATGACTCACACTAGGCAGTAAGTGTGCAAACACCTAGATGTTCGCGTGCTAGACTGGACCGTACAACAAAAACAGAGCAGCACAAAGTATTGCTCACAAATGCACAAAAGGAGTGAAATCAGCACATTATTAATGGGAAAGGATGGAGGGATCATGGCTCAGAGAAGGGAGAAAACAGGAGCTGGCTCTGCTGCCCATCAGCCAATCCTTATCTGAAAAATTCCCCTGTGAAAAGGTTTTCACTGAGCAAAAATGACTAATGGGCAGCAGTCAGCCTGACTGCATCAGATAGGGTGATTTGCTCTTGCTTTCCCTCTCCCAATCCACCTCACTCTTTCTGCCCAGGTTCCTGCTTCCCTCATTCTTTCCCCTTCCCAGTAAATAGTGTTACATCACAGCAAATTAAAAACCTGGCCCAAAGCACTTGAGAGCAAAGCACTTCTGACATGAGCTACTGGTTCCATCAGATAAGGAATGAATGCTGTTCCACAATCTCTCAACACATTTTCTAATTTCTTTTTCAGGCATCTGGATGATTTCAGTCTGTCATTCATTATCTCAACAACAAACTATTTTGGGACAATCCTTAGGCACAAGAGTCCAAAGGAACTTACTCTCCATTTCCACACGCATAGTAAAGCAACACCTACCAACAGGCATGTTGTGATCCAAATATTAAACATAAAAGCTCAGGGTAGAATTCTGTATTTTCTCAAGCAACTCAGCTTCAATTTATTCATTCTCACATTTCAAAGTATCTTCACCCAAAATGAGTTTATGAGTATCAGCAGTATTTAATCTGGCAGATAATGTGGTGAAATCAGGTGTCAGGGATGCACCTTCGCCTTTGTACCTGTGCTGCTGTGCTGTCTGTTGGAATTCCATACCCCTTTTCTCTAAGGGAGGCAGCTGTATCTCTGTGAGTTTTTCACCCCCTTCCTCAAACCTATCCATTGGGAAGTTCTTCATAGCATCAACCATCACCACCTTCCTGCTGCTTGAGGAAATAGGACTCCATGCTCCAGTTACTGACTCTCCTCTTCATCCAAAAGGTTGGCACTACTTCCAGTAAACACGCTAAATGAATATCCAAGTATTTTTTACTGGATTGTCTCCACACTTGGAAGAACCAACAGAAAGTCTTCAATGTCCACTAAGTAATCACCTCCACTTCATTCTTCCAGGATGGCTGCAAACCACCCACATAAATTTCACTGAAGTACTGAAATTAAAAAATAGCATTGCTCTGACACTGAGCCCTTCTGCTCTGGAGAGACTAAGGTGTACACATGGAGAAGACTTCAGGGAAACATTGCAGCCCCTTCCAGTGCCTGAAGGGCTCCAGGAGAGCTGGAGAGGGACTGGGGACAAGGCAGGGAGGGACAGGACAAGGGGGAATGGCTTCCCACTGCCAGAGGGCAGGGATGGATGGGATCTTGGGAAGGTGATCTTGTTCCCTGGGAGGGTGGTGAGGCCCTGGCACAGGTGTCCAGAGCAGCTGTGGCTGCCCCTGGGTCCCTGGAAGTGTCTTGGCTTGGATAGGGCTTGGAACAACCTGGGATAGTAGAAGGCGTCCCTGCCCATGGCAGGGGGTTTGGAATAGGATGGATTTTAAGGTCCCTTCCAACTCATACAATTCCATGACTCTACAATTAAATCTCTTAGGAGCAAGAAGCACCTTCCCTCACATCTGCACATCTGCACCTCTCACAGCTGGATTCTGGTTTACAATTGGTCTCCCCATGCCACAACACTGAAAAATTCACAGCAGTTCAAAACCCTGTCACAAGGCTGCAGGTCAAAATTCCAAGTATTCCATGTATAGTTGTCAATTTTAAATGCATTGTTCTTTCAAGGAAGACTTTTTCCCAGTTTGTTTACTGGATCTTCCGCAGCTGAAAACAGTTTTTTGTGCCAGAGTCCCAAAGCACTTTACAAACTGAAATGCAATTTTAACAGGGTTCTCCCAATCCTCAACTGAAATCCAGCCAAGTCCTCAGTGAAACACAGCAAGCCTTTATGAAGCAGACAATTTAACTATAAACACACAACACATTAACCAAATGGAATAGAAGGTGAAACTTAGATAAGCAGAAATTTGTGCAAGATTTTTGGATCAACACTGTTTCTTTTAAAAACAAGATCATCAAACACTAAAATACAGACTTTTTCACTGTGGTCATTTCAAGTTTACAAAGGAGGATATAAAATTATCTTTATGGGCAATTAAAGTAATTTCACTCAGCAGTTTGAGTGTCTTCAATTTGAAGAAACAAGAATTGAGCCTTGCCTGCAGAAAAGAAAACATGAATTGTCGGGATATAATTTGTGTTAAGATAGCAGAGGAATGAGCAGAGAGTGAAAAACATGGAAGAGCTCAGTGCAGGAAGCTCTAAGGCAGTACTTACGCTGGCACGTGCCCCCATTGGTGGGATCCCCGTAGTAGCCCGAGATACACATCTCACAGTGCTTGCCTGTGGTCAGGTTCTCACACTTCTCACAAATGCTCTCATTTACACACTTGCTGTGCCCATTGCACTGACAGGCTGAAGAAAACAGGAAAATTGTAAGTATTGGTGCTCAAATAGAGTTCAAAGAGACCCTCAGGAAGTCTGTGCTGTGCAGAGGATAAATGAGACCATTTCATGCACCTTCTCGAGAGGTTCTTGTCTCTTGCTAGCGATACACGAGCCCAAAGACAGGTATATACTAAAAAACTGAAATTTAAAGCAACACATGGAAAACTGAACTGCAAAACATTACGTGCACATTGGACTGGAAGCTGCTGGGGGGATGGACTTACAAGGAACAGGGAGGGGAGTGTCGTCAAAAACATTCATTAAAAATAATCCTAAGTATTATTAATACTTAAAACAACCTTCAAAGGAAGATCTGCTTTTCAAACAGCCTTAAAATGAATAAACAAACATAAGTAAAAATCTCAGTAAAGGTTTGTAGGGAAAGTAAAAATTTCTCTCAAGTAATAAATAATGTCTTCATGCAGCAAACCCGTGCAGCTCAGTTGCACAGCTCCTTCCATTTCCAAGAGTGCAATTCCTATTTACATTCCATGCTCTTCTCCTCCCTTCATTAACAGGAGGGAACACAGACATCACCATAGCTTTTAAAATTCTCTCCCCTTGCATTTAATCAAACGTTTGACAAATGCTGCTTGCTTACCTGGACACTGAATAAAGGACCAGTTATAGCTGCTCTCCACAGGACACATACTGACATTAAGGACAGGCTCCAAGCTGTGTTTCCCTGGCGTGGATGGGGTTGGCATCTTGACAGGACCCCGGTAAGAGCCTTCGATGCACCTCCCCTTCCCGGTGTTGCTCGGATCCGTGCACCATCCACAGCCGGGCTGCTCCAAGCACTGAGCACATGTGCAGTAGCCCGAGCAGTTCTCAGCTATAAAAAAACAAACCAAAAAATGAAATTGTGGAATAAATCACTATCTCAAACAGAGGTGACAATAAAAAGTAGAAAACTTTGTATTTTTATCTCACCAAAATATTTACCTGATCAAATCTAGAAATATTTATTCTGATATTCACAATAACAAATTCATTCCTATCAGCATATCAATTCCAGAATCTATTATATAACTATTAACAAAGGTTCCATTAATCATTGAGTTACGAAACAGCACAACACACACATAGCTTTTTCAAGCCATTACACAACACCCTCTAACACCAGAGGTTAATGCTCCCTCTACAAAACATCTCTGACTGATTTACAATAGATTGGATGATCAAATGAAACATCTGGACCAAAGGCTAAAAACCAGCCAGTTTGAGCCTCTTCCTACCACATTTCAGTATCACATGCTATTATTTCAAGTATTTATCTGAGTCAAAAAGCATAGAACACAAATAGGAGAATACAATTCCACCCTTTAGACCCTAGTTTCTCTAATGGGATTGGATTTCAGGGGTGACAAACTCCTTTACATATAGAAAACTTGTTCTATTCCTTTCCCCAGACCATCTTGAAAAATATTTTCTAGATTCTTGGTGTTGCAAGATGAGCAGACTTTCTATTTTGATGTTTAAAATGACAGTATTTGCCTTTAAAAAGATTTAAAATGTAGTAGAAAAACATTGCTTTCCATTATTTTAGCTTACTCATCTCCTGCCTAATGCTTCCTCCAACTTTTGACCTCTGGCAATATGGGATATTCACACTGTCATGTTCCTTACATTCATTTTCTTCATCTCTTATTTGGCAACACTTTGAGCTACTTGTGATGCCCCTGCTCACACTCAACTCCTAAAGAATTCAACACAAATAAAGTAGTTTCTACATCTTCACTTGTTTTAAGTTTTTAGGCTCTTTTACTCCAGTTTGAAAAGAAACCACAGTATTCCAAAGTGCCATGAAGCTTCTGCAGTTTGCTCAGATCTACCTAAAAGGGGTAAAAAAGTAAATAATTTATTTAAAATGAGTTAGAAATTCCTACTGTAGTCTGTAAGTAGACAATACTTCATAATCAGGCAATCACAGAACGGTTTGGGTTGGAAAGGACCTTAGAGGCTGTGTCATTCCACCCCCTGCCATGGGCAGGGAATCTTTCACTAGACCAGACTGCTCCAAACCCTATCCAGCCCAGCCTTGTTCCTTTTATCCAAGGGATTTTCAGCACAACTCATGCGGGGCTTGATGATTTTTACTACCAAAACACAAGTGCCCAGCCACCCCCAGGAGCCAGGAGCGATCACTTACGCGGACAGCTGCTCATGGTGTACCACTCCATGCACTGCCCATAGGGGAAAGAGGCCACGTAGGCATTGGAGTCCACGCACTGCTTCATGTTGCTGCACCACATGCACTCGGAGCTGCCGCTCGTGCACTCCCCACAGGCGGAGCGCAGGGCGCAGGGCGTGCGGCACTGCTTGGCACTGTGGTTGGCTGTGGGGGGAAGACAGCAATCAGTTCTCTTCCAGAAATAATCATGGAATGGCTTCTGTTGGAAGGGGTCATAAAGACCAACTCCCTCCACCCCCTGCCATGGGCAGGGACACCTTCCACTGTCCCAGGCTGCTCCAAGCCCCGTGCAACCTGGTTGGGAACACTTGGAGGGACGGGGCAGCCACAGCTTCTCTGGGAAATGGTGTTATGAGTGTGGTCTTTGTCTCTCTGCAGTTTGGTTGATGTATTCCTTAGTTACCCTCCCCAGCAAAGCACAGGGAAGAACCCCCATGTTTTATATAAGCACACAGGGATGTGTTTTAAGTGATTTGTTAAGTTACAGACATCAAATGAGCCCTGAAAGCAGAACTAGCTCAGCAGCTTGTAGTGTGAGCCAATGCTGTATCATCTGCTTCAAAGCATTGCTCTCAGACCATAAAAACCAAGTTAAAGTTTAAATCCAAGTGCTGCAAGTGAAAACATGGAATTTTGAGTTCAGATTCCACATTCAGGATTTACATCCTGCTCTTCCACAAAGAATGATTTCAACTGGTGTAGTGTAAAAATTTTTATTTGATCAACCAGCTTTCCTAATACTTAAAGAGGCATTAATCGGTACTCATAAATAAGCAGCTATAATGGAGAATTAACAGACCAAGCCATCTGAAAAGATACGCAGTTTCAGCAAAGCTGGAAGACTTTTCCCAAAAGCAAATAGCTTATTTTTTTCGAAGTTCTCATATCTCCAAAGTGTCTTGGCCAATTAATTTCAAACTTTGATAAAATCCTCCTCTGGCTACAGAGCAGGGGAGGGGAAAAAGGGGAATTCAATTGGAAAGTTACTTTTTTTTTTTAAACAGGAGATTGCTCCATACCATAATTAACCTAAATGTCACACATAGGTATGCAACTGAAAGAAAAATAATTAAAATAATGTACTTCAAATATTTTACAGTTAGCGGCATAAATGTTGAGCTATTTTTAAAATTTTCAGTCCTGCATGAAATACATACACAAGGCAGTGGTCCAGAAGTACTTTTCTTTGGCAAAGTCATGATGCAGCTGGTTTGAAATGTAATAAATTGCATTCTCTTTACTCTCTAGGAAAAATACATCAAACAGACAGCTGTTGTTACCTGGCCTTTCGCAGACACTGCCGTTGACCTCGTTGATACATGTTGCTGCCTTCAACCCCTGTTGGGAAGGCTCAGCTAAATATCCACAAAATCCAGCATCACTTGGTTCATTGGGAAGCCACTGGACTAGGGTGTTGGGGAAGGGAGACATGTCTTCCCAGCACCAATACGACACATTGATTTTCCTCAGTCCAACCCATGGAGTCAACGTTTTGGGCTAGAAATGAAGTAGTAGGTCAAATCTAAATTAGTGTTGCTGGACACAAACGTATTAATGTAAAGATCCTACAAGACAGCTATTTCTAATGGCAGTTTATTTTTTGGTACACTTTCATTTTGGGGAGGAGTATTTGAGCAGCATTGGTATAATATGTTGTGTTACTGCATATAAAAATATATGCAAAATAAAATATATAAGCATCACCTACTTCAATCTGATTTTATGCACTTTTATATTCTAGAGCTGCAGCTTCCAACAGCAACAGGGTTACAAAGCACATCGTGGTAACACCATGCTTTCTTGTTATTACTCAACATCTACATACAGTTTACTTGAAAACGGAGCAACTGCAAAGCAGAGCCTCTCCCAGCACAGCCTCCAGTGCTCCGAGCCCCATCCAGCCTGGCCTGGAACGCTTCCAGGGATCCAGGGGCAGCCACAGCTGTGCCGGGGCCTCACCACCCTCACAGCCAGGAATTCCTTCCCAATATCCCATCTGTCCCTGCTCTCTGGCACTGGGAAGCCATTCCCTGCCTCCTGGCCCTCCACGCCTTGTCCCCAGTCCCTCTGCAGCTCTCCTGGAGCCCTTCAGGCCCTGCCAGGGGCTCGCAGCTCTCCCTGGGTCCTTCCCTTCTCCAGGGAACATTCCCAGCTCTCCCAGCCTGGCTCCAGAGCACAGCGGCTCCAGCCCTGCAGCAGCTCCGGGGCCTCCTCTGGACTCTCTCAGCAGCTCCAGCTCCTTCTGCTCTTGGCCCAGGGCTGGGGCAGCTCCCAAGGTGAGCTCTCACCTGAGCACAGGGCACAGGGGCAGACTTCCCCCCTCCCCTGCTGCCCACACTCTGGGACCAACTCAGAACAGAGTTTCCCATTTACAAACATTCTATAACCATATCCATTAAAACAGGCTCGTAGTCTCTTTAGGCTCACTTTTCAAAGAACTCTGTAGTTGAAAAAAAACCCCCCATAAACAATAAACAATTCTTTTTTACACAATGTAAGGATTTAAATACTGTTAGGGAAAGGTTACCATGTGTCTTTAGGAATTTACTCTACACTTAACTACTGGAATATCCAGAAACACCTGGAGTTGTCAGAACCATGTATTTTTACACTATCCCAAGCCTTGGCTTTGTCCTTTTACAAAAGATTCAATGAACAATCTTGCTTAAATTGCACCTTACCTTTCCTTGGCTAAATTGACTCCCCTCTAAAACACTGTAATTGTTGAAATTCCACTTTAAAATCACTAAGGGAACCAAGGCAGGGAATGTTCTTGTTTTAACAGGGGAATATTTCTCTTAAGTACTGAAGCATGTTCTCCCCCCAAAAAAGGCAATCCTATTGCCTCCAGCCTCATTTTTCCTAGACAAAATGTTTCCCACAGTGGTCTCTGGGACCCAGGAATTGTTATTCTGGTGTCTTATCAGGCCACAGCAGTTTTCTAGCCTAATCCAGGACTTTAGAAAAGATGCACAGCATCGTTCGTTGTCAGGGCTGTAGCACCACCTACACAACCTGCCCTGAATACCTCCCTGATTCTCCTAGGGACTGGGAAAAACATGTATTTCTTTCATTGATGCATGAAGACAGAAAAATTCCAATTCGCTTCTCCCTGGGCCTGACAGAAAAGCACCTGCCTAGACTAAATCATACGTAAATAACTCCAAATAAGCCACGCAGCTCTGTGGAATGAGAAGGCAACATTTTAAATAGCTGCTTTTCTGAGTGGGGTAAATAACTTTCAATACTTTACATTAAACACCTCCAGTGCCCCAAAGGGACCTTTATTTATAAAATACTGCGCACAAGTCACCAGAGGGCTCCTGCTGCCGTCCTGTATTCCACCGGGGAAAGGAAGGTGTGATTCCAGTACAGAAAGTAGTATCTCTGAGGCACTGTGTATGTTTATATTTATCTTTCCTGTTTACGTTTTCTACAATTTCAGCTCAGAAGCACTCAGAGGGTACATTGAATTTCAAAAGAAACTCAGTTGGGTTTGGTTAAGAGGCATTTGTATTGTTGTGTACAGAGCACACAATAGCCCAGCAAGGACTCCTCCACAGTCACAGCTTAATTACGCAAGGGACATACAAGAGAAGCACTCACCAAAGACTGCATCTTCTGCAGCTCCTTCAGAACAAATTCCACCTTTTTCTGAGTGGTGAGAGAAGCCAGTAAAGCACCATTGGACCTGCAGGACAGTTTGGCATGATCATAGTTCTCCTTGGCATTGGTGATCTTCAGGCAGGAGTTTCCAACCAAATGCCAGCTTGTTCCGCAGATATTTTCTGGTGGACAAGTTGGGGAGAGAAAGTAAACACAGAGATGCAGGTGACTTTCCCAAAATTCAAGGTAGTGAAAGAACCATGAAAAAACATGAGCCCCAGTGGGCAAGGGGCCAATGGCCCCTCAGCTGTCCCAGCTCTGGGGTGGCAGCAGGGCCAGGGCAGTGCCTGTCCCCTGCACTGGCACCACTGGGGGCACCTCCAGGGCTGGGGCAGCTCTGGGACAGGAGAGACCCTGAGGGGCTGGAGGTGTCCAGGGCAGGGAACGGAGCTGGGCAGGGGCTGAGCCCCAGGAGCGGCTGAGGGAGCTGGGGAAGGGCTCAGCCTGGAGCAAAGGAGGCTCAGGGGGACCTTGTGGCTCTGCACAGCTCCTGCCAGGAGGGGACAGCCAGGGGGTCGGGCTGTGCTCCCAGGGAACAAGGGGGAATGCCCTCAAGTTGTGCCAGAGAAGGTTTAGGGTGTGTAACAGGGAAAATTTCTTCCCTGAAAGTGCTGCCAAGCATTGGAAAGGGCTGCCCAGGTCAGTGGTGGAGTCCCCACGCCTGGAAGTGCTCAGAAAGTGAGCAGATGTGGCCCTTAGTGCTGTGGCTTAGTGGGCATGGTGAGGTTCAGACAAAGGTTGAACTCGATGACGATGACCTTGGAGGTATTTTCCAGCCTTAATGATTCTATGAACCTTCCACTAAAAAATACCTACAGCCCCATCCCAAACCAGTATGACTCAGTGGTGTGCTCAGAAATATTGATGCATAATAATATTAGAGGAGAAGAAAATCTGTTTAGGTGAGCTGAAGTCCGACATCAGCACCTGCAACATGTAATCAAAGCGAGCACTTATTACAACGTTGAATAGCAAAACTGTTGTAAAAGAAACAGGAAAAGAAACCAAACTTGTATTTTGTTGATGTCTTAAAGCTACTTATCCACAGTTGCCAGTAGACCTTTCGGCAGGAGAGGGTTGTTGTGCTAATCCTGTCTACAGCACAAACTTCCAGTATTAATCCCTGCCTCATCTTGAGCAGAATCCCACTACTGAAGAACTCCTTACACTTTGTGATTAATTATTTCCCTTACAGAAGAAACCCTGATGGGCATTTCCAGTGTGAATTTAGACTTAACAGATGGAAAAGCTTTCAAGTGTCAATTTTTCAAATGAGCTTTTTACACATATGATCAAGTCATCCCCTTTTCTACATCAAATAAAACAGACCAAGCCCTTTATCTATCTCACTAAAAGATGTCTTCCTCACTCTCATTGCTCCTCTTTAAGGTCTTCTCAATTTTTAACTCTTGCAGGCTATCAAACACCAGACCTGGACATGTCCAGACCTATTGGTTCCTAGGGTAAGGCTTTCCATGTCCATTTAAATGTCCTGTCTAATGGGTTTTCTCCCCTTTCTCTATATTTTATTACCTGCAAAAGTTAATCACTGAAGATCCTGTATTTCTCTCCCAGTCACTGGGATAAAAAAAATAAATTACTACAAGTGGCTAATAACCAACTCCTGTGAGCTCCACTGGAAACAGTCTAATAGGAGAATTTTCCTTAAACACTTTAGGTGTTACTTGCCTCATTTGTCCAGTACATGCCATTATGCTTTTGCACAATTTTAGTTCCTAACTTAAATAGCATGCATTATTAAATCTAATATCTTGCAGAAGCCCATTATCAACAGCTTTTACCAAATGAAAAGGGAGAGATGAAATACAGCCTAATAATTATATGAGTGATCAACAGTCCTCCTCAGACAACTGGGACTGAAAAATATTCCAGTAGGCTTGCTGGATTTATTACAAATTAAGTTTCATACCAAAGCTGGTATGATTAAACAACATTATGTACTCCGGCTTAACACTAAAAATTACAGATTTGGGGGTAAAAGCAACTTTTTTTTTTTTAAAGGCAATAACTTTTGGACTGAGTGAATTTGGGTTATACCACCAGTACCTACCTGGCAAGGCAATGCACTCCTGATTCCTGGGTTCCCATTGACAGTTTTGATCCATGGCACAGCTTTTACAACTTGTCTTTTTGTTACAGTAATAGGCAGGATTATCCTTAGGACAGTTGTCATAGAGAGTAACAGGAACCTAAAATAAATAGCACAGGTAAGGCTTTTTCCCATAACCAACCAATGTGGGCTTATAACAGCCACAATTACAACACTAAATATCACAGTTCAGCTCTACAAAGCAATTTGTATATCCAAAAGCTGCAGCACTGGGCACAGCCTGGACTGGTTATCCAAGATATTCCCCCAAAACACCACTTGACATGTTTTCCTTACTAAAGCCTTTACAAGAGGGCTGCTCTGTTTTCTCTAGGGAAAGCCCGATTGATATCAAACCCAAAATGTGACTAATGAATAATCATACTATGGTGGAACTTCCACCTCTTCCCTGGCCCACAGCCATCCTCCTAAATTCGTTGGAAAATACCACGCAAAACCCTTGAATCAAATTGAAAATATCCAAGTATGTAGCACTTTTGAGCTAGACATGCACTGGGAATAACAAAACAGGGATCATAACATTGACAGGTGAAAACATGTGGACATTTGCTATACCAAAGGCTAAACTTAAACTAAGGAAGTGTTAAGAGCCATTACCTGTTCCTCTGTGCAGTTGCTGTGTGCTGGGATACACTGGTCAGAACACCACTGACAGCTGTTTGTGTTGGCTGTACAGCTGTAGCAGTCTGTAATCTGATCACATTTTTCATTGTCTACAGCTATTAAAGAAAAAAACCTGCATGACCAAAAACAGGCATTTCCTGACAGAGCTCTAAGAACTTGATTATTTACAGCAAAAGATACAACCAAATAGCAGTGCCTGTATATTTTCTGTTAGCAGCTAAAATCAGGTACTTTCATGTGTTTGAACTGATAGAAAATTGCTTTTATTTACAGCAGCAATCAATTTAGTGTCCAAGGAGCCCAAAAACACACCACCAGAAAATAATGCACCAAGACACGGAAGCACATGAACTGAGACACATTAATGCCCTGGGAAATGGTGCCAGAGGATATTCCATAAGGACAGCGGCCATCTCCCACCACGGGCCCATCTTTCTGCAAGCCTGGCCTTCAAGTGGAGCATTTTCGTGCAAAGCCTGGACTTTTCATTCATCTTTCCAATTATTTATTACCTGTGTTTTGTGAAAATTTATTGTACATTGAGAGACCAGAAAAGCAATGTCCTCTTACATCAGTTTCTATTAAATAATTAAAGGCTGCACATCTGTTACAGAATCAAGGGTTGTACAACCAATTCAGAGCAATGAATGCATCAGGATAAAGTTGTTTAAAATTATCCTAAGGGAAAATACAGGAATCAGACCTTAAAACATCCGTTCATTTTGTCTGCCTCTACAGATAGAATCATAGAATCCCAGAATGGTTTGGGTTGGAAGGAACCTTAAAGATCATCTGGTTCCAAACCCCTGCCAAAAAAATAAAGTAACTTTTCCTAAAGCAGTGTTCCTGTTGTCTCTCCTGAAGAGTATTCCACCAGATCCAGATGCCCTTCCTCATCCTGCAGTGCTCATCAGCAAATTCCTGGCTCTCACAAGGTCAATTCTTGGAGCAAAGAATTTTAGAACCATCATTCACAGAATGATGCTCCAGGCCTGGTTCCTGGCTGGTGATGGTTGTTTGGGATAGAAAAGTAAGTCCAAGAAGCAGGGTAGGAAAAAGATGTCATGAACAAGCAGCTTCAGGAGCAAGAGACACAAACACCTCCACATCTCCATGGCACTTGGTCAGAGGAAGGGCTCCCAGGACACGTGAAAGCACAATCAGAGACCCCCATCTAAAACCTGACTTGTAATGGCATACAATTAACATGACAGAACTTGGAAAGAGAAAAAGACCCTGCACACCTTTCAGAAAAGGGAACAGAAAGAATGTGATATATACCTGGCTTGGGAGGACAGTCTTCAAAGACCTTTTGCTGCTGCTCCACAGTTGCATTTTCCCAGGGGATGCAGCGAGGAGGGCTGGGGGCCCACACGCACCTGACACCAGGCCCTGCTCGCAGGCAGGACGTCTTGTTGTCAAAAGCCTCACATCTCTCAGGCGTGAACTTCAGGATGTCACTCAGCAGGAGGCTGTTGAAGCCTCCAAATACGTACATGGTGCTGGACAACACGGAAGTAAAGAGAGAAAAACTTGCAGATGTTTTCATGGACAGAGCACTGCTCCAGGTAAATGGGATTTAAGGTCTGAGGGAAGTGTTTTATTACATGCCAGCACATATAAACCCAAATAAATAGCTCTTGATTAAGGGAGGCACTAAAGAAAAGGTCAGTCAAATTTCAGTGTTTCAGGGAAGCCAGAGAGACTCAACACAGAGTCAAAGCTATTCAAGGTCATCAACCAACCTTCCCCTTCAGCCAAAAACTTTGGGGGGCACCTGATCAACCTGATTATACATAAAATGCTGCAAAAATGTGGGATCCTCCTGTAATCTGCATTGGCAAAACACAGAGGATCAATAAAATCTGGAGAGATGGTATCATAGCACTAAACCAGAGTTCAGAAACTATGACAAAACAATTCAATTCTGTCACTCTCTCTGATCCTCTGTCAGAAAACCACACTTTGCATGGCTGGTGACAACTGAGCAAAGTCATTGTGTCAACCGAAAAACCCCAAACAATCCCCAAAACAAAGAATATTTTGTAGGGGGAGGGGTGGGGGATTTTAAACCTTCTTCAGTATCACAACTGCTTCAGGCAAAACATCAAATTTTAGTAGTTACATAAAAATGTCACCCAAAAATTTTCTGTGCACCTGTGTTTGTCAATGCACCTTCAAAAACACAGTGAAGAAGGGTGAAGGCAACTGAAAAGAGAAGTTTTGGATGAATAGTAAGTATTTTTAATATGATTTTCATTCTATTTTAGGACTCCTATGAAATAAGTTTCTCAAACTTGGTTCCACTGATTAAGTAACAGCTGTTCATCTGGAAGCAGGGAGATCACTACAGTGTGTAAGGCTTAACAGCTGAAATCTCAACTAAGATTTCACCCAAATACAAGACATCATGTGCCTGGGGAAGGAGCAGCCCCATAGGATAAGGTGTGTAAAGTGAAACATGGACAAATTTAAAAAGCATGAGGGAAATTCAGATTTGGAGATGCATGTTGTCAGCGCAGCTAAGCAATAAATGTGAAATAAATTGAAATGCACAATTATAAAATTCGTGTAAAATAGGAATATATATAAAAATAATGAAAAAAATCAAATTATTGAAAAAATTAAGTGAGCTGAGACAGTTCAGCCCAGTGAAGAAGGGCTGATGGGAAGAGGTGACTACTGAAGACATTGCAAGAGTGAAGATCTGAAAACTTTCAGAGAATCACAGAATGGTTTGGATGGGAAGAAACCTTAAATCCCATCTCATTCTACTCCCTGCCATGAGCAGGAAAACCTTCCACTATCCCAGGCTGCTCCAAACCCCATCCAATCTGGCCTTGGACACTTCCAGGGATGGGGCAGCCCAAACGCCCCTGGACAAGGAGGTTTGTGACAGACGCTCAGCGCTCCGGCGCAGAGTTCCTGACCTATATGTGTAGCTTTATGGAGATATGGAACGTCTCTGCCCTCACCTGTTGTACAGCACAGCAGAGTGTCCAAACCTGTTCACGTCATGATGGAGACCCGGGCGAGGAAGGACAGACCATCGATCACAAGCTACAAGTGAAAAAAATTCGTTTCAGAAATGTTTCTCTGGATAAAAAACAAGACAACTTACACAGCTTTCTTCCTGAAAGTTCCCAAAGTACTTGCGATCTTTCAATAAAGACATTAGGGGCTGGGGGTGTCCAGGGCAGGGAACGGAGCTGGGCAGGGGCTGAGCCCCAGGAGGGCTGAGGGAGCTGGGGAAGGGCTCAGCCTGGAGCAAAGGAGGCTCAGGGGGACCTTGTGGCTCTGCACAGCTCCTGCCAGGAGGGGACAGCCAGGGGGGTCGGGCTGTGCTGGCAGGGAACAGGACAAGAAGCTGCTTTTCTTCCTTTACTAGTAGAATTTTTCACCATGTAACAAGTTCTGGTTTTATCTGTTTATACGTGAATTACTTACAGTTTTGCCCCAAACCAGTATCACTGAGAACAGAGGCTTACTTATCTTTTTTTTTTACTTTTTCCGTTGCAATTATGTTCCTAGAGGGCAGTTGCCCATGTTTTTAAAAATATTTTGCAGTCATCATAGCTTAAGGATTTGTGGCTGTTTTTCTCTTTTAACACAATGTTAGATTATTCCATCTTTTTCTATTAGCATAACATTTATACGTTCTGCTTCATTTTTTACTTGGTTTTTCAGGTAATTTTTTTCCCTTGGGCAGCATGGGAGAAAAAATAAACTAAGAAACATCTAACCCACTGAGCAAAGATACAAAAGTAGGAAAAGTCAGTCTAATTCATATCACTTAAACTTCATAAAGAGAATGGATCACCTTGAGGGCCAATGTCCCAGAGGCACTTGGATGCAATTTATGCAATTAAGACAGAAAAGTCAATCTGCTGTAAAGACCTACAGAGCCCTCAAATACTCCCAAGATTCTTTAATACAAGCTAAAACTGTTGTGCCATGGACTGACCCTATGGAAAAAAGTCCACAAACCAAACTAGTCCACAGATAAACTGAGATGTCAAAGAAAAACAGAGTTTTAATTTTTTACTAAATTTAACTGGAGAATTGTTTGATAAAATAACAGATGCGGAGCAATTTTGTTCAAGAGTGCTGATAAAGAAAACACAGAAGATACAGTTAAATTCAGTACTTTGATAAACTGTGATTTTGAAATTTATTTTTAAATGTCATTTGCTCCATTTTCAAAGAATTTAACTTAGCCCAGCATCACTCCTGAGCCAAGCATGACAGTTCCAATTTTTAATAGGAGACTTCAGCAAAATTGGACAGCAATTTGCAATCTTTTAGCCATCAACTCGTGTGTTATATGGAGGCCAAGAAACATGTTTTTCTAGATTAATAGAAGGCCTGGAATATTTGGCTTTCTAAGCTTCTTTCCCATCTTTAACCAGAGATCAAGTATTGGAAAAACTGAGTAATTCTGAGACTACAAAGAATCTTCTCCTTCCTGACTTAACCTAAAATTTACAATGCCAGCACTTATAAAATGTTCTGTTCAAACAGAACGTATCACCTATGAAAACATCCAGCCTCTCCCTATGTCTGTCATCGGAATCAGAATTTTGATGGGGCAAATAGAAGAGTTTTAATTTCTCTTCCGTGGGGAGAACAGATCATTATACAAGTAGCACCTCGACATAAGTAGGAGGTAGAGGATTAAGTGAGGCATTTTTCCACCCAAAGCTGCTGCAGAGCAGGAAACTCTTTGACAAAGGCCAGAGAGACCAATGTTGGGGATAAGAAGAGCTAATTGGCCATTTCAGTGTGCAGAAAATAGGGAAAATACGGTGAGACTGCTCTGAATAAGTGTTCACCCAACCCAAAGGCTTGTCCTGAGAACCAACAGGAATTGCACATGCACACAGACAGTTGGATTGTTATCCCGAAACCTTCCCAAACTAGGCAGTACCTGGACAATTTGGATTGAATATTCCCCAACCTGGCTAAGTGGGGGATAAAGGATAAGAAGCATTCAAGAATTTTTATTGCTTACCCCCAGCACCCATCTCAGTGCCAGCTGTCAGCATTGCCCCACACAGAAAGAAAGATTTTATGTCCTCACAACACAGTGCATATGCTCTGATCACTTGGGAATTTGAGGAGGGAAAACCATAAAAATTTGATCATGTAAATAAAATTAGTTACTACCAAAATAAGTTTTAGTGGCAAAGGTTAAGGGGATCTGGGTTTCAAGCCTTTGTTTCAGACTGGGTTTAATTCCACCTCTCTCCAGTCTTCCAGCTATCACTATGATCATTAATCAGTCATGATTGCTAATCAACAAGATGCAAAAAATGAGTAAACCAGCCAGAGAGCATACTATAAAAGTAGGGAATAAAGACAATTCTTTATTCTTTAGCCTCTCCTCTGAAGGCTCTCGGTATCAACTGACCTTGCTTGCTTTTCTCCTGGGTAACTTGTGCCTTGGGAACATCAAGGCACAGATAACAGGGGGGTTTTACATGGGCTTATTCCAATGGAGACCAACATGTGCATGACCAGGGTAACTAATTACTGCAGAGATCATGCATGAAGAACCACTGAAAAGGTTTTCCTGCTGTGACACAAATGGTGAGCCACCACCCTAATGTATTCCTAGTCACATGGGAGAAGGAAAACCATGCACAATGGGTCCTGCAATGAAGAGAACAGAAAAAGTAGTCTTATTTCTGAAAAAAAAGCTGCTCTTATCAGGCTGAGAGTCGCTAAGGAACGAGGGGACTCAAGAGCACCTCTCACCCATCACATGAAATAAAATCAATGTAAGCTCCACATGTTGGTGTGTATCTGGTAAGGACTGAGGATGTTGACTACACCACTCACGTTATGCAACACAAACCTAACTGTTACCTAAAGTGAATCAAAATGAACATCATTATTGCCATATTTCATCAAATTAGTGCAATTTGTGCTTTACACCTAAAGGAGAGTTCAATAGGTTAGGGCAGATAGCAGAATGCAGAAAGAAAAATCTATCAATATTGCTACCGAAGCTTAAAAAAATCAAACTGTTCATGACTGCCACAAAATGACAAAACACTCTGGGCTGGATTGCACCTTAAAGACCATCTCATTTCAGCTCCATGCCGTGGGCAGGGACACCTTCCACTAGACCAGGCTGCTCCAAGCCCCATCCAACCCGATCAAATACATCATTTTAATTCTTCAACTAAAAAAAAAAAAAAAAAAAAAAAAAAATCAAAGCCAGCTAGGAGCACATAAAGATTCCAGAGGGATATGACTAGAAATCGCAGGAGGCAAAATGGAATGACTGCGGAAACAGAGACCAAAATGGCACAAGGACACTAAACCCTAATGATCCAAGTATTCACTTGCATTTTCCTCTCACAAACCCGGAGTGGGATCTCAGTGGACAGCCACTTCGAGATTTCAGATTCACATGATTATTCACATGATTATGTGCCCTCCCACATTTCTGAGAGGGCATTCTGAGAGCAAAAGGCGAATATCAGAGTACAGAATGGCTTTTTTCCCCAGTGTGAATTATCTGGGTGCATATGTACCTTCTTTTATGCAATTTCATGTCTTCTTTCCTTGCTCTTCTTATACTTACAGTCTCTGGAATCCAAATCCACAAATAAATGCTGCCCTCTCCTGGCTATTGAAACTCAGCAAATCCAACTTAATAATTTGGCTTTATTATTGAATAAAGCAGTTAAAACAAGAGGGTGCACTGTACAGGCTGAATTTCAGCAGGGTCTAGTGCCTGTAACTGTCCTAAGAATCTGAGTTTTTGATCAATCATAAATTAAAACACTTAAAATATCAGGAGAGATTTATGGCTGATATAGGACAGGAAACAGCCTCAAGTTGTGCCAGCGAAGATGTAGATTAGATATTAGGAAATACTTTTTCACACAAAGGGTTGCGAAACACTGGAATGACCTGCCTAGGGCAGTGATGGAGTCACCATCTCAGGAAGTGTTCAAAAGTGTTCATGTGGATGTGGCACTTGAGGACATGGTTTAGTGGTGAAAATGGTGGTGGTGCTGGGTTGCCAGTTGGACTTGGTGATCTTAAAGGGTTTTTCCAACCTTAATGATTCCATGATTTTATGATTCTCTAACAATATGCAGCTTAAACCTAATTTTTAATGCCCAAGGTTGTGTAAAAACTGATGACAAAGGAACTGCTGCTGTCTGTATCTGGAAATCACTGCACTTCATTTGCTTGGAATTCTGTAGCAAGCTAATGAGCCTCTGGTGATTGCACATCCTTCTGCCCAGCACCATTTGGGACAATATACCCAGCATAGAACCTAATCATTCTGAAGACAAACTGAAGACAGTTTCCTTGGAATAGCCAAGTATTTGGGGGCTTATTATTTCTGCAAGAACTTACCAATATCATACGCCATAAAATCTGAAGAAAAGCACTTGGCTCCGTGGCTCATGGAGGTATCGTTGTGAGTGTTTCCTCCAAACACCAGCATAGTCCCACTCACTATCACAGCTGTGTGCAAGTAGCGGAAAAATCGGCTGTCTTTCAGAATAGTCCTTCAGAAACAAAAATATATGTATTAATGAGACTGGTAAGTACCTGACAAAGACAAAATGCTCCATAAATCCAAGTTGAAGAACATTTTCAGGGGTACAGGGAGGAGGGTGATAGTATCTAACTACTTTTCCTAATGAGGTGATTAATGATTACATTCCACACTGTTCAATTCCTCTTGTAATTTCATTCTCATCTTTCCATTTGCTTCTCCAATTTACAGAGAAATATATCTATGCGAGATATAGATACCTATAGATACCAGATTTCTCCACTCTTTCCAAAGCCATGGATCTTCAAATCACCAATTCTTTCCGTAGGGATTCTCAGGTTTTCACACTAACTTGGCTTTTGAGCATAGCCAGCCTGGGAAGACTCCAATATTTTATAGTAACTCTGCTTTTATAGTAACCCAAATAATTCTTTCACATTGGGCAGCATCTGTTGCTCAAAACTGGAAGTTCTATTTTAAGGAAATCTCTACAGCTCCTGAAAATGGAGCCCTGCAGCTTAATACCTGGCTCATTGGTGACTAAACCATGGGAAGCACTAATTAAAACTCACCACTGATCTCAACTTTAATCAAGTGGTATCTGAATATAAAGGGTCATTTTTTTGAGGATTTTCCTACTTTTCTGAGAGGATTTTTGTTGAAGGAGAGGATTCTGCCCCTGTGCCCTGTGCTCAGGTGAGAGTTCACCTTGGGAGCTGCCCCAGCCCTGGGCCAAGAGCAGAAGGAGCTGGAGCTGCTGAGAGAGTCCAGAGGAGGCCCCGGAGCTGCTGCAGGGCTGGAGCCGCTGTGCTCTGGAGCCAGGCTGGGAGAGCTGGGAATGTTCCCTGGAGAAGGGAAGGACCCAGGGAGAGCTGCGAGCCCCTGGCAGGGCCTGAAGGGCTCCAGGAGAGCTGCAGAGGGACTGGGGACAAGGCGTGGAGGGACAGGAGGCAGGGAATGGCTTCCCAGTGGGCAAGGGGAGCTTGGGCTGGGATGTTGGGAATGAGGAATTGCTGTGTGGGAGGGTGGGCAGGGGCTGGGCTGGAATTGCCAGAGCAGCTGTGGCTGCCCCTGGATCCCTGGAGTGTCCCAGGCCAGGCTGGACATTGGGGCTTGGAGCAGCCTGGGACAGTGAGAGGTGTCCCTGCCCATGGCAGTGGGTGGAATGGGTTGAGCTCTAAGGTCCCTTCCACTAAGGGACACCAAGTTGAGTGTGCAGTTGACATGCCTGAGGGACAGGATTTGATCCAGAGAGACCTGGAGGAGCTCAAGAAGAGGGTCCCTGGAAAGCTCATGAGATTTAACAACGAAGAGAGGGCCTAAATCACTGAAGAACAAAACAGTGTCAATGACACCAAAAAAAGCAGAGAGAGAGATGAACAGACAGTCGTACACTCTCTGCTTGTTCGACAGGGCTTGCCAGACTGACAAAATAAATGTGACAAAAGAAAATTGGTGCTGCAGGAGTTTGGAAGAACACTGTCACATTTGTTAAGTTTCTGCCTACTCAGCCAGATTTGTCCACTCCATGGCTGAAGTGGAAGATCAAATTAACCTAGAGAGGAAGTCAGGTTATTTCTGTGTGTACAACTGAGCTGGAAGAAGGAGGGCTGGAAATTAGTCACTCATTACCTTACTCATCAGTAGAGACTCACAAACAGATGCTGCAGAAAAACAAGCTATTTTAACACTCAATAAGGGATACAGTGACTCAAATTTATATGTGTTAACCCAAAAGACAGTCTCCTTTTTGTCAGGAGCCTTTAGAATCAACGTTAATAAAAACACAGAATTAACGAAAATGTATTTCACGTCTGTTGCTCCAAGTTGTGAAGTGTGGCTATAGCTTTTTAATAAAACTCACCTTTGGGCAGAAACAAATCACAGAAGATGTCAGCTCAAGAAATGAACATTTCAAGTAGTTACAGAGTCAGAAGAAAATGGGGCTATAATAGAAATTCTTTTACAGTCCTAACTGCAGAACAGATTATCACTCGCTTGACTGCAGTAACTGCTCTCATATGCACAGGCTGTATGGCTAGCGAGGAAAAAAAAAAATCAAATATTTTTCTTTTCAGCTTGGATCAAACAATAGATTCAAATGGATTTCTTGCCTCACTCACAGCCTTGATTATATTGATTATACGATTCTCTATTCATAAAGAGACATAAAAAACAAGAGATCCAAGAACACAGCATCTATCCTGATTGCAGGCAGATATAAACCACTGTATCCTTAACAAATACGCATCCTCTTGTTCTCTACAAACAAAACTGATGGGTAGTAAACAGGAAAAAGACAGAAGAACCACTTACCACATACGGGAATCAACTTCATATTTGTACAAATCATCTGCCAGCCTGTACTTGTTGGCACTGAACGCTTTGTAACCTCCATGGATATAGATTGATCTTGTATTTGGATCATAAACACTGCTGTGACCATATCCTCCTTGCACCAAAGCTCCACTCGTCTGTAAGATGCTCCACGTATTTGTCACTGAAAAATACAAGTGACAAAACATAGTTAATTTCTGTCCATTAATAACTCATCAACAACATGGTGAAATAAACTGGGATTCCCGACTCAGATCCAGACACTATCACTTCATATCCAAAAATATTTTCCTTCAAGAAGTTTGTTGTCAAGAAGGCTTGCCAGGTATTTTTAATTAGAGCAGAAATAGCCCTTTCCACAGTCATTTACTACATTTTGCAGACAAGGTAAGTAAATGAGAAATAAGTAGAAAAATAATAGATTGCATTTCAATGACATGAAAATGCCAGCACTATGACTTGATTTGTAATGGGACTCAAGAGCATTTTAACTTTCTATATAAAGCCAAACAGCATTGGAGCCAAGTCTGACTGTAAAGAATACTGCAGTTAAAAACTAATATGTGATTCATGGTTCTATATCTCACCCACTAAAATAACATTGGTCTGAAGCACTTTAGACATACTATAATGGCAACTGAAATAAAAATGCCACATTACACACCAAATCTCAGTAGTAAGTGCTGAATGAAACCCTATACAGGCTTCCCAACCCCAGGCCAGAGCAGGCACACAAAAGGCAAAGGAATTAAATAGTCTGCAAGATCACACATGGCAAAAACAAATCACTGCCCCACATGCCCTCTGGATTTCTCCCAGAGGAAGAAATCTCGCTCACATGGACACCAGAGAATCAGGCTTCAGTAGATCCTCTGGATCAGGATGACTGGAGGACAAGGGTAACAGGTCCAAAGTGCAGACAGGGCCACTGTTTCTGAGAATAACCAGCACATTCCTGTTCTAAACTGTTGAGGGATTCTTAATAGCCAACACACTGAGACATGCACAATCCAGCCTTAACTCAGCTGAGCAAAGTAAGCAAGAAGGTAAATATGTCCTTGAAGTGCTGCTGTGGGGAAGTAGCTGCCAAGTGTAGCAATTCCAAGAATGCAGCTAGTAACCAATCCACTGCTTGCATGTAGAGAAGTAGAAAATGTACATAAGTAGCCTTCTGATCTGTAATAAATGGCTTCACCTGATCATGTTGGTCTGGGTGTGATGACCTGTGCCTCTGCGGCACTAAACTTCTTTGCTTAACTATGATCTCTACACTGTCTGTGGAGCCAGGAACATGCCTCCCTTTCTGAGTTAGGTAGAAGTTCAGTTTACCTAGAAAGCATCCTGTGCTTCTCCACTGGTGATACTAGAAATCTCTGGATCCTAAAATCAGATCCTGGACTATTCCAGGATATGGGGGTCAGATCATATCAGGGATATAGGAATCCAGAAATTCAGCACCTGTTTCCCTAAGCATCTGCTGCTGAGCACATGGGTATCAGGTTAAGCAGATATTTGGTCTGAATTGTTACAGCCATTATTATAATTGCAGAATTTAAAAATAACTTCAGAAGTGTTTGTTTTGTCAGGGGGAAAGAGGAAAATTAATCTAAATTGTCCCACAGCTGTCCTGCTTTGTCTCTCAATTACAGGTCTTTGGGACCTAACACTGCATATAAAGCTGGAGGCATGTGGTTGCCTATTCACTGGCTTATACAAATTTGTTAGGTTCAATGTCTTGTAAATACAAACAGCAGGAGGAGAACACATTTGTCTGTGTTTTGCTATCTGAACGTGAGTCTTTAAATAACTTTCAAACCAATGGTCACACTTGAAGCAACTGGCACAAGGGCCCCACTCATACTCACCCAGGTTATACTCCTGGACATTGCTGATGTACCCGTAGAGAGGGCAGTGCCCGAACAGGACAAGCATGACGGTGCTGTTGTCCTGCAGAGTGACGATATGAGCCGAGTGCCCAACCACGGCGTACTGCTCCTTGGCCTTTGGAGTCACCGGGGCCCAGCTCTGGTTGGAAATGTGGAACACCCACAGCTGGCTGCTCACGTTCCCTGTCGCATCTATCTTACCACCATACATGTAGATATTATCCTGAAAGAAGTCAGATAAAATAAGGCCAAGGAGTTTAGCATTTAGGAAACAGCTGTTTGGTAAGGAATGAAGCTACTGGTCTGAAGTTACTTAATAAACTCCCCTGGAGAGGGGCTGTGGACAATGGCATGGAGTGACAGGACAAGGGGAAATGGCACCACACTGACTGAAGGCAGGGTTAGATGGGATATGGGCAAGAAATTTTTCCCTGTGAGGGTGATGAGGCCCTGGCAGAGGTTGCCCAGAGCAGCTGCGGCTGCCCCATCCCTGGCAGTGTCCAAGGCCAGGCTGGACAGAGCTTGGAACAACCTGGGACAGTGGGAGGTGCCTCCGCCTACGGCAGGGGGTTGGGACTAAATGAACTTCAAGGTCCCTTCCAACCCAAACAATTTTGTGATTCCATGATGAATTTCCATCCTTTGCGGTTCTTCAAGTGCTCTATTTGTGAATGGCGGTATGTGGAGCTTTTCAAGTATTTATAATTAAGTTTTGTACAGACCTGCACTGTTAAAGATAAGTAACATTCCAAAACCCAAAGGTCAATAAAGGATCAGCACATTTCCTTTCCAAAGACTGCCATCCTGCTCTCACATGGCCTTCACTCACAGCAAGGCACACAGGTGAGAAAGGAGGTAAAAACAGTCAAATCCACTCGCTTTGTCAGATGCTGGAAGATCATATTCACAGGTTTACTTGCAGAGCAAGTAACAAAAATCCCTATTTCCCCAGCTTTGCTTTGGTGTCTTGGACAACAGAGCTCATAAAAATATTCATGTGATCTACACAAAAGGCAGCTGGGGAACCAGCTGAACTCCAGCAAACTCAGCCTCAGGCATGCCTTGTCAGCACAGATAGCAAGAAGTAAACAATGGACTCACTGACCTCAGTCATCCTTAAAATCTCTGGAAAAAGGGCAAAGAAGGAACACACAGAGGCACTACAGACTTCCTAGGATATCCACCCAAGGACTCCCTAGAGCACAAGTATACAGCCTGGGCTAACCATGGACAAGCCTTTGAATGTGAAATGCTTCTCATAAAGCAAGAGCGATCTGGGAAAAGGGGGGGCAAGCAGGAGAGAAGAAGGGGAAATCAGCTGGAAAGCAAGTCTGGAACACTGAACTTACCTTGTGTAATGCCAACGAGTGACCATATCGCATCTCTACTGAGTTCACAGAGTCGTTCAGTGGAAGCCACTCTTCAGAAATAAGATCATACCTGCATAATAAAAGCTGAATTATTTTCCAAGAAATAGGTATTAAAGCTAAGAAAATGACTGCTTGTCCTTTCTAAGATTTGGGGACATTTATTTACCAATATAACATGTTAGATATAATTATTTACTAAAATAGTAAATCCTGCCATGATTTGAGCATGCACAAAGCTCACACAAACTACTTACAGGTTAAAAAAATCCAGCTAAACCTGCTCTGTTACTCAGCATCCACATATTGATTTCCTTTACCCTGTTTTCTTTTCTGCACAAAACCAAGAGCTACTGCATTGCCTATTAAGCTGTGACAACCTATACCACCTCTCCCTCAAAAATGTAGAAAAACTTTACACTAAACTTAGGTAATTTCCAACTCCTTGATTAAAAAAGCTCTGCCACTGCTTAAAAATCACTTTTTAATCATGTCTTTGCCATTCAAGCTTGAAATAACATAAATCCTCTGCCCTGAAAATGGCTTCTGGCCTTTTATTTAAAATAATGCACTATATTTTCCAGGCTTAGAGCCTTGTGAGATAAAATATCTCTGAGAAAGCATTCAACAAAGCCATAGGGTATCCTATTAAAAAATGAGGTGTGACTTTGGAGGAGTAAATTGTGGGTGCTACCAGCAACTGTTCCACATTTAAATGCATGTATTCAGCTCTTCTTCCCCTATAAGAACTATTACCTCTGGATGTGAGTGCAGAATACACAGCTCTTACTTACGTCCATCAAAGTGAGGTATGCAAATGTCCCTGGAAAAAAATTCAGCTTTTGCCTAGATCTGCCCAAATACAATATAAAAGCTGGGGTTTTCTAATGGAGTATTTCCTCAAAGTACACAATTACCACTTGATATTTTAGTTACTGTTCAATCTCCTCAAACAACTGCATAAATGTCCTCATCCTAACGGCACTCCCTGTTTGGTATCCCATCCGCTATGGATAACCATCCAGAGTAATCAGTATGTGTTAATTAAGGAGCCAAAAACTCTGAAGTCACACAGACATGACATAAGAAAGGGATAAAAACATTGAAGCAAAACTACCCTCTTTGGATATGAGGCCAGACACCATTTAAGAGCTGTCCCAGAAATATACAGAGAATAGTTAAATGCCGTCAGACACAGATAAATCAAAAATTCACTGAACATCAGGAACCGTATGCTTTTCCAAAATTAGCACTCCTTAGCAAGACTTTCCCCCATCTCAAAAGTGAGCCTGAGTTTTTATTCTGGTTGTTTTCCCTTGGAAATGAAGCATAGACCAAAACATAGCATGTCAGGTGGCAATTTCTAAAAATAACTCTCCAATCTAAGTTCCTCTCTTTAGTATTTATTATCTGGGTTTATACTCACGCTAAAACCTTCTGAGAGTCAGAATGATTGAAGACATAGCCTCCAACAATCCACATTTTATTGTCATGGATGACAGTTTTGTGAGATGCTCTAGGAAGTTTTGGAAGAGAATATTCCTCCCGGGTCCAAAACGACTGGTTTGCAGGAAGAGGAATTGAACAGCCAGGACCTAGAAAAAGAAGGTTTAAAAATTGGTTCTTTTCCAAAGCCTGTGTTTCAGATGGAGGTCAATCTCCTGGCAGTGCCATAGCATTTAATATAAGACTAATTCTTACATGTCAGTAGGTCTTTGCAAAGGAAAAATGTAAGTTCAGCCCAAATGATTGCTAAGACTGACACTGCTGATCAGCTCAGCTGGACATGAGAACAAGGTCCATGTTCAAACAGGTCAGCTATAGGCTCAGGCTCAAATTTGCTTTAGGTGCGTAGGAATGAGGTTTAAAGTGATGCCTTCACACCATGGGTTGGTCCCACTCTGCATAGCGGCAAAGTTGTTTTTAAAAGCAATTGTAAAAAACCACAGAATCACAGACTGGGTTGGGTTAGAAGGATCCCCTTCCAATTCCCTGCCATGGCAGGGACACCTCCCACTGTCCCAGGTGGATCCAAGCCCGAGTGTCCAACCTGGCCTTGGACACTGCCAGGGATCCAGGGGCAGCCACAGCTGCTCTGGGCAACCTGTGCCAGGGCCTCACCACCCCCATCGTAAAAACCTTTTCCTTATATCCAATCTAAAACAACCCAGTTTCAATTTAAAGTCATTCTGCTTTGTACTGGCACTCCAGGTCCTTGTCCCCAGTCCCTCTCCAGCTCTCCTGGAGCCCTTCAGGCCCTGCCAGGGGCTCTGAGGTTTCCCTGGAGCCTTCCCTTCTCCAAGTGAACATTCCCAGCTCTCCCAGCCTGGCTCCAGAGCACAGGGGCTCCAGCCCTTGGAGCAGCTCAGTGGCCTCCTCTCCAGCATATCCATCCTTCCAAATGAAGTGTGATCTTTTAAATGTAAAAAGCAGATACTCTGTTCCTAGTCAAAATGCTAATACTTGTCATGCAGAACATTCCCACATACACCCAATTAAACTGCCAGTCCCATACATAGAAAACGCATCCCCAAAAGCTCTCCATATCCACTGGGAGACTCACCCTGCCAGCCTGTGGAGCACAAACATGCCTTAGAGTCATTGAAGTTGCACCGGCCTCTCTCAGGTGCCCCACAATCTTCCATGCAGTAAGGAATGTCACAAGCTTCTCCCTTCCAGTATTTGTCACATTCACATTGCAGAGCGCTGGTGCTACTGTTGAGCTTGCACTCCCCGCGGCCGGAGCAGTTATTGGGACAGATATTGAAACTGGGGACAGAGGGGAAAGCAGTTTGTCAGGAAGGAAGCAGATTCCCAAGACTTACTAACAAAGGGAAGAGTGATGCTGAGCAAAGTTAATACAATTCATTACATCCAAACCAAGAGACAGTCATCTGGCACCTGGTGTGATGGACCTGCAGAGATTTGTTCTCTATTCCTACAGAACTGCTTCATTTCACAAGTTAAACTCTGAGCTCCTCTGAGAAATTATCAATATGTTTTTTAGCCATTTGTAAGGCAAATGACTTGCCTTACAACACCCAACAGTAACTGAGGAATTTAATCAGAGCATAAGGCTGCTGTGGTGTCTGTGCAATTTACACTTAAACTGCTCACAATTAGGTGCTATTCTGGGGTCTGCTTACCAAGAGAACACATTGGAGATGAAACCCATGCCAAAGACGTGCCTGGTTTGAATAATTTCTGATTTGATAATATCTGCAATGTAGCTGAGGCAAAACCGGATACATCCTTGGTAAAGATCCACATTTTGAGAACACATTAATTTCCGGATGCCAGTTTTTGCCGGTGTATCAACCAGTATAATTCACAGATGGGGATTACTACCCATTATTCTCACTGTTGCTGGCTCCAAGATCATAATTTCATAAGTGTTTGTTGAGTACCTACACCCAGTAGTAACTATGAAGACTGTTAAAAGAAACAAATATACCATTGAATCGACTCACTGCAAAAATGTTACAAGGAAACCTAAGAACCAGAATACAAAACACCACTTGAAAATTGTTTGAAATGATGAAGAAAGTGAAGAACTAAAAGAATATTGTTCTTGAAGAGAGTGTTTTATTGCAATGGTGCAAAACCAACAGCTGGCAGCAGATGGAGCCCTGGTTTATGCAATCAGCCAGACTTGGAAAATGCTGCTGCTTCAGTTCCTCTGATTCAAGTAACTTTGCAAAGGCTCCTTATCTTTTTCTGGAGCTTCCAAAGGATGCTGGATGTCCCCTGTTTTTCAAAGAATTCACTATTATGCGGATGATTAAGCATATATTTATGTTCTCACTAAGGATGAAAGCACTGAGACTTGATATTCAAAAACTAAGTTCCTCATTTTAAGAGAAACTCAATTTTTGCAAAAAGTCAGTCATAACTGAAGATTTTCCAGCTTTTTTTTTTTTTAAAGAGGTGAGACCTTCTGCAGGTTACTCCCAAATTAAATTTCCCAGTGTGGCACAAACATAAAAAACTCAAAGCTCATGATTCCCAAAAAGTAAAAACTTCCATCTCTGTGAGTATGTCCACACATTTACTTCAAGACAAAGCCTTTCGAAAAGTAGTTGATGAATTAGGGAGCACACCAGAATTACTTTTAAAAAGCTCATCAATGAGGACTAAATACATGTCAAGCAAGCACCCATCTATTTAGAACTTGAATGAAAGAACTGAAAACTATTCCAGAATAAAAAGAAACTGGATTAAGGGATTCAATCCAGGGACTGAATAAGAGCATCCTGAGGAGAGGATGCTCAAGAACAAGTACAACCCAGGATCTCAAGTGAAATGTGTGGCTGATGGAAAAATGTGTTTGTGCAGAAGTATCTCTGCAGAACACACAAGAGCACAGACATGCAGAAAACACACCAATTCTTGTTGATTAGGTATAATCAAACTGATCTAATAACATAAAATAAATGTCTTTTGGAGCAAACATTTGCCCACGCTTACAACTGACGAGCTGTAACACTGAGCACATGCCACTTATTAGCTGTTCCAAGGGTATAATAAAGCTAAAATCTAATTTCAGGTGTCTGCTCATAATTACACACTTCAATTGCAATTGCTTATTTCAAGACAAAAGCGAGAAAAGAGGAAATCTCCTTTTGCTCAACCTGCAGCATCACTGTGGAGTGGTGCCACTTACTTATAGGTGATGTTAAACCCTGTGAGATTATAGGCAGCATCACTGAAGAAATGTAGAAGAGCATATCCAGAAGTAGCTACAACTTCGGGTACTGTTTCATTGCTGTCTTTCTCAGGAACAATGAGACCACTGGAAAAGTAAATGAACAATATCAGAAGTAAAATAAAAGGGAGCAAAGCAACAACAGTAAATGCATCAGTAGTAATCAAATAACTGAAAGTTAATGTATTTCCATTATTTGAAGTACACTGAATTTGTAGAATCATAAATAAATGTATACCAAAAGCATTTAACCTGAGCAAATCTGAAGCTATCTAGAATATTAGTTATCCTTATCAAAAACCTTTCCCTCTCGTTACTCAGCAATGAATTAAGCAGGACCCATTCATAAAACAAAGTGGCATGTTCGAAAACAGAACTTAATGTGTCCCAAAAAATAAAATCTGCATTACAAAGTCAAACTAAAGGTTTGCTGAGCCCAGATCTCCCCCTGACTATGGGCTACAGAAATTATTGGCAAAGGCTGTGACAAATCAAGCAAGTACAGAGCATTTGGTGATGTGTAATCCAGCTTCCAGACACCCAGTTCAGATGCTTAGACCTGGAGAATGCACCAAAGTCAGCAAAGTTAAATAAACCATTCATCAATACTTCTATCGAATTCCATTCTTAATAATTTATATCCTTTTCACCTGAAAAATCTTCAGCAGTGAGGTCAACAATTTAACTCCACAACACCAGAGAAAGGAATATTCTACTCATTTTAGACTTGCTGCGTCTTGGGCTTCTTTTCTATAATAATATCAAACAGTCATAGAATTGCAGACTGGTTTGCATTAGAAGCTTAAACCAGAGACTTAAAGCTCATCTCATTCCACCCCTGCAATGGGCAGGGACACCTCTCACTATCCCAGGCTGCTCCAAGCCCCAGTGTCCAACACTGGACACCGGGGCTTGGACACTTCCAGGGATCCAGGGGCAGACACAGCTAGCTGTTCTGGGCACCTGTGCCAGGGCCTCACCACCCTCACAGCCAGGAATTCCTTCCCAATATCCCATCTGTCCCTGCCCTCTGGCACTGGGAGGCCATTCCCTGCCTCCTGTCCCTCCACACCTTGTCCCCAGTCCCTCTGCAGCTCTCCTGGAGCCCTTCAGGCCCTGCCAGGGGCTCGCAGCTCTCCCTGGGTCCTTCCCTTCTCCAGGGAACATTCCCAGCTCTCCCAGCCTGGCTCCAGAGCACAGCGGCTCCAGCCCTGCAGCAGCTCCGGGGCCTCCTCTGGACTCTCTCAGCAGCTCCAGCTCCTTCTGCTCTTGGCCCAGGGCTGGGGCAGCTCCCAAGGTGAGCTCTCACCTGAGCACAGGGCACAGGGGCAGAATTCTCCCCTCCTCTGCTGCCCATGTTGGGGGATCAGCCCAGGGCACAGCATGTGTTCTGGGTCCCAGTTCACGAGGCCAGAGCATGTTCAGTCTCCTACTCATCAGCAGTCCCAAGTCCTTCTCCCCAGAGCTGCTCTCCATCCCTCCACCCCCCAGTCTGTTCTGATACTCGGATTGCCCCAGTCTGATGCAAAACCTTGCACTTGGCCTTGTTGAACCTCATGAGGTTCCTATAGCGCTGCTCCTCAAACCTGTCCAGGTCTCTCTGCATGCNATGTTGGGGGATCAGCCCAGGGCACAGCATGTGTTCTGGGTCCCAGTTCACGAGGCCAGAGCATGTTCAGTCTCCTACTCATCAGCAGTCCCAAGTCCTTCTCCCCAGAGCTGCTCTCCATCCCTCCACCCCCCAGTCTGTTCTGATACTCGGATTGCCCCAGTCTGATGCAAAACCTTGCACTTGGCCTTGTTGAACCTCATGAGGTTCCTATAGCGCTGCTCCTCAAACCTGTCCAGGTCTCTCTGCATGCCATCCCATCCCTCAGGCATGTCAACTGCACCACATCTTCCTGTCATCCCTTCTTTTATAAGCTCCACCTGACTCATCACATCCACATTTGCTGTCTTTTCCATCCTAGCAGCCTGTCACACTCCCAGCTCCCACCTCATTCTTTGCTTCCCACTTCTGGACGCCTTTGGCTGTTTCTCTCACCATTCCAGGTTCTCTGAGATCCTCCAGCCCTTCCGTTTTCCAGGACTGGCAGAGAGAAGCAAAGATGGTAGGCACGACTATCTACAGTATTCCAGACTGAACATACTAAAGATTTATACAATGGTTTGTCAAAATAATTGGGGTAAACTGACAAGAAGACCAAATGAGCTTTGAAAAAAAGTAACTACTACCTATTTACCTATTGCACTAAATACTTTGTATCTGAAAGGGAATGTTTATTCTTCATTTAACAAAGGCCTGACAACAACAAAAGGAAAAACCTAATTCCTCCTTCATACAAAAGGCATCAAAGTGGGCACAAATTCAAAGTCTACTGAATTTATGTTTTTAAAAGCCTTTATCCATGCACAGCACATTGTCTACCACCCCCTATTCACAGTCAGCTGCTATTTTCCTGTACAGATCCATCTTTCCCCAGCCTCACTCACATTTCCAAAGGCAAAGCTGAAGCTTTGTGACAAGCAGAGACTTCAAGTCACAGAGCAGAGCGTGTCAGGCAGGGAACCAGAGGCAGCTCGGGCCGCTTTCCCGGGAAAGCAGCCGAGACTGCTCCCATGCCCTGCGACTCCTGAGTATCCAAGGCCACCATCAAGTAAAAGGCAATGATGAAAAGAATTTCCCCACAAGAAGAACTTACTTTTCCTCTTTTCACATCTATTAAGAATAGCAAGCAAATGCAGTTGAAGATAGTTTCCTAGGACTGAGTAAATGAGTTTATCCACCCAAGGAAATCACTGCCAGCTATCCACAGCATCCATAAATAAAGCCTGGAAAGCACTTTTGGTGACCTGAATTTTTCTGTCCCCATGATACAATACAATGGTGTGCTCCAAGACTAGAATGAACACCCAGTGATCCTTTTCGCTACAGATTTTGGGGTGTTTGTACCAAAAATCGCAGATGAACGAGGTACCTACAGTGGGGTCACACTGCAAACTGCACAACAGCCTTTCCTGCACAAGTCTTACAGTGGACAAAAAGACAGCCTTCATTTTACAACAACGCCATAAAATCACTGGAACCTAATGCCATGTTTTGGCTAAACAACTCCAGCTCATTTGCTGATACGCAGTTCAAAAAATATTTCCTTGTGAGAAAGCCAAATTTCCCCCCACTGCTCATTTGCATCTCAAGGATATGCGATTAAAAGGCAAAATTAATTCCCTTTTCCTCTCTCTGGAAGAGGTGCCTTGTTTCATTCTCAAATTTGAGACTTCTGAAGTTTATTTCTCCCAAAAGACCATCTCCCACAAAACCAAAGAACAAAAAGCCTAACAAACTTCTTGTTTGGTTCGTAATATTCCTTTGTAATGGAAACCGTAAGATAGTACATCTCCACCACAGGAAAACTGATATTTGAAAATAATTCGGGCAAGAAAAACTGCAGCTCAGGAACAAGAAAAAGATTTCTTTGTTCTGGCATCTTCTTCAGCACTTATCACTGATATTACAGGGCAAAATAAGTGGAAGGCAAGACAAAAATTCCCCTCAATAATATTTCCTAATAAAAGGACTAACATTAGACAATTTTTTGTTTTCTCATAGGAATCTCAAATTTGGGATTGTTTGACAAGAACACAGGTACATCCGAAATGGATGCTTGCATCCCACTTTCTCCCTTATTTCCATCTTTTTCTGGTGATTCATGTGTAAATAACTAAAGAGGATGTTATCCCACCTACACAAATTTAAAACAGCCTGAGGAAACTTATTCATAGAATGGTCTGGGTTGGAAGGGATCTTAAAGGTCATCTAGTCAAACTCCCCTGCCATGGGCAGGGAAACCTTCCACTATCCCAGGCTGCTCCAAACCCCATCCACCCAGGCCTTGAACACATCCAGGGATGGGGCATTTTGATTTCTTTCAGAGAAAGCCATGAAGAGAACGCAACACAATGGTAACGATCAGATCCCTGAAAGGTTGAACCTCGAAAACAGTGAATAAATCAGCCTGCTCCAAACATCACACGGAATAAACAGAAGCACAACAGAATTTACATCTGCCATGAAAAAGAATCCAATAGGCAGGATCAGAATGATAAAGGATTATGCAAAACTTCCTTTAAACTATGATCCAGAATCTCTGAGCAACTCAACTCTGGCCAAGATTAGCATGTTTCACAACATGCCGCTTTTATTTCCTTCAATAAGGTTTCAAAACATTTTGCAACCATCTCTACTCCAAAACAAATAAACACTCCTACTCAGCTCAGCTGCCCAGTGACACCCAGGGCAACCTCTGCTTTGCACTGAAATAACGTCTATTTTCTGTAAGCTGCATTTGTGGAGTTAGAGGCAGAAAGTAAAACAGTGTTATGGAATTAATGAAACATAGAATGGCCTGGGTTGGTAGAAACTTTAAAGATCATCTTGTTCCACCCCCTCCCATGGGCAAGGACACCTTCCACCAGTCCAGGGTGCTTCCCTGGATGGGCCAGGCCCCATCCAGGCTGGTCTTGCACACTTCCAGGGATCCAGGGACAGCCACAGCTGCTCTGGGCACCTGCACTAGAGCCTCCCCACCCTCACAGGGAACAATTCCTTCCCAATATCCCATCTAGACCTACTCTCGGTCAGTAGGAAGCCATTCCCCCTTGGCCTGTCACTCCAGACTCTTGTCCAAAGTCTCTCTCCAACTCAGTATGAAGGCTCACTTCAAGTACTGGAAATCCACAATTATGTCCAGGAGACCCAACTTCTCCATTGCCCTGTACACACAGGCCCATTCTTGCCCCTAGACCATTGAAAAATGGGAATAACTTAAAGGGCACCTCCTCTATTATTTTTCCTGGATTTGCTATGTGAGTATCACGGTGTTGGTGTATTCCTCATTTCCTCCTGAGACACAACCTGTTAGAGATCAAAAGCATGAGAAGCATGCTCATGCCGAGCAGAAAACAGGCAAAGTTGGGAGACACAAAAGGACAGGGAGAATATACAGAGTACAGTTCATGGAGGAGTAAGAGGATAAAGATGACACTGAAAAATAAGCTTTGCAATCTATCAAAATCCAATGCAAACAGATTTTCCGAATTTTTAAATACTTTGATCCATCTGGAAATGCATGTACACAAAATGACAAGATTTCTCTGTTACTAAAAACCGGTCCATGCACCTCACCTCTACTCAGAACTACGAGAGTAAAACTAAACAAAGAAAAAATAGCAGTTACAGAAGACTAAAAATAAAACAATAGCAAAAAGAAAAAAAGGGGAGGGGGGAGAACATAAGGAGACATCTCGAATTTATTGTCTTAAATGAAGCAAGATGACTCCCAAACATGGACTTTTAAGGAAACAAAGCCATTGCAGCAACAGTTACTTTTAAAAAATAGACAATAGATTCATTTTAGAGCAGGCAGCACCTCAAAGTACAATCTTTCCTGAAACCTTCTTCCCTTGTTACAGTACAGGCAGACCCAGCTGCTGCTGCAGCTGCACAGGGAAGCCTGTCCATCTGCAGAACCCCCCGGAGCAGGGACTTTGCCCAAAAAACCTCCTTAGTTCTTATATGACTGTTTTTCTCATAAAATCATGGAACAGTTTAACTCAGAAGGGACCTTAGGAATCACCTTGTTCCACCCCCTGCCATGGGCAGGGACACCTCCCACTGTCCCAGGCTGCTCCAAGCCCCAATGTCCAACCTGGCCTGGGACACTGCCAGGGATCCAGGGGCAGCCACAGCTGCTCTGGGCACCTGTGCCAGGGCCTCACCACCCTCACAGCCACGAATTTCTTCCCAATATCCCATCTAGCCCTGTCCTCTGACACTAGGAAGCCATTCCCCCTTGTCCTGTCCCTCCACGCCTTGTCCCCAGTCCCTCTGCAGCTCTCCTGGAGCCCTTCAGGCCCTGCCAGGGGCTTGCAGCTCTCCCTGGAGCCTTCCCTTCTCTAGCTGAACACCCCCAGCTCTCCCAGCCTGCTCAATGGCAGAGGAGCTCCAGCCCTGGGAGCAACTCCATGGCCTCCTCTTGACTTGCTCTGGCAGCTCCACATCCTTCTGATGTTGGAGGCCCCTGAGCTGGATACATGTTCCCATGGCAGCAATGTCTGGGAAAGAATTGAGGGAACAGAAGGAAAAAATAGAGGACGGTCAACCATATGATCTATGTACAAGGAGAGGTAGAAGGAGTGAGGTTTCTTTAACCTCAAGGAGAGACAGCTGAAGAAATTTTTAACACCAATCTCTGGACCACTGATCCAGAGAATCAACGAGATCTCCATCCTAAAGGTACATTCACACCTTGACCTTGACTGGACACAGTCTTGAGCAAAGGGCTCTGATGCTCGCCCTGCTTTGAGAGAGGGAACAGACCCTTCCAACCCAACTCACTCCTAGCACCCAAATTTGGGTGCTCAAGCACAATATTGACTAGCAAGTAACAAAAGGCTGGTAAGCCGATCCTGTTTCCTGAGGGAACAAGGGGCTCATATGACCATCCATCGGGCACCTGGTAACAACCACCAGAAGCTTCTGGGCCACTGCCAAAGGTCTTGCACAAGAACAACTGAGTTTGATGAGGAAAACACCCTCTGCCAACCAGAGCAAAATTAAAATAAATATGCAAAACCAGCTTTGGTAAATGTTCAACGTGGAGTAAAGTTAACAACAAAACCAACAAAGTTCACAGATACTGAGAGGAGTTTATCTAACTCAGATTTCTTCATCAGTGCTGACCAACATGCTGCACTTGTTTCCATGTTCTTTTATTGCATTTTTTAAGCAGCACATTTACACAGTCTCATTGTGCCTGTGATCATAAATATAAACCAGCAAAGCTATTTTTAACACTGTTTAATTAAAAAAAGTTAAATGTACAGGATCAAACAGTTCTGGGAGCTCTCAGATGACAAGGAGTTTAGTCTATGCAGACACTTGAACTGTGTAAATGTTGGCATTATGCAAATATTTATTGCTCTTAAAAATTGATAAAACCAATATAAAGGTTCCCAGTATTCCAGCGCCGAGGATTTCCAAGACAGATAGATAGATATAGGATAAATATCATCTTGTAAACAAACATAAATGAGCATCAGAAGGTCAAGAAAACAAAATGAGAGCTGTGAAGAAACTGAAGGCTCAGGGAACTGCTGTAAAAAACCAGGGAAGGAACAAAAACTGAGTTCAGAGAGGGAGGAATTTCTAGTGTTTATCAACAAACTGAAAGTTTACAGGGTCCAACTGTACAAAGCTCAATCTTGCAAATCTCCTGGCAGGGTGCAAAAACAATGAACAAGGAAATATGGTTATGGTAATAATAAATGTAATAGAACCCAAGTACATTGAGAAAATATGAATACCGCTCTTAAAAAATTCTACTGCATTTATTTTGTATTAGAGAAAAGTGGTTTTCAACAGATGCTTTCTGGTACTTCACCAAAATGAGAAGCATCTGCCATTTCCTGAACTTGGATTACTGAACACCACAGCTCACTGCTAATGAAGATGAAATTCAAATGTCATCTAAAGAAGGAAATTTTTAAAAATTGATTTTTTTTCCTACTTCTAAAATGTTATTGTACTAAGATCACGTTTGCCTGTCCTCAGGCCCAGTCTTCCTGATTCACAGAAGATTTCCCAGTCTGAACTATAACTGTTAATGCCATGAACTCCTTATAACCTCAATTTAAAAAGCCTATTAATTTCTGGAAAATACACATGAAACAGCAGGCAAAAATCATCATCATTTCACCTTTTCACCAGTGTATTAAAAAATAGCTTGATTAGAACAAAATGACATTGGGTCAAGATGACATTTCCTCCTCTTCCTGCACATCAATCAGGGCATGATACCAGGAGAGCACTTCCAGGTGGCACTGCCAGGTTTCTGGAGGTTTTTAGAAGAGAGAAGGCTGTTTCTTCTTCAAATGAGGTATCCTGTTTTGATCTCATGTTAGTCTGGAGCTTTACAGGAAACATTCTTTCGCTCCAAAACAACTCAACATTTGCAGTTCAAGACCAAAAAAAAAAAAAACAAATATGTGGTGGTTTAAATTTTTATCAACTTTTGTTCCTCTGCTGATCTTCTCTCACAGACATTACAAGGATTTTCTAGAACAAACATAAAGTATTTTTAGACCTTCATTTCACAAATGAGAGGAAGCCCAGCAGAAGGTTAATTCTGGAAATAGTTATGCAGCCACTTGGAACAAGCACAGTCCCAGGAGAATCATTAGTTTTTTCCATAAGATAACTTGGGATTATTTCCTAATTTCAATTTAAATAACAAAAAGCATAATGTAGTGGTGTCATTGCAAGACTGAAATACAGAAATGCACAAGTTACATTTAAGTCTCAGCATGTAATGTCGATTGTTCACCATCATCCACACTGCTCTCTGACCACACAGATGAGCCAAATACCTGTAACCCACTGGCAGAATGGGTCTTTTTACACGTCAAGAGCTGAAGAGGGACATTTGGCATGGGATGGAGAGACAGGACAAGGGGGAATAGCTTCACACTGCCAGAGGGCAGGCTTAGATGGGACATAGGGAAGGAATCCTTCCATGTGAGGGTGGGCAGCCCCTGGCACAGGTGCCTAGAGCAGCTCTGGCTGCCCCTGGATCCCTGGAGTGTCCCAGGCCAGGCTGGACATTGGGGCTGGGAGCAGCCTGGGACAGTGGGAGGTGTCCCTGCCCATGGTGGGGGTGGCACTGAATGACCTTTAAGGTCCCTCCCAGCCCAAACCATCCTGTGATTCTATGTTTTTACAAGGTTGATCCATCATTGTTGTTCCTGAACATGTTCCAAATAGATTAAAAATGCAAAGTTTGAAGTACATAAAAGATATACATAATTCTATGAGAACTCCATGTCCACAATATTAGCTGGCTTTTGCCCTTCTGTCTGCACTGACATACTACAAGTTGAACTCATAAATCATGTTCAAACTCATAAATGGGGGGGGCAGTTTTCTCCTCTCAAAGGAGCCTGCACACCAAATCATCTCCAGCCCAGCTAGCTGACAATAATTTTTTTGTCTCTCAAGGAATCAGGATTTGGAAATGAAAACATAATACTTACATGCTACAGTGCAGTGACATGACTTGCTCATTGTAAAAGCAAAAAAACAACTCCTTAATTGTTTATGCTGAGAAACAGTGCACAAAAGGACACTGGCTATATGTGAAGAAACTTGCAGTGTTATACATTTGGATTACTGGATCATATTTACACTGTTAGAAGCCACATTTAAGACAGGTTCTACATTAAGAAAATACCACCAGCTACAGTTACCCTCACCAAGGGGAACTTACCTAAAAGCTGCCAGTAAGGGAGCATAAATTGAGTCTCCATCATACACATACAAGTGGTCCCAACTGCACTCTGTGGCAAAATGATTGAATCGAAGCCTGAGGATTGTGTTTGGCCTGTAAAGAAAAGAACAATAAATAAAAGATTTGTAATTAGCCACTCAATACACAGGGCAAAATCCCTTCAACACACTCCTCTGGTGTGAAGCCCTGGTCTAGACAAGACTAAAACTGAGTGACTTAGTGTAACTGTAGGTGCATCAAACATGCTGTGGCTCAGGTTTTTTTGGTGTGCAGCTCCCCTGGTATTAAGCAAGAAGTTCTTTATGGTCAGAAAACAGTGTCCTGCTGTGCAGAACAGATCACAGAATATGCTGAGTTGGAAGGGTCCCTCAAGGATCATGAAGAAAAAGAAAAATCAGGAATGGTGCAGAAAGGAAATGAGAACACTAAGGAACATATGGCGTATTTTGTATCTGAATTTCTCCAGTGTCTTCAATGGCCCATTTGGATTGTACCCTTCCCTGCTAACCTCAAAGCCCTCTGCACAATGGAATGCCAGCAACGAGGTGAGAGCGCTCAGGTGCTGCTTTCCAAGTCCAGATCTCTGGGAACTTCACTTCTGGCAGTGAGCTTGGGATCTTTTCACATGGTTGCATATTTCAGCTGGTTTAATCAGCATGATTATCTCTTCTCTGTTTACCACCATGCTCTGACAGCAGGCTCTAAACAGTCATAGGCAGGAAAAGGACTCCAACATACATGCCTGGCTATAGAATAGGGAAGAACATTTCTGTCTTTCCAGAAAGAAGGATCTCACTTCAAACCACATAAAGCGGTGGTTCCCCAGGAAGCCTATCAGTAGTAGTAATTATAGGCTGGAGGAGCAGCTTTGGTGACATTACTGAGGACCCATGAGCAGCACTTCACTTCTGATGAAAATATGAGTCACAATATCCTTTATAAACAGAAGTTATGAGGGTTAAGCTGATTGGGATTGCTGAGACTAGTTTGTCTGCAATAACACTCTTGTGAAACATTTTTTAATTATTTGAAATTGCAAACTGTCTGCAGCTGTATTCCTAATACGTACAAAAACTGAAAGGTGTAGCCAGTCGGAGCATCCAACTTTTGCTCTCAACCACCTCAAACAACTGGGCTCCTTACAGAGTTAGTACTGAGTGGTTGCCTCTCAATTTCATTGTTCTGGATGGCTCTATGGAGCAGCTTAGCCCTCAGTTTTGAGTACCTTAGGAGCTTAGGAATTTAACTTCCTCGGAAGGGACCTCAAAGACCACCTCGTTCCACCCCCTGCCATGGACACGCCCCCAAGCCACGTCTAACCTGGCCTGGGACATTGCCAGGGATCCAGGGGCAGCCACAGCTGCTCTGGGCACCTGTGCCAGGGCCTCACCACCCTCACAGGGAACAATTCCTTATCTATCCCTGCCCTCTGGCACTGGGAAGCCATTCCCTGCCTCCTGTCCCTCCACACCTTGTCCCCAGTCCCTCTGCAGCTCTCCTGGAGCCCTTCAGGCCCTGCCAGGGGCTCGCAGCTCTCCCTGGGTCCTTCCCTTCTCCAGGGAACATTCCCAGCTCTCCCAGCCTGGCTCCAGAGCACAGCGGCTCCAGCCCTGCAGCAGCTCCGGGGCCTCCTCTGGACTCTCTCAGCAGCTCCAGCTCCTTCTGCTGTTGACCCCAAAGCTGGAGGCAGCTCTGCAGGTGGGGTCTCACCTGAGCAGGGCACAGGGGCAGATTTCCCCCTCCCCTGCTGTTCACACCAGGGAATCAGCCCAGGGCATGGGGGTCTCTGGGCTGGGGCATGTCCAGCTCTCAGCCACCAGCACCCCCAAGTCTTTCTCCACAGGGCAGATCTCCAGCCACTCCCCACCCACTCTGTGTTTGTGCTCTGGCTTGCTCCAACCCAGGTGCAGGACCTTGCACTTGGCCTTGTTGAACTTCATGAGATTCACATAGTCCCATGTCTCCTGTCTGTCCAGATCCCTCTGGATGCCATTCCCATACAGCCTTGTGTCCATTGGCAAATTTGCTAAGGGTGCCTCGATGCCACTGTGCATGTCAGCAACAGATACGTTAAACACAGGGAGAAGACTACGGAAAAGTGCACTTTGGCACTGTAGTAAGTTCTGTTCCTCCAAGATGCCAAAAGGCCTCAGTTTACAGCGTCCAGTGCAAGTTCATACTCTCACATGACTCACGCCGATTTACAGAGCTCTCTACCAGCAGATTCAGGGAAGAACACGGAATGTGACTGAACACACAGATGTTATCACACGGTATCATATCTGACCATGGAAAAGCTTTAGAGACTAAACAAATGGATCTCACAGTCCTGCCACCAGCTTGGTACTATGAAAAAGATATTTCAACAAGTGAAATGCTCTGAACTGCTGCATCATCAATCAGGTAACACAGGATAGACACTAAATATGCTACTCCTAAAAACCTGTGCAAGAAATTGCTGTAAGTAATATAAGGATCAAATAAAGGAAGGGCAGCAAAGTGAGGGGAGAGATCTGAGGGACTTCTCCCAGTTTAGAAAATCTTTGCCAAAAAAGGTCAGGGGTCCCTTTGAAGTCCTCATGGCTCAGTGAGTAAAGAAATATCTGAAGTTCATCACTACAGAAACTGATTCTTTGTGAACAAAAGCTTTCAGATTTTTCTCTTGTTGCTTGTACTATGGAAAAATCCCATGTGTAGTGAATCCCATAATTTGTGCAGCCCAATATGGCATCAGGTAAGTATTCACAATCCTTCATTATTTACAGAAATACACAGATTTTTGTTTACCATGTGCTGTTTAAACACAAACCCCTTAATCAGAAGTCAGTTTGGAGGGCTCAGTTGCATAAAACTTGTTTACCAAGAGCAATTAAGTATTGCCTTGTCTAGTTTTTAGAATAGCCAGAAAGAATCATGAGACCTAAAAATATTCAAGGCAGATAAAACTCATCTAAAAGTCCCAATAGGCAACATGAAACCCCAAGCTGCTTCTGACACTCACCTTCCTTCAATGAGCCAAGTGCATTTTGTCTTGTATTTGTAATTTCCAGGCCCATCTGTGACATACCCTGAAGGTTCAGTGAGTCTACAAATAAAAAAACAAAGACAAGTGTTAGTCTCCAGTGTTTTAAACATTCAGAAAGGATTCCTGAATTTTGAAGATCCATCATTAGATTATTGTTTACTTAAGAGCCACCATAAACAAGCCAACTACAGCACAACAAAACCCAGCTGGGAGTCTCCTGTTGAACTCTCTGTGCAGGCCCTCTGATGATTGTTCTTCAAGAACAACATCTTAAAGGACATCACTTCAAGAGTGATGGTTTCTCTCTTAGATTGATGTCATGGTTCCAAATCCATACGTATGGATATACCACCTAACCAGCAAAAGGAATTTCCCAACAGAAGCTAAAATTATTCCTGAACTATTTATTTACACAAACTACACCATTCTTGCATGAAGTTCAGATGAAGTCCGTGGTGCAACCTCTCACCCATTCTGTATTTGATTCTCCACAAACTCCTTGACAACCACTTGAATGGAGGAGCAATCCCCAAGCCCCATCCCTGGAAGTGATCAAGACAAGGCTGAACGAGGCTTGGAGCAACCTAGTCTCGCGGAAGGTGTCCCTGCCTGGGGCAGGGGGTGGAATGAGATGGGCTTTAAGGTCCTTTCCAACCCAAACCATTCTGTGATTCTATACTGTTAGCAACATCTGCAAACACTGTACTGTGCAAATTCTACACCAGCAAAAGAAAAAACCGAGAGCCAAGCCACCGCGATACATGTTCCCATCTCATATGAATTAGTCAAAATATTCCAGATGAGTTTCAACAAATTGTTGAAGTACGGCAAAAACTGCTGAAAATAAATGACAGGGAAGGATGGCAGCAAATGGCAGCAGCACCTGAAGGTGCCCAAACACCATGTTCTGGCAGAGCATACATCAGCACCCAAAACAAGATTCCTTTCTAGGCAATTTATAGACTCCATCGTTGGCACACGGCTGGAGCAAATCACAGCCCTCTGGCAAAATTCAACTGTCCTACTTACAACACAGCTTTAAAACAAAAACACTGTAAATTTAAACTTGACACAAACAGAAGAAAGGAAGATCAGAAGTTCCGAAAATCGGTATCTTGGAACCTTTTCTGTATCTTTTCCCAGTGATCTCTTAATGTTAGCATGGCATCTTTTTAAAATATTTTGGCTTAGTCAAAAATGATTTTCCAAACTCTTTTCCATCAAGTATTTTAAGGTTGATCTCTTATTCAAATTAAAAAGGCAAAACCCACAGATTTTGAAAAACCACCTTCCTCTGTCTATAAATTAATTTATTATAATACTTCTCTACCTAAGAAATTGAGCTGAAGATTTTTAAAAGCCAATTACTGAAGTTCTGCAGGAGATGGACATTTAAGTAAGTGAAGAAAAAACTCAGGTTTTTGGAAGCACAGGGAGCACCTGTGCTTTCTATGGAGACACAGATGTAGGTGTAAACAGAGATTAGATAAAAAACCCATACACATACAGAAGGTATAGATTTAGGCTGGATATTGAGAAGAAATTGTTTCCTATGAGGGTAGAGGGGCCCTGGCACAGGTGCCCAGAGCAGCTGTGGCTGCCCCTGGATCCCTGGCAGTGTCCAAGGCCAGGCTGGACATTGGGGCTTGGAATGGCCTGGGACAGTGGAAGGTATTCCCACCCATGTCAGGGGTTGGAATGAGATGATCTTTAAGGTCCCTTACAACTCAAACCATTCCATGATTCTGTGATTTATATTTATTTTAAAATGTCAACATCTTTGAAAATTCAAACCACTTATCTACTGACCAGGAACTCACAAAACCAAATGAAACTTCCAAATTGGAGGCAGTAACGTCTAGTCTTTTTATCAAAAAAATCAACCTTTTGAAAATAATATCCATGAAAAAGCCATTAATCAAACAGTATCAACACTGATAGAACTCTGCCTGCAACCAAGAGCAAAGAGATTCTGAAAACCTGAGCAAGTCTCTCAAGCTAAAAGCAATCTCATGCCATGTGCCAAGCTCTCAGGTAGCCTCTTCTCATAGAACCATTGCATCAATTTTATCTGGAAACAATTACTAATTCATTCACCACAGAAATGCTACAAGAGTGATATAAAAAATAAAATAAAATAATCCTGTTAATACTATAGTCCCAGCCGTGTCACATCTCAGGGGGAAAAAATAAGAACATTTCAACATCAGTGTCATTCAAGGAAGTTTCAGCAACGTATAACCAAAACATTGGATTTAGTTTTAAAAATGTAAGTGAAGTCCACCTTCTTTGATATACTATTAGTAAAAACTTATCTGTAAATTACTCAGACTCCTTACTATATTTCCTACCATTAGGAACAAATAAAGGATATTAAAAATCTATAATAAATGGGAGTTGACATCTCTGAAAGGAAAATAAATAGGATTGCAGTTCTCACTGCCTGCAGTGCCTGGCTACAGCAGGGCAGCAGTATCCATGTTGCTTTATAAACACTGTCCCAGACAGACAGAACTAAATCTTCAGCACAAAAGCAAACAAACTGGAATTTCTTCTCTCCATTCAATAGAGAAAGCTCAACAGATCTCCCAGCTCCAGTAAAAAAGCAAACAGCCCCCGGTTCCCCTCACTTAGCGCTGCCTGTGCCCCACGTGAGGCAGGGCGGCGGCATTCAGACAACTGGGACATGTTCTGCACAATGCTTTGGCTTTGCTGGGAGCAAAGGCTTGGGAAGGGAACACATTCATAACTCGGGAAGGAAAAACACTCCAGGAATGAGGCACTTGGATGCAGAAAGTTTACCTGACATATATCAGGCTACTCTCACATAGAAGGCTCCTAGTCCAGGTAACCTGTCACCAACACCACCAGGCTGAGTGGTCTCTAGCCCCACTGAAAACTTTGGGAATGTTTATGATGTGGGGGTCAACAAGGCCAAGTGCTGGGTCCTGCATTTGGGTCACAGTAACCCCCTGCAGCTCCAGGCTGGGGCAGAGGGGCTGGAAAGCTGGAAAAGGCCCTGGGGGTGCTGGTGACAGTGGCTGGACCCCTGGGCCCAGGGGTGCCCAGGCAGGCATAAAGCCACTGGCCCCTAGGGTGTCCCAGCACTGGGGTGGCAGCAGGGCCAGGGCAGTGCTTGTCCCCTGTGCTGGCACTGCTGGGGCCACACCTCACATCCTGGGGCAATTTTGTGTCTCTCCCAACAAGAGAGACCCCGAGGGGCTGGAGGTGTCCAGGGCAGGGAACGGAGCTGGGCAGGGGCTGAGCCCCAGGAGGGCTGAGGGAGCTGGGGAAGGGCTCAGCCTGGAGCAAAGGAGGCTCAGGGGGACCTTGTGGCTCTGCACAGCTCCTGCCAGGAGGGGACAGCCGGGGGGGGGTCGGGCTGTGCTGGCAGGGAACAGGGACAGGAGGAGAGGGAACAGCCTCAAGTTGTTCCTGGAAAGGTTTAGGCTGAATATTAGGGAAAATTTCTTCATGGAAAGGGCTGTCCAGCCCTGGCACAGCTGCCCGGGACAGTCGTGGAGTGTCCATCCCTGGAGGGATTTCAAAGCCCTGTGGATGTGGCACTTGGGGACTTGGGGTAGTGGTGGCCTTGGCTGTGCTGGGGAATGGTTGGAATTAATGGCCTTAGAGGGCTTTTCCAACCTAAACAATTCTGTGATTCTATGATCATTTTATGACTTAGATGGAGAAATCAGACACCGGAAAATATGGAAAGGCATCAAATAGCACTTGTCTTTGCTACCTTGGTAAAATATGCTGCTGCTACACAAGAAGCGTTTCTGTATTATCTGGGTTTTACATCTCTTACTCTGCAAAGAGAAGCTGCTATACCCTAAGAAAACAAAAAAGTCAGGTCCTGTACTACAAATACTTACAAGGACCTAAACTACAACATCAACTTTGAAACCTCCATGGGTAGAAAAAACAACCGCAAGGATCTACTCACAAAACTAAAGATTAAAAGAATACGTAAGTATAGTGCACAAATACATACGTATACACACGTATACACACAATACTTAAGGTTTGTTTCAAACTTCACTGTTCACAACAGTGTTGTGTCCACTAAATTTTTCACTGTTTTCCAAGTGGACTGCAATATTTAAGAATCAAAGTGAAAGAAGAGAGTTAGGGAGCTGAACCTACAGCCACATATTCAAACCTTGAATGCTGCCTATTCCAGCTTTTTTTAAGAAAAAGACAAAAGGGAAGCAAAGACAAGGATGAAGATCTAACACAAAAGAACTTCAAAGGGAAATATTTCATGCAAAAGCATTCTGCATATTTAATTACTCCCCACTCATTCTGGGAGTCCCTGAAAAGCACAAAACCAACACAAGAAAATCTGGCAGCAATCAATGGTATCTCCTGTGTAAACAGCCCAATCAGATATTGGAAATCACCAGATAAATCCATGTGTTTTCAATAATAACATGAGCAATACTAGCAGCATATATTTTTCAAATACAAATTAGCATACACTGAGAAAATTCCTTCTGAGACAGGAACTGCACAACAAGGCAAAGCCTCAAAACTGTTGACTAATTACCATCTAAAAAATCGAAAGCAATCTTGTGCTCGTGAGCACAAAAACTCACAAAAAATACCTTAGCATTTAAGATTCAGTAACTTGGCAGCACTTACTTACAAAGCATTGTGACATTAAAGGTACATTATATGCTGGCAACAGGGGGTTGAACATATTTATTTTCATCAGAAGCATTATTAAAGAATGCATGCAGCTTGCCTTCCCTTCATTACTCACCAGAAAAGGTAAGCAGGCTTGTTTGTTTTATAAAACACATTAAACTTTAACCTCTAAGTGATCATCACTGATGGGTCTGTATTACTTTCAGTTGGACTGCAGTGACATTCCCAGTGAAGACTTACCAGCATCTTGTCTGGGGAAGTTTAGCACAGACTTTTCACTAAAAAAAACCCCAACCAAATAATAAAAAACCAAACTAAACACCAAAACCAACCAACCAACCAAAACCAACAAAAACCAACAAACAAAAAACAAACAAACACAAAAAACCCCCACGCTCCAAAAGATCCCCAAACAAACAAAACCACCAAACAAACCCAAAAGCTTCTCATCCATCCTAATTTTGAAGTTGCTAAATCTAGAGATTGATGCAAACAATGAGTTTCCCTCCTTTCCCCCTTCTCCTTCCCAAGTGCTCAAGCACTCCACAATTAAAGGTCATTGTTTTGGGTGTATTTGGAGTTGAAGGCAATAAAGAAAGGCCTGTTACAGATTTTCACCAGAACAAACGCTTTCTAGCCTAAACTGATTAATAAATTGGCTTTGTTCATGCTCTCACTAAAAGCACTGAGGTTGAAGGACACATATTATAAGCAAATGCTTTAATTTATAGGCATGGAATAGTGATCAGCCACACTGGGCATGAGAGAAGCAGATAAACAGTCTACACAGCTATTTCATGAATTTCTGATGTAGAACAGCTAAATCCCTTCTTCTGACACCTCAGTGCCACACCACAGGTGAAGCTGGGAAGATATAATTAATTACAGGCCAGGTCTCACAGATGAAGGCAATGACATTACTGCAAAATCCAGTTTGATAAGGATTTTACCTATGCAGCAACACGTACCTAAAACAAAGGCTATGAACGTGTACACAGAGACCCCCTCCATGTACGAAGTCTCCAACACAACCGAGATGAAGGCCTCAAGATGGGCAAACTCATGCAAAAGTCACTGCTGTAGTGTAACCATGGAATCCCAGAAAGTTTTAGGTTGGAAGGGATCTTAAAGATCATCTCGTTCCACCCCAGCCATGGGCAGGGACACCTCCCACTGTCCCAGGCTGCTCCAAGCCCCAATGTCCAGCCTGGCCTGGGGCACTGCCAGGGATCCAGGGGCAGCCACAGCTGCTCTGGGCACCTGTGCCAAAGCCTGCCCACCCTCACAGGGAAGGACTTTTTCCTCACAGTAAAGATTTTTATCCTAATAATTAAAATACTATTTTTTTTAATTACAAAAATAATTAAAATTACCTAACCTCGAGACTAAGACAACAGACACTACGAAGGAAAAGCCGATTTCCCTCCCCCAACTCGATTTCCCCACATCAGAAGCACTGAAAAAATCCCCCAGAGCTATGTTGGACCCCAAATGACACCAGCACTTCCCCACTGCTTCAAAACCATCAGTTAGATGCTGCATTTGATACGAGCCACGTTTGGACACTCCAGAAGCATGTTGGAGCTCCACTTTTGTCCTTGCCTCTAAGTTTTTCCAGTTATTAAATTCAAGCTGAAACATCCCAAATTTAAGTCTCTGCATATCCTCCTATTTTTTTATTCCCAGACTCCATCTCAGAGACCACAAAGCAGCACTTATTCACTGCATAACCTCAGCTTTATTTCTGCCGAACCAATCAGCCGAGCTGCACTATAAATGTCAACATTACTGTGTACCATCACTTCAAACTTTTCCCCCATTCAAACTTATTGGGTAAAACAAAAAAAAAAAGATATTACTATTATTATTATTGTTATTATTACTGCTACTATTACTATTATTATTATTTTTACACTGAAGGATTGTGTTCTTCACACAAACAGTGCTTGTCAGCACGTATTTCTCTGGCACTGTTCTGTTACCTCTATATTACCTCTGAGCTCTGCTTTCACACTGCAACAACTCCAATCTTAGCATTCTTATTTCTTTGAACACCTTCCCCAGTGTATTTTATGCAGAAACATTACCATGACAAAAGGCCAATTCATGAGGTCCCCTTGAAGCCCACCCATCCCCACCACTCGTACCTGAGACACCAGCCATGCAGATGGTGGACACTGCAACAGCTGTCTATTAATCTAATCCAACAGTTGCCCTCTGCTTTTCCCATCTTTTTCCAAATCCACTGATTGGATCTTGGCCTAGTTCTTTGAAGTAATGATAATTTAGTTGAAAGTGTTTGTAATGCCCAGAAAAACTGGAGTTTCATCCTCTGTTGGTGGTCCTAAAATGCTGCTAGGGTTTGTGGTAGGGAGGTCACACCAGGCAGGAGGAGACAGCAGAGTACAGCGAAAGCAAATGCATCTCACACACCATAAACATCTCACTGCAGCAATGCAGTAATGCATCAATCCCTCTCTTTCCCTGGCATACAATGAACCCCTAAAACCTTGGGCCAAGAGCCCTTGCAAATGTCTTACACCAAAATTTAACCCCCTTCAAGACAAAAGACAAAGAAACCACATTATTGCAACAGTCAAAAAGAATCAGCAAAGGCTCATGCACACAAGGTTTGTAAGATGATTTTTCATCCCTTTCACAAAATTAGAAATATTCAATTACTCAATGGATCTCAAGCACCTGTACAATCACTTAAGTTCAAGTACAGCACACCTGTGACCCTTGTAAAAAAGGCCTCATAATTCAAATTCTTTAAAGCCCACATGCTCAGAATTGACAGACATCAATTTTCTCCTCCAGCTGGAGAGCCCTTCACTTTGATAAGCTTTCAAGTTGTCAGGCCTACATTTAAGCCCAGGAAAAGCATTCATTGGCCGAACATGCGCTATAATGTGAATGAAAAGAGGTTAAGCCATGGACTTAACCTTCAGACGAGCAGAAATTGGAAATAAATGGAGTTTAAGGCCATCCCCATGGGGCAGAGGACCATCATCCTGCTGCACTTTCTCAGACAAAGGCAAAAGCAGCAAGTTTCTATGAGAAACGTAAAATCAGCACCAGCAGTCCCTTCCATTTTCCAATGCTATATATGAAACTGCTGCCCAATTCTTTCTAAGCACTAAACCCCAAAATAATCCACTGAACCCTCAAGAAGCACATTTAGAGTCTCATTTAGCTCCAAACATGCCACCCACCATCACTGCTGATTTCTAGGCCAAATGCAGGGCTCAGAACTGGGTAGTCGCACTTACAGAAAAGATCAAGCCAAAGATCAGTCAGTGTTGCAACAAAAATGAAAATATTGAGACATTCTATAAATAAACATCACAGCCTGACCCACTTTCCTAACAGGGATAGAAATAATTCCTTTTGTTTCCTTCCTACATTAAAAAATGTTAAGCTACTACGTAGCAGTGTTACCTGCTGGGAAAACTAATCCCTAAAAAATAAAAGTAGTCAGGAAAAAGATTGCTCTTAAGGTTAACTTCTGTTTGGTCCAGGCCTCCAAAACAGATTTTGACACAGATCCTCAGGTGCAGATCCCTAAAATAGACAAAGTACATCCCAAAACCCAAAGAGGCGTTTGTGAACCTACAGAATGACAAATCCTTGGAATTTTAAAGCAGGTCTTTGGCTGAAACAACACCATAAGTACATGCGTATGATCAGGGAATTGGTAAGGAAAAAACTGTACTTATTAATGAAACAAATTCTCAGACAATATCACAATTTAATGACACCTTGATCAACTAATAAGGAAGATGCTCTCAAGGACGCCACAAGTAGTAAAAGTAATACAGCAGCAAAGGAGCCCTTTAAGCATCAAATATTAAACTTGAGAGAACGAGAGATGTGTGATCCTCCAGAAAAAAAAGTCTGAATGTTTATATCATACAAGGATATTCCGTCTGTCCCAAAAGTGTCCTTCTCCTCACATGTATTACTGTCAAGAATGAAAGACATATAAATATTTGTCTTGAAGGAGGGGAAAGAGAAGGATTTCATTGAGGGGAGAAGGAAAAGTCCACAGAGCATCAATAATAAAATAAACCAACAATTTATCACTACAATCACCTAAAATCTATTTACATTATTCAATTTTCTACCTCATTTCAGTGAAATCTACTCCCAGACATATTTCCTTCAGCCACATGACCTCTCTCTCCCAACAGTCCCTTCAGCACATGTACCTGAAGGATTCTGGACAGGCACTCAAGCAGGACTGTGATCACTGGCTCAGGGAGCAGGGCCTAGACCAGCACCAGTGCTGGCCAGAGAATTCAGCTGACCTTCCGGCTCTGTTCCCTCCCATGAACAGCTGATGACACCAAGCAGAGTGGTGACGGTGACACGCCTGAGGGATGGAATGGCACCCAATGGGACCTGGACAGGCTGGAGAGGTGGGACAGTACAAAACACACAAGGTTCAGCAAGGCCAAGTGCACAGTCCTGCACCTAGCTCAAGGCCAGGAGCCTGGTATCAGAACAGGCTGAGGATGGAGGAATGGAGAGCAGCCCTGGGGAGGACTTAGGGGTGCTAGTGGCTGAGAGCGGGACATGACCGAGCCCAGAACCTCCATGCCCTGGGCTGATCCCCCAACATGAGCAGCAGGGGATGATTCTGCCCCTGTGCCCTGTGCTCAGGTGAGAGCTCACCTTGGGAGCTGCCCCAGCCCTGGGCCAAGAGCAGAAGGAGCTGGAGCTGCTGAGAGAGTCCAGAGGAGGCCCCGGAGCTGCTGCAGGGCTGGAGCCGCTGTGCTCTGGAGCCAGGCTGGGAGAGCTGGGAATGTTCCCTGGAGAAGGGAAGGACCCAGGGAGAGCTGCGAGCCCCTGGCAGGGCCTGAAGGGCTCCAGGAGAGCTGCAGAGGGACTGGGGACAAGGCGTGGAGGGCCAGGAGGCAGGGAATGGCTTCCCAGTGCCAGAGGGCAGGGACAGATGGGATATTGGGAAGGAATTGTTCCCTGTGAGGGTGGTGAGTCTCTGGCACAGGGTGCCCAGAGAAGCTGTGGCTGCCCCATCCCTAGGAGTGTCCACGGGCAGGCTGGATGGGGCTTGGAGAAATCTGGGATAGTGGAAGGGACCCCTACCGATGGCAGGATGCTTGGAACTAGATGTCTTTAAGGTTCCTTCAACCTAAATCATTCTAGGTTTCTATCTTTTAGCACCTGCAGAAACAGTTGGAAATAAGCACCCAACTTCACAACATAAACAAGCAACACTTCTGTTTGCCAATATCCAGGAGAAAGAAAGATGGGAACAAAAAAGCTGTCTCCTAATTTCTGGTTTTACAGGAACTTCTCATTTCCACATACATATTTGTACAGAATTGTAAACACTTCTGCAGACACTTCATCAGTCCCTCTCCCTTTCCTTTTCCAGTTCAAGCCAGCTGTTCCTACCTCCCACAGACTGTTGTGCTAAATTCCTTATCTTTAGCAAGAAAATGAATGATTTGCAACCCCTTCCAGAAAAGCACAAGTGGCATTTTCCCCCAATGACTCACGTTAATGAAAGCAATTTCACACTACATAGAAAAAATAGGAACTAAATATGAAACACTTCAAGTATCTAATGGAGACAGGTGTACACAGCTGACTTCCTTGAGAAGTTCCCTTTTGTTAAGTAGAACAAAACTCAAAAATAAAGAATAATCCAGATGACTCGAATTTAGGCAGGACTACATCAACATACTAAAAATCTCAATACTAAGCACTCCTCCAGCTGTCTGTTCTCACTCACATCTATGGGATGGGAAGTTACCTGCAGCACTTTATACTCAAACATGCAGCCAAAATCCTGGCTTAGCAAACGGAGAAAAGGCCAGACTTCACGCAGCTTTGATTAAATCATTGTAATCCCTTCAATGAAAACTTTCTACTGCTGGCACAGGTCACTTTAACCACACAGACTACTCCACCAGCCACTCTAAGCTTTTCCACCGGCTCCTGGGAAGAATGAAATAAATCCACTGTGCTCAAACCACCCCAGTGTTTATTTAAGAGCCTAAGCAAATAAACCAGATGTGAAAGTCATCCAGTAACTCAACAGCTCCAAACTCCAGGAGGTAAGAGTTGGAGGGACTTTCAAATGCCATAGTGTTTGTCAGCCTCACTGTGACCAGTCCAAATCCCTTAGGGAAAGGGGTGGGTTTAGGCGCTACAGACTGCTATGTTTTATTAAATGCACCTGCACAATAAATTTTACAATCCAGATCACCCATGTCCTTACCTTACGGGCAGAAGCAGCAGCAAGAAAAGTCAGATTTAGAAAAACAAAATCCTTCTGAAAAATGAAGACAGGCAGGAAGAGTTGGGGTGTTCAGCCTGAACAAGAAAAGGCTCCAGGGAGACCTCAGAGCCCCTTCCAGGGCCTGAAGGGGTTCCAGAACTGGAGAAGGACTGGGGACAAGGGATGGAGGAACAGGATGCAAAGAATGGCTTCCCACTGCCAGAGGACAGGGTTAGGATGGGATACTGGGAAGGAATTGCTCCCTGAGAGGGTGGGCAGGCCATGGCACAGGTGCCCAGAGAAGCTGTGGCTGCCCCATCCCTGAGAGTGTCCGAGGCCAGGCTGGACAGGGCTTGGAGCACTCTGGTCCAGTGGAAGGTGTCCCTGCCCATGGCAGGGGATGGAACAGGATGAGCCTTAAGGTCCCTTCCAACCTAAAATATTCTGGGATTCTATGACTTTTTAAGCACACTTTAATCAAGCAAAGATTATGTGAAACCATTTTATTTTTGGAACAAACCTTGAAAATTTAGAAACAATGCATTCATTGGCACATAACACACAATTTGTGGTTTGTGTCAATGCTGCCTTAGCAACAGTCTCGCTACGGTATCTTTATAATCCAAGACCTGTTAGCATTTCTTTCTAGGATAAGTAGCTCTGGAGTGTTTGTCTATGAAACACTCTCAGTGCAGGGAAGGTCACACCACAGCCTCCCGATTTCTTAGTTGCGGAGGCAGACGCTCCTGCATGGTGGGGATTCTTTTCTCTTTTCTTGTAGTAAGGCAGTGTCTAGATCTCTTGATAATCACTACCAAGAAATTCTTCCTTCAAAAAATCAAGAACACAACGCAATAAATTCAACAGGCAAATAGACCAATCAAAAAATACCACTGTTTTGGGTATCCAACCCATGCAGGAAAGAGCTAATCTCCCTAAGGGAAGATGTAGCTGCAAAAATCATTGCTTACATCCCTAGCTCAACCATATGCACCTTTCCTATTGCCTCCAAAACGACTTTGAAAGGAGTTATTCTGGAACGGCAGTGGGAAAAAATGAAATTCCATCTGCTCGCAACAGATTTGTGACAACAAAAACAAAGACAGTGGCTCAACACTAGTTATGCAAAGTTTTGAAATAACCCCTCACTACCCCTCTTTGCTACTAAGCTGAACATGACTGACAGGCCACCTCTACTAACAACTCTAAAAAAAGTCCCAACTTCTTATTTAGGATTTAGTCATCACAAATTTTTTCCTCACTCGGGTAACATCCATAGGAAATGGCCCTAAGATGAAGCAAGAAATTATTTCCTATAGGAGCGATGAGGCCCTGGCAGAAGTTTCCCAGAGAAGCTGTGGCTGCCCCTGGATCGCTGGGAGTGTCCAAGGCCAGGCTGGACAGGGCTTGGAGCAATCTAGCCTAGTGGAAGCTGCTCCCACCATGACAGGGGGATGGAATAAGATGATCTTTAAGGTCCCTTCTAACCCAAACCATTCCATGATTCTAAAGGCATGTTTGCACTAACAAGGAATTGTACACAGAATACTGCTGCATTTGCCTTAGTTTATTAAGAAAAACAGTAAAGGAAAAGGTTTAGCCTCGTTCCAGTTTCCCATTTAGCTTCCCACATTTTCATTTCATTACGTCTATTCATAACCAAGACAGCTTAAAACATTATTTATAAGAGAAACACTGACCACCCCCAATCTACACTCTCAGACCCTGGAAGAAAAAGTTAGTTCATTCCTGCCTTAAAATTGCTTAAATGAAGAAATGATACTTCACCGTACCCCTATGACAGAGCACTAGGAGAACCACTTATGTGGAGTCCTCCAGAGCACCAACCCATAACCCATTTCACACAGAGTGCTTCCTTCCAGGCATGCTCCAACACTGCCGCACTGTCTGCACTCAGATGTCGTGGGAAGCATTTCAAGGTGTTGATGTGACTTGGGCGTCTACCAGGCTCTTTTTGTCTTGGATGTACTTTTATTCCAGGCCCAAAGCAACTCCCTGCCCTGCTGAGGGGCTGAGGAACACACACAGGTATAGCGCACTTATAACACTGAGGGCAATTTGGTGTCAGCCCTCATTTCAGATATTTAATACAATAAATACCAAACTTCAGGTCAATGAAGGAAATTCCAGCTGAATGCTTCCCAGACCTAACCACTGATGCATCAATGCATCATAAGGTCAGTAACTTCATCTCCTCTGCTTTAAATTAATCTGTCAGAGGTAATTTATAGCACAAGGAGTAAGAAGTGAAGCAACCATGGAGATAAATTTCTCTTAGACATATGAAAAATCCAAAGGTACCAGGCACTGGACAACGGCTTTCAGGAACCATTTTGGTCTTTTGCTAAAATTATTTATGCAAATGTACAAATAAAAATTCACAGTTTCATGAATTTTTTTTTTTTTTTTTAAAAAGTCTGCATGACATTTCCTGGGAAATTTTAAAACTCCCACATTCAATTACAGAGCCCCTCCAAGTATCCCAAGTATCTGGACCATGAGTGCTTGAGCAGGTGAGGTTCCCATGGCCCAGGCCATGTCAGAGCCTGGTTACACCTGCACACACAGAACTGTAACCTCAAAAAGCAAACATGATTCCCAAAGCTCATGCGAAAAGTGAGCCAGGGAAAAGTGGTGCCCAGCTCTCAGGAGTGCCACTGGCTGGGATGAGCTCTGGGAAGAAGGTGAGCTGTCACAGTAGTGTGCCATAGGGACAAGCAAGAGCAGGTTGGAGACCCAACTTGTTTTTCCCCTTCATCCCACCTACAGGAACAGCTGCTTTCCTGCCTGCCAAAAGCTCTGCAGTACTATTTTGAGCTTTTTGCATCTCATTATTTAATTTATTTATTAAAGCCTGATAAGGAAAAAAGGGAGGCCAAACTCGCTCAAAGCATTTGAGTTTTATTTAGATTAAGGCAGGCTGTTCAAACTGGCTCAGAGTCAAACGGTTCCACTAATTACAGTCTCTGGTTAAGAGCGCGGAGAAGCAATTCTTGGTTAGATCCTCCAGCTGCAGAACTCTTCACTTAGCGGTGAGTTTCTCATCTCAGCAAGTTTAACAAGCAGAGTTTAAAGCACATGGCAATTCCCAAACCATGAAATGGCATTTCCCAGCAGAATTAGTCGATTCCACATTGAGCTGTAAAATTAAGGCCCCTTTACTGCTCCCCATTAGTTAAATATATTACAGGCCAGAAAGCAGCAGTTGGTACAGGTACAGCAATGAGCACTGCCCCCAGTTAAAGGAAGGCTAATGGGAGCAACAGAATCACAGAATCAATGGCGTTGGAAAAGACCTCCAGGATCACCAAGGCCAACACACCTTGTCAAACAGCCCGGAGCACTGAGTGCCACATCCAGTAGTTCCTTGGACACCTCCAGGGATGGACACACCACCTGGACCACCCTGGGCAGCCCCTTCCA
>VZRL01002262.1:1669135-1734414 GCA_013397895.1 Origma solitaria | reverse complement strand
CCCCCCCCCCACCCTTTTTTAAAGTTTAACTATACCATAGTTTAAATCTATACAAAATATCACAGAACCACTAAGGGTCACAAAAGTCCTCCAAGGTCTTGGAGTCCAACCTTTGATGGACTGCCACCACATCAACTAAACCACAGCACTAAGTGCCTCATGGAGATGTTTCTTGCACACTTCCAGAACGGTGACTTCATTACCTCCCTGGGCAGCCCATTCCAATGGTTAACAACACTTTCCATGAAGAAATTTTTCCTGATGTCCAACCTCAACCTCCCCTGGTGCAGCGTGAGGTCATTTCCTCTTGCCCTATTGCTTGTTAGCCAGGAGAAGAGTGGTCCCTACCTCACTACAACCTCAATTCAGGTAGGTTTAGAGAATTACAAGGTCTCCCCTAAGAAAAGATACGTCAACATATGCCAAATAATATATGCCAGTTCTTCCGTAATTGCCACAGTTCTTAACAATTTTAAGAGTTATGGAAATATTTTCTAGAATTTCACTTCAATACATGGGGGGTTTTTTAGGTATGGTCTTAACATACATAGCAAAAAAAAAAAGGGAAACAATTTTGCTCTTAAACAGCATTTTTAATATCTATGAAAACCTTAGGCAGTATATTCAAGAAGGTATTTAAAACCTCTAAGAAGTCTCAGATCAGCTACAACGTTTAACACGATCTACAAAGCAAGAAATAAAAGACATATAGCTACTACCCTTGTGTACAATCTGCATAACTTTAGTCCCAGCTTGATAAAGCCTGATTGGCAACTTTTTCCTCATTTTCACAAAACACCAACTGTTGCTAAAAAAATGAGATAAAATAAAAACGTTAACCACATAGCAAGACTTTGAGACAGAAAATCAGCAAATCTCTATTTGTCTGAAAATAGTCATAGCACATTTTAAAATTATCTACGGAAACAGGAAAACAATGTGTGGTAGAAAAACATACAGAATTGTCAATGAATGGGGAAAACTTGTCACAGCTTCATGAGAGAGAACTCTAGGGAATGCTTTCTCAGTAAACAGGAGTAGCAAGTAAACACTATTGAAGCTATTTGAAGCTACCTACACTGGTCTTTAACATAAATGTTGAAAAATAAAAAAAAAAAAATCCCCAGAACCTATTATCCTTCATTTAAGAAGAGCGAGGAAAATGATAAAGAAGACAAATACATATGTTGATTTTTTTAATGAAAGCTGGATAAACTAACTTCATGATGCATTTCCAGCTATTGAGACTTTTTTGTCCCCTCACGGTTGCACAGAATATTCTGTTTTCAGTCTTAAAATATTTTCTTTTGTTTTCAGATCAAAATCACTGTATCTCAGGAAACACAGGACTGTAAATCCAGTTCTCCATGGGTGCCTAAATACACAGTTCAGGAAAAAGTTACATATCCAGTGACAGCTACGAAAAGTACAGAATATCCCATCGCTCCCATTACAGAGATAGTGTAACATATGGTTATCATGGGGCTTTTCTCATCAGCTCAGCCTGAGACAGAAAGATCCAGTTAGACTCAATTTGCATGTATAATATCAGAGCAGAGTGTCTACAGATCTGTAAGCCAAAAGAAAAAAGTATTCACAACTTTGGGAAATTAAAACTTGGAGTTGCAGGCAGCTTTAGCTCATCTTAAGTCCCATACAGCTCCTAACTAATTCTCAGTGTGGCACACAGGGAATTAAACATGCAACTCTCATCATTATCAAAGATTGCAGCTACTCAGAGCCTTTATATGCTGAAAACCTACCCTGTAGTGTTTCTAATAGCATCCATTTAGTACTGCAGGTGAAATGCTGATTGCTTAATTTATTTCTTAGTCATTTGAAAAACTCCCACTGCATTTATTTAACATACCCTGCTTTTCTTCATCTCTAGATGAAGGCCACTGAAAACATTCTCAGGGGTACCACAGGACTATGGCACAACAAATGAGCATCACAGTATGAATGCATTACAGGGCATCAGGGTGCAACACAAAAACCTTCTCAACAGTCCATTTGCACACTGTGAACTAAATTCAGTCACTGTATTTGTATATGAAACTTCTACCCACCCCTGCAGGGCTAATACATGCATGTTCAACAGTACACTTCAACCTTTGATTGCTTCAGCATCTAGTTTGTAATTTCACCGATACAAAAATACACCATTCAAATATCTTAGAAGCATTACATGAAGGAGAGGGGCAGAGAAATAACCCAATACATCAAATTTTAATAAGTGGCTTTCCTGAACAAGAGCCAGACCCTGCACATTCTCTGTTCCTGACTAAGAAAACAATGTCAATTTGTTACTAGAGAAAAAAAAAAAAAAATCTAAGTTATGCATTATTTCATGCATTTCTGGCTCATGCCAACCCTTGAAAACTGCTTTCCTATTTTCTTCCTGATGTTTAGAGGTAAACAGCATTTTCAAGAATATATACTGATCACAGTTTCCACAAACAATGAATAAGTTGACCTACAGAGAGAAAGGAAAAGTGATGTTGCCAGTTGGATGTTGTCTCCTTCAATGCTGACTTACGCTAAAGAGAAAGGAATTCCTTATGCATGGAATGCAATTCTTATTTAATTCTGCTTTATGAATACAGAAGTGCAGTGCCTGAGAAAAATATATGCAAATTTAAACTCAGGAACTTTCCAACAGTACTCATCAGTACATTACCTTAAGCTCCTCTCAGATAAGACTTTCAGGGAATTTACGTAGTCTCTGGTCCTCCTTTAATTTCCTTGATTATAAACAGCTAAATAAAATGACTTGTACCTCTGCACATCTTTCTCAAAGGCAAATCTCTTCCTACAGAAAATTTTTTAAATTTTTTTAAGCATTTGCAACACAGTGCCATCCTCAACTAAAAATCTTACAGCTCACTTGAAACAAATGGTTTTACTAATAGACACTGTGGTACAACTCAGATACAGCAGAATTCCTTCGTTTCTCTCTTCCTAAAGAATTTCATCAGCTTTTTCCACCTCCACCATCTCCACACACCCGTTTGTCTTATAATTAATTGGGAAATATGCGCTTACCTATAAACAGGTGTTTTACAGCCTGGCATGTAGCACAACAGAGGTTGCTTAGCAGACTTCAGTCCTTCCTGTTCTCTGATGGCTAAAAAATAACTTCACAGCTTTGCTAAGCAGGGCAGGAATCATGCAAAAAAAAAGATGAATACCTTTCAGGGACCATTTGCCACCAAATTTATTTTATAATTCATCTGTTCTCTTATACCAGGAGTTACACCATCCTGTAAGGTACAACTGTACTTCCAATGCACTGCTGAAATGTTAATGGAGTGAAATTGCTCCCATCCATATTTTAACAGGCTTAAGTACATCAGCTCCCTCATTTCTGCAATGAAACTCAAGAGAAGCCTACCAGAGAAATTCAATGAAGAATTAACTCTGAACAAATTATGTAAGGTTGGCTCAACTTTTAGGTTTGGGGGTGAGGTTTGGGTTATGGGGTTTTTTTTGGATGTGGATTTAAATACACGGTCATATTATGGTATGTTTCTTACTTTAGTTCCTAATGGTCAAGTAGTACATTGTGAAAATCTATGTGTTTGAAAACTGCTTGTGCTATGGGCTACAAGACAGCTTTTTTCCCCCTCTAAAGCCTCTGGCACATACATATATATATATATATATATATATATAGATATAGATATAGATATATAGATATATATATATATATATATGTACATATGCCTGTACTTTAGCTTCCAGTTGATTTAATTAAACAAGATTACTTCAATCAAATAATGGTGTAAAGCACGTGACATTTTGACATAATTTGCTCACGTTCAGCTTTCAAAGAGAAAAGAATGGAGAGACTTGGGGATGCTGAAGACCCCATATGCTTATGTATATATTTACATAAATATGTAATATAAACATTGAGGCAGCCAAACTCAATCAAAACTTGGGCAAACACTTTTCAAACCCCTCAATACCATTAACCACAAACAAGTGGGACCTCAGCAGTAAAATCACAAACAGATCAGGAAAAAGCTAATGCAAACAATGGGTACAAGACAGAACTTGAGGGAAGATTTACCTACTAAAACAAAAAAACCCAAACATGCAGTGATGCTAAAGCTTCTCAGTTTTGTCATCCCCAAGGGGAAGGAAAACTGTACTTGTCCAAAAAAAACCCCAAACAAACAGTCTATTGCATTCAGAAGAGAGCAACAAAGCTGAGAATGGGCTTGAAGGAATGCCCTATGAGGAACGGCTGAGTAGGTTTCACTAGTTTGGAGAAAGAGAGGCTGCCAAGAGACCCCACTCCTTCCTGCTGCTTCCTGAGGAGTGGACACGGAGAGGGAAACGCTAAGTTTGTCTCTGTGGTGCACACTGATAGGACACAAGGGAAGGGCTCTAAGCTGTGCCAGGGGAAGTTTAGATGGGACATCAGGAAGCATTTCTTTACTGGGAGGGTGTTCAGACACTGAAACAGGATCTGTCAATGCCCCAAGCCTGTCAGTGTTCAAGGAGCATTTGGACAATGCGCCCTTAACAACATGTTTCAGCTTCTATTCAGCCCTGAAAGGAACAGGCATTTGGACTGGATGATCATTTTATGTCCCTTCCCAGTTCTACTCTGTTTATAGATGCATTAGTCTAATAAGCAACTAAAGATAGGAATCTATGATTTTGCTAAGCAACAGCATAACACTAGACATGAGGATGGGATAGACAATTCTTTTTTGGATAAATATTGCAATTTTCTGAACCATCTGATTTCATCGGCTTGGTTAGATTCCTCACGGTCCTTATTTTCTTGTGTGCTAAGCTCAGGATTCCCCGATTCAGTGGGAATGAAATACAAACAATTAGCTATCCATATGGATAAGGGTGATTTGAGAGATGTTTTTGAACCACTGCTACTGCATGCAAGAAAAGACAACACAAAATGGACATGCACTACTTCAAGAAGGGTCACTTGACACTGCACGTTCTCTTGGATGTAACACAGAATCTGAGATTCTCTGCTGACAGTGCATCAAATGTGGTGTTCATTAAAATAGATCTGGTTATTTTGGTCTGGGAAACAAGTGATGGGGCAAGAGTCTCAGCAATTCACATTTAGAAGAAAGAAAATGATACAGTAAGACCTCCCAGCCAGTTAAGATAGTATGCAACCAGAAACAATGGCAGTAAGTGGTCACCTGGACAAAGCAATTCAGAACACGAAAAAGGGAGGAATAAAGACTTTATAAAAACAGGTGACTGTCCAAATAACACAACAATCCTCTCAACCTTCCTGTATAACAGTTCAGTGTGTTTTAAACTGTATAGCACAAGGACAAAATTAACATTGTTAATGTAGATTATGCTGACATAAAGCTCAGAGCATCTATGTTCTTTGGGGAATACATAACTGTGGCTGCAGCTGATGAGGAATGTAACAAAGAGATTAAAATAGTGGAATAACCATGATAACAACAAAAAATTACAATACTTCTTACAGCCAAAGCAAGAAGATATAAAGGATGTGATCTTCAGACAATACTCAGCTGAATTACTTTACTCAGCTCTGTTCTTTAAATAATTACTTCTTTATTCAGTACCAAAAATCAATTTCTCTCCAAGGTCCAAAGAAGTCCTATAATAGGTATAGTGAGGGACAAATGGTAAAGAATACATATTTTTAAAAAAAAAATGTGTTAGGGTATTAGTTTTTATTGGAGAGAAATATATTTTGAAATACTGAAAAGTCCCTTCTAAGAAGAGCTTGAGTAATACATACAAGAATGGACAGAAATCATTACAAGGATACAAAAGAAAGGATATGCTTGAAGAAAAATGCCAAATTCAAGTAGCCTCATCCCATAAAATCAGAGAAGAAAAAATCATTACTTTTAAGCATAATGTATTACTTTGGAATATTTTCCCTTAAGAAACTGTGGAATTCATTTTGCAGATGTTTTCTCCTTGCTCAGTTACTTTGTTCCACAGCAGAAAGGAATAACTTCTCACACAGAAGTCCGTGTCATGAACTTCGCTGCCATTTAAACAATGACCAGGTACATACATGTAAACAAACACACCCTCTGCTTATGATTTTTAAATCCAAATATTTCTGTCCATAACAGAGAAAAGACTGAACAATGAGCTCCTTAGAGTTTTTGAGTCATTGAGAGATTCTTTGATGATGAGCTCTTTGAAAATGGAGAGCAAAATTTACATTTACAGTGTTATTTCCTCAAGACAAACACACTCCTCCACATAAAACTTGAAGCACTTTAACTGTCGACCTCAGCTCAGCTACTATAAAGTCCCAGAGCTGAAAGGGGGAAAACAAGGAGCATTTCTTGAGATTTTGACAAATTTTCACCTAGGATGTTAGGGTCAGACTTCAAAAGGCACTTAGGTATCTAATTCCCATTACTTTCAAAGTGAGGAAAATATATAAACAACTTTCATAGTCTGGCCTTTTACGAACACCAAATAACCAAGGTTTTAAGGTTTTCTTGCTTTGTACTTTTTAAACAAGGTTTACTTTTAAACAAGCTTCACAGTCTATTTCCAAAACTTTTTCTTTTATCACCAGTAAAAAGTCTTTTAGATTTTGCACTTTTTGCTCTAAGGTGTTTAAGGCAACAGAGAATGCCTTTTTTCCCTCTTCAGCTGCAAAAGGCGAAGAAAAAAAGAGAGATGTCCAAGTTGGTTATATGTATGTTGATTAATGACAACTGAGAAATTATAAAAAATATGTATCACAGATTTAAAAATCTATATTAAAATTACAGATAAAATAAATAAACAGTAGGATACAAAAAGAGCAGGTGTCACACCAAAATATTTTGCATTTTGTATATGGTGCGCTAATGGGCTACCTACACTGTATTTAATAATTCTGCCTTCGAAAAGCAATGACACATTTTTCACAGCTATTTCTGAAATAGAACTGAATATCCTAAAGGGAGATGCATGGCAAGATTTCCAGGTGAATCATTACCCACCACCAAAACCCAACCCATTACAAACTACAAGTCCATTTTCTCAAAAAATAAAAACAAAAAGACCAACTAAACAAACAAACTAACTAAAAAAAAAACAAAAAAAAAACAAATATTTCTGAAAATTAGAAGTATGGCAAAATCAAGACAATCTTCCTAAATACTCAAATAGTGAAAGTAGAGAGGTTCACAAAAGCACACCAATTCATTTCTTGACATGAGCTAGAATAAGGAAGCAGTAGTGCTTTTAAACTCTCAGGCACAGACTACAAGCATTTACAAGTTCCATTTTCTGGACTTGATCCTCTTCTCCAGACATATTTTAATAGCCTTTTATAGCTTTATTTTCTGGTTTGGTTAAAAGGGGCACAACGCAGTTCTACATGACCAAATATAGAATGTTGAGCAGATTCTTGGCTTTCTTCTGACCTTAGGTCTATGACCTAAGTGAGACAGAGTTCTGATCCTACCTTAGCAAATTATTAATTGGCCAAGAAATTTCAGATCGAAATTATGAACTTACTCCATTTGTCTATCTTCTGGCCTTGTAAACAATTTGCAGAGCTTAATAGACAGCCAAAAGTCTGTAGAAGTAGATGAGAGTGAAAATGGGCTTGCCCCTATCTAGAGATGTATGATGTTATTACCTGCATGGTGTGCACACAAATATCACTTAAAACTTCAGAGAACACATACAGCATATATGATTTCATCAGTTTTTTCACTTATCATACAACAGATGAACTGTATCCATAGTTCTACTTCCTGTACCTAAAGGAATATGCACCCAACAGAAATATTTAGACACATTCTGGCTGTAGCGTAACATACTTTTCCCCAACACACCTTTAGGCATCCACCAGTGTCCATTCCCCTCATGTACGTTTAACTTAGCTTCATATCTGCCAGCATAGCTTCAAAATACAGTTAACCCCATGAGCAGTATCCCACACAAGATCCAGGAGTAAAAGCCAGGCAGACCCCCTGCTTGCTTTGCCACCTCACTTGAAACCTTTTGACACACAGAAAACTCACCTGACAACGACCCACCTATGTGAATCTTAGTTTCTTATATTAATTTTTCAATTTAATTACCTTTATTTCCCCAAGACAAATAATTTCCACTGTATGGAACAATTTAAAGTCATACTTAAATCAAATCAATGAAGGATTAAAGACATATATGTTTGTATGAATAAGCTGGGGTTTTATTAATGCACATTTCAAAGATCTGAAAGTTCTACTGCAGTCACTAGTCCATGTTGTCTCACATTGTGGCTGCAATTTCCAGCTGGATAACTTAAGGTAATGATGACTTTGGATGGCTGCACCCAAATGGCTACAATAATTCTTTAATTAATAAACTTAACAGGCACAAAAATAATTTAATTAGAACAAAGAACAAAAATTCATAAATGATCTAAAGTAATACTAATTTATTGCTATCAGCATCTCAGTTACTCCAAGGAAACAAATTAATAATAAAAGCCATGAGGGCTCCAAATACCCTGCAAGTTTAAGTTGTCAACTTGTTTCACTATTTGTATTTGTTTGTTTTTATTTTGCAGTAATGATCTTGAATAAAATTTAAAACTTCAAGCTGTGCAAACTAAGTTATAATTTAATGGGTATTAATTTAGACAAGTAAAGCTCATTCAGTTTAATTTTTAAAGTTTCATCTTGCTTTGTAACTGCTATAGGCTGAAGCAGAAGAGACACACCTTTTTTTCTGGGGTACTGACCTGATAACATAACAATAGATTATGTTATATTAGTTTCAGTTTAAGCTTTTTGCATTAATGCATACATAAATTAAACACGAAGGTAAGCAGGAAAGCAATGCCCTGAAGAGTGGCTTATATGGAGAGGCCAGGGTGATGAGCAGGAACAGTCTGGTAGATTTATTTTCAGGAGCCAATATTTTTTATATAATAAACCTGAGATCCTTACAGAACAGTATATTTCAAGAAAAATAAAAGCATGATAGCTTTTAATGATGAAAAGTACTTCATAATTTCAGATGAGGCAGCTGAGCCTTGGGGTATTATCCTCTCTATAGTCTGGGTAAACCATTGTGGAATCACTTGCTCCTTACAAACCTCACTCAAAAATCTTTGTATTACCTGTTAAAAGTCCCTCGTGTCTTCCTACAATGTGTATTTCTTAAAATTTACAGTACTTAAGCAAATAAACAAAACTTTTTTTTTTTTTAATTGTAATTCACACGTAGGAGGAATGCTTAACATTTTCCTGGGGCACTAAACAACATATCAGTCTTCATGAGGCCCTTACAGAACCTGTAGAAATAAGTGCTGAAAACACTCAGCACACTCAAAGAGCGTTTAATAGTTCAGTGAAATCATTATTTCAACTGTTTATAATTTCTTTAATGCACACTGACTGCAGGAAAACTTGGCACATGAAAGTATCTGATCAGGCCCACACTGAAATAAATACACCATATGTACTACAGTACAGAAAAACAAATAGCTTTTTGTCTGCCAGTCAACAGCACATCTAACAAACAGAAGAGAAAGTTGTTCAGATGCTGAAACAGAGCTCCAGCGAGACCAGCAACCCCAAATTCAGGAGGGGTTTTGGAAGAAGATCTCATTCTGCACCACATGCCAAGCAACCACACTAAAAGCTGCTAGACAGATGTTGATCCAAAGGGCAAACAAACAAACAAACACAGCAGCCAAGTGGCTCAATGGCAAATACTCATTTCCTAGGAAACAAGCACCTTCTAAAATACATTTTCTTCACAACTGGGAAGGGGGAAAAACTCCCACAAAAAAAAAAAAAAAAACAACACAAGGCCTGGACTTTAAATATATTTTCATAAGAGTCATGAAATAAGCAGAACAAAACAGAATGTTCAAAACACCGAATATGGCAAGATTTTGTACCTAAAATTAGAATGGAAAGAGTGCCACTTCATTTGTGAACACCTTTGCTACTGTCCTGCTTTCAGGTGGGATGAATTTGTTCTCGGTAGCTGTTACAGTGCTGTGTTTTGGATCCGGAATGAAAAATGTGTTCATAGCATACCCCTGTTCTGAGTTTTCTGCTAAATTGTGTTTACCCTAAGACAAGGACATTTTCCTTTCCTTGTCTCATGCTCAGCCAGTGAGAAGGTATACAAAAAAAAAAAAAAAACTGGGAGGGAGCACAGCCGGGACAGGCGAACCAAACACCATAGAACACCATGCCCCTTATATAAACTGGGGGTGTTACCTGGAAGAGAGGCCAATCTGGATTGGAGAAGAGAGGTCTGGCATCACTTAACAGGTGGTGAGCAACTGCATTGTGAATCACTTGGGTTTTTGGGGTTTTTCCCATTACCATTATTATTATTATTTATTATTAACCATTATTATTGTATTTTACTTTATTTTCAATTATTAAACTGTTCTTATCTAAACATACAAGTTTTACTTCAATTCTCCTCCCCATTCCACTGGGGTTAGGGGGAGGAAAAAGAGGGAGAGGAGTGAGCATCTGCGTGGTGTTCCATCTCCTGCTGGGCTTAAAACCATGACAGGCACTTATCACCATTTCACAAGAAATTACGATAGGCAGTCGAAGCCACACTATACATTACTGCTATTGGCATATCACAGTGAGGCTATATCAGTTCAGACATCTGATTTATCCTCCTTATCATGCTCTTGATAACCTTAAAAGTTTTATACAGCTGTTGGAAAAAAAAAAAAAAAAAGAGAAATATGAATTTACGACAAAAATGTCCTTCATATTTACACTTCATTCACTTATAACAGTTGCATTGTAAAAGCAACTAATTTTTATCTCAGTCACAGTGAAGATCATGTGAACATTTTGCATACTTTGTATTAAAGTGTATTTCCCCATGTGATTTTTTCCCATTCTGCCTCCCTGAACACAGCATCCCTTTGCATCTACAGCAAAATCCTTCCTTTGCTCTTTCTTATAAAAGTTCTCACTTCAACAAGTCTGAAGTTTGTGTAAAGACTGGCACTAACTCTGGCTCTGGCACTGTCACTTGGCTGTCAGCTCAAGCCTCGGACTCAGAATCCTTCTGCTTTCAGGAAATCTGCTGCTCCTTACCACAAAGCACCCATTTGCTCCCAACTAATCTTAACAGAAATCACGGAAACATTGAAAGCACTCCGCAGAACTAACCTAAGGAATGCACGGAGCTCTTTCATGAGTAAAAACATAGTGTGAGCAGCAAAGGTACAGAATCGTCAGAACACATCTGTAACATCTGTCAGGTTATACTTATCCCCACTATAGGAATCTGTAACATCTGGCAAGTTGTTATACTTATCCCCACTACACCAAGTGTTAAGACTATTGCAAATAATCAGAAGGCCAGGGGGACTGGGCACTAAAAGAGGCAGCGAAATTAAAACTTAAAAAATCAACAGAGTCACAACAAAGAGAGTCTGTGCAACCAAACCAAGGTCGAAAGATGCCTTTTCCAGCTCCCTCAACTCATGGCTTGCACAAGCCCGCTATGGATGTATGGCATGGGATTCTCACCCTCCCTCAGGCAAATCTGTCAGTGTTCTGCAAGGCTGAATAGGCACGCAGCATAGTTAATTCAGTAGTCAATCAAAAAATTTCTCATGGAGCTGTAGCAAGAAATCTTCTGATTTCAGAAAATTAGCATTTCCAAGGGAAAACTTAATAAAGCCTTAATAAAATTGATTCAGCTGCAGAGAATGAATGGAAAAGGCAGTGAACTGCAAGAAGCAATGAAAATCACTAGTTTCCATTCTGTCAACACTGCAAAGGTGACTGAATTACAATATACATTAGCAAGATAGGGGAAATTCTTCCTCGGTCAATATAGATTTTAGATATATTCATAGAGATACATACACAGAGCACACAGTTTATTTCCTTCTCTCTTACTCTGTGTACACATATTTTTTTGGAGATAAACCTGAAGTTTTCTCATACAGAAAGATGCCGTAAACTATGGAGAATTCACCTAACATAAAAGATGGTTTCATGGTTCATGCAAATTTTCATGTCATGCCTTTCAACTCTGAGGCAGGCATTTTCACATTTTATCCTCTTGAAGCTTTTTAGTACTTACATATCAGCATGAATGCAGAAATCATGGAAACAGCCTCTCATGAATAGGCTTTGCAAGCAGAAAAACTTCCTTGCGATTTGGGAGAGTCAAAGCTGTGGTCTTTCCTCCCAAAGTACTTTCTGCATATTTATCCATTAGTTAGCCAAAATATTTTGCAGACATTCTTTGGTTTTGTACCAATCACAAAATTATTCATGCATGTATCTCACAGTATCAGGTGAAAGCATATGAAAGAAAGGTGACATTGAAGGAAGACTTTCCTCTGAAACAGCACTGAATGCACAAACACACACATCTTTAATCAGTAATAAAATCCAACTGCTTGGACAATGTGACTTGGACAATTAGGTAGAGCATTTGCTGACAGCGTGCATCAATCAAACATTTTCAAATAGTTAATCAAACACTACATACAGATGGCTATTAATTTTCAATGGGTTTCTTAAATCATGTCTTATTACCCTGTTTACAGCCCTTCAAAAGTCAATGAGTGGTGAGTAGTTAATTCGGAGAGCAGCATCATACAGAGGCACCCAAACGCACGATTACTGGGTTAGTTAAACCTGTAAAGTAGGCTCCAGTGTCATTTAAAGGCCCTTTGCAATGCCAGGTGGTTATTAGTACCTAACAACTCTAGCCATCCTTGGTAAACTGCATTAAAGTTTGAGAGAATATTTAATGTCTATTTTTGCTGTGAAAATGCCAAGGAGACTGAATGAAAGAGGATTAAAGAATACACAAAATAATTTCCAACTACTGAAAGAGAAAAGCTCAGGGAAACTTAAAAAATTCAGTGGATTAACTTTTATTACCAATTTTCATGTTTTGGCAAATACAGCCGACAGGGACAGCCATCAGGCAACACACTTTTAACATCCATGTTCCAAGTATATACTTTTATACTTATTTACTTAGATATAGGTACGGTAGATATATTGATATATATATATATATATAGTACCTAGTATAACACACCCAAGCAGATGTTTATCGCCACAGCAGGTCCAAGAGTCAGCTTGGCTATGCTTTAAATGTAAAGCTAAAAAATATTTTTTCTAAATACTATTTTTTTATATACTGCTATAATTTTTTTTGTGCTGCCCTGCTGATAGCAGATTTGAGTTTGCCCACACTGAAGCAGCACGGGTGGCTTACGCTAAGATCAAGTGATTGACTTCTAAGACCTGCCCATAGAGTATTTTTCTGAAGTGACGATATATATTTGCAAAATATAATTTCTAAAATTGTAAGTGATATAGAAACATTTTAATCATATATAATTATAGGTTATAACGTATTTTGTTTACATCTATAAACTTTGCAAATATATATCAACAGTAATCCACTGGTACATTAAGGAACAGAACTCCTCCCTGTTTACCATCAGCTATTCAGTACCAAAAGTACTCTGAACTTGTAACAGGGCTCACAAACCTCCTCTCAGCATTAAAAAAATGCAAGGCTAAATTAGATGTAAAATCTAATGTATAAATTAGAGTTTCATTGATTAAAAGACCCAGGGTCATTTGTACGATTTAGGAGTGCACAGCTGGAATTTACAATTTGTTCAAAGACATACAAAAAGAGTTCATTGTCAAACAGGAATTTAATCATTTATATATCTTTTTAGGTATACAAATGACTGATTCCTTGTTTTATCCAGGAGTTTGGGGGCAATTTTTTTTTCTAATGGAAAACAAAGATGTGTTGAAAGCTAAAATTTATTAAAAAACCAGACAAATTACATTTTTAGCTAAAACCTAAAATTCACTTTTAAAATGTCACTTAAATGACATTTGTAGCAACACAGAGAACAACTTTTGGATTAAATGTTGAAAACCTAAACTCTACTCCAAAATAACTAATTGACTATTTATGATATATCAAATCTCTATATGATATAGAAACTTCATTTGGGTATCCCATATTTCAATTAAGTTCTCCTACTGTTTGGGTTTTGGGTTTTGTTTGATTTTCTTGAGTGTTTTTTAAACTTCCAGTGGTGTCTCCTGCATGAGCTGCTCCAGGGCTTCACTTTTCAGGTTTCTAAACCAGTTTGGATTTTAAAAAAAAAAAAAAAATTATCCTTTTCTATTTCTGTTAGCAAAAGCCCTCAACAAGTAACAAAACCAAAACCACAAAGAAGCAAAAGAGCTGATGATCACTTCTTCCTAACAATTGTTACAAGGCTGAGATATCCCCACACACCCCTCAAGTTTTACGGTTTATTTCGTGAAAATATTTTTCATTGTTTTCCCGTTCCAAAATCATCATTATTACAGGTGTCTCTTAGCCCTTCACCCTCTACAGCTGAGGCCTGACCAGCCCCAAACACAGTCCCATAACCCTATTTATAGAGCAATTTGGTCAATACATTTCAGAACGACTTCTGGCTTTCCTGGAACAGCAACATATTGCTGACTTGGACTGTGGTGCACTGTTATTTTTTCAGCAGCACTGTTGCATAGCTAATTATTCCCCATTTTATCACTTGCATTTGTCTTCACTGATCTCCTTCATCACAAAATTTGATTTTGCCAAGGTCATTTTGAATTTCCACCCTGGATTCCAAGCATTTGCCAGCCCTTGGCCTAGAACAGCCCTGTAAGTTTTATCTTTTCTATTACAGAGGGGACTAAAAAATGCCAAATTAGGACTCAGCCTATAATGAACACCCTTCTAAATTCAGCATGAACAACAAGTAAACTTTCATTTAAGCATGTTGGGCATTTAATTCTGAAATGTGCAGAGGTCAGTGGAACCAACCTGTCTGAAGTCAAACTGTATCACAGCAGCTCCTTGTCACGATTTTAACAATTCACAAAAAATGTACATCTATTTAACATGACTTCTTGAATACCCATCTTGGCTGGATCTTAAATCTTTATTAATCCCCACATTAGGTGGGTACTAGAATGTTAAGATCCAGTTATTGAGAGATGCCTCTGCCCTAATTAAGGTGCAAAAGAGGCCACATGCTGAAGTCAACAGTATGGATTTTATGTAACAATAAAATGTGAAGTAGAGAGATAGAAAAAAAATAGAAAAGAGAAGAAGAAGAGAGAGAGAGGGAGAGAAAGATGCTAAGCAGAAGCTAGTCACCAAATGTGGACCCACCAGCACCCTGTCAGTCCTTCACCCTAGGCTTGGTGGTGATGGTTCCTGAAGCTGTTCAAAACTTTTCACTATTTATACATTTTTGCAAACAAAGAATTTAATGCTCACTGGCTACGCAGTTCTCTTATAGTATGGGTTAAATTACACCCTTGCTTCTAATGATAATTAGTCTGCGAGCTCAGTCTTTCTCTTCTTTTGAGTCAATGTTTTTCTTGAGCTGTGGTCATGGTCATGATCTCACCCTGCCAGAACTACCTTTCACCGAGTCCAAGTGGATTTCAGCAGAGTTGCCCACAAATTGTCATTATCAGCGATACATTCTTCCCCCCAGCTCTGTTAACCTGCCCCTAGGTCTGAGACAACAGCAGCACCACCTTTGTTTTATCTCAAGTTCCCATCATCTCCCAGCAGAGCCCTTCTGTGTTCCAAACAGTGTTTGAGACAGTCGCCTGCCATTATCAAAAGTTTGTGAAAGCATTTATCTAAATTACACATCTATAGTCCACTTTTTACTGTGACTAATCAAACAAAATGCTTTGCAATCAAATGTTTGCTTTCCTTTCATATTTTGCAGCTTGTCTTTACCTTTCTTGACCTTCCTCTTTTAAGGGAAACTAAAGAAACCTATTTTACGTGTTTTGATTGAGAGGTCTGCATTTTATCCTATAACTTACACTATTCCTCTTCACTTTTGCATCACAGGCAGACACCAAACCTCAAGACTGCATCCAGTCGGATCTAAGCCAATTCAAACTACGAACACCTTACTTCTAAACTCATATCTCTGAAAATCAATATTCATACCCCTGCGATAAGGTTTCTAAGTAGGCACTATCAATAAAAACTAGTCATATTAACTACACAACTCTGAAGGTTTGAAACAGTATGCAAATATAGAAGACATCTAAATGCAAAAAAAAAACCAAAACAAACAAAAAAAAAAACCAGATGCAGCCTTTAATGAATATATCCCTTAATGTTATACAATAATTTCGAAGTATGGTATGTTTAGGCTAGATAGTCTAATAAGATTTTATTTCTTCAACAGCTTTAATATAATTTAATCGAAAATTATTTCCAAAGTCAGCCCCATAAAAAAATTTAGCATACAAGAAGTTCTAGATAACCAGAATAAGCCAGCAATTATTTAAATAGTTCAACTTCACTGTGTACAGGACCATGTGAGTATTTTTGTTTGTGTATTTCCTGAGTGGCAGAGAGTGGCATGGGGGCCAAAGCACAGCAGGACTGACCTGTGAGTCAGAAAATTTGATCCTTGTTTTCCCAGTCCCTCATCTTCAATAAATTGAACTAAATTAAACCTCCTCTGTGAGGAAGGCGACAGTCGACTACGAACAAACTCACAGATCCCACTTCTTTCAGAGAAAGAAAAACTTGTCTTATCCTTTTTAGTTCTCAGGAAAGACATAGTCCATACCTTAGTCTGACCTAGTGATAGCACAAAATTAACATCTTTGCTGTGTGAAATTGTTTCCTTCTCGTTTTGATTAATATAAATAGAATATATTCTAGGATTTTCAACCAAGAAAGAATTAGAAGAAAAGGTGAATGGCAATGGAATGATTGCATAAAAAACTCGTCTCTCTCTTTAAAACTGCCACATTTACATGAAAAATCAAGAATTATCCATATTTTTCTCATAATTTTTCCAAAAGTTAAACATGGAAAAGAAACACAAAGCTGCAGTATTATCCAAGCTAAAACATCTTTTTAGAAAGGTTTCAGAAAAGATATTCCACATAATTTTTCAGAGATACATCCCTCATATGAACATTTAATTTGCTCTGATGATCATAATATCTGCATGCTTCATCCAGGACTCAAAACAGCAGATTGGTTTCTGAAAGTTGAACAGTAACAGCCTACAAAGTGAATGCATTCAGATCCCTTTCCACTAAAAATCAATAAACTGACCAGTTTTGAAGCTGAGCTGTCTTATTACACAGTAATGAAACTTAGAATTTTGTCAACCAACAGGTAGTGCTGAGACCTAACAAGCTGTTAAGGGCAAGGTGAGCACGCATTAGAATTCCAGCATTCATTACAGTTGGACTTTTCAGTGTTGACACCCAGCGTGTCACTCAATAAATAGAGAAGTTGCCTCTTCATCCTCCCATGAAACAGGTCTGAAGGTACCTTTCTGTTGACAAAATATCAACAAATTCATTCTACCCCATGGCCACAGAAAAATAATTAAGGTGGGCTTCCGTTTGATGGAAGATAAATGTTTCTGCAGGGAGACATACAAGACAGATGTCTAAAACTGCTTAAAATTTCAGAATGAAGTCAACTTCCTGTCTGTGATGGGCATTCTGATGATGCTCTGGGAAACAGTAGGTTACTTATTCGATCTGGAAAATTTGTTTTCTGAAACTGCACAATTTACAGATCCATTTGTCTTCTATTCAATTGCTCACTTTATCTTGGCATATAGCACTAGTGACTTACAGCTTTGTTGTGAAGTTCGATGGCTACCTCCGTGCATCTAATTACGTTAACACTCTTATTCAAGACTCCACTTTCAGGTTTGTCACAGAAAAAAGGGAAAGAACACTTAATGTTCCCATCTCCCACAGTACTCAAGCTTTTCCCAAATTTAGTTGCCTGTGCTTGCTGCATTTGCTTTCTTTGCCTCATTAATTTCTGCTATCCGCTGCACGGCTTGTTGAACAATAACATATGCTCTCTGATATCCCACTTCCTCCTGCAACCTTTTCAAGTACACTTAAAAAGAAAGCTATTTTGATTGTGGGTTACCTCTGGAAGAAATAAATTGCATTTGGCAGGAGTGTGAGTACTCACTCAAGGCCAGATATTATTTGTGGAATACATTGAAATTGAGTTTCACCTGATTTGATGGTGCATCTGTAAAGGTTAGGTGTATTTTGATCACTATATATATATACAAAAAGTAGTATACTTTTCAATTATTATTTTTGCATGTTCAAAGATTGCAATGACTCTCTCACCTATCCCACCACTTTCATTTAGTGCTTCTGATACTCTATACTTTCACACACCCATTTGCAGTCTTGTACACAGAGATTTGTGCATTTTTGAGCTTCTGTCTTGAAAAGACTTTTCAAAAACCATGAGAGGCCCAGAGAGTTTAACAACAATACAAAATGTTCTCAGAAACACAGAGGTGTATTATCACTTAGGAAAGCATAGGTGAGGCAGGGATCTGCTTGTGTGTTCAGCAGCCAAACTCCTAAACTGGAAGGGAAAATCTTCAGTACCACTAAATTTTATGCTTTTTCAGTGAGAAAGAGTTTTCTTATTTTGACATCTTGAATAAATACAGCATTAAACCACAAAAACTATTTTTTTTTAAATAATAAACATATGCACACACAGACAAGCCTTCATTGTAAACACCTGCCAGAAAACTGAGCCTTCCATTTCAATAACTTCAGTAATACCCATAAAAGACCCTTGGGTTTTCTACCATCATGGAATACACAAGATAGTTACACATACCTACTTTTTGCCTGTGAGGGATTCTTGATACTAAACAGAGTTTACAGCCCCCCAACATACAGACAGTACTCTCCTCTCATGGTCAATTTGCGTGTATTTGCATATATAATCTGTATATATTTGCTATGCTTCTAGAGCTTCTGCCCAAAATTTTATTCAGGGCTGAACACTTCTAAAATATTTGAATTTTATCTCAGCTTCATAATTTCAATAGTTTGTTATTGCTAGAAATTATAAAATATTCCTCTTCTAAAAGATTAAATATATATTTTGTGCTAGATGCAAAAAAAACCCCACTCACCCAAACAAGATCCTTCTGGAACAGAAGATTTTGAGGTTTTTTGAAAATAATGTCTTGCACAGTGTTAACAGAGGAAATATGGTTTTGAATTTTTTTATCATTTTTGAATATTAGAGCAGTAAGAGACCATCATCTTTTTCGTGATCCTGTCCTATGTGAACCAGGATTGGAATTCTTAGGGAGTAGGTACAAAAAGCTTCACAGTGCTGCCCATACCTCTCCTCAGAAGCTTCAACTGAAACCATCAGCAAACAAACTTCCTCTCTAGCCAAAAATCACATTCAAACCCTAAAAACCTTCTTTGGGTAAAGCATTGTTTCCCTCTATGAGAGAGGAACCATGTCCATCATCTCACAAAGCTCAGGCCTGTTTATGATGATATTCCAGGAGAAAATGTTCTAAAGAAAGGTGGTGAAACAAACTAGAATCTATTAAGGATAAGAAAAGATAACTACATAGCATGTACAAAGGGGATGAGGTGTGTTTCATATTTTGCCATTTATAATCTTTGCTGCTTTGATACTTTAGTTGAACATTTCATGTGAGATGGTTCACACACCGAAATAAATTTTCTGATTAGGGAAGAAGAAGAAATACCTGGAAATATTGCTCATAGCATGAATTTTAAGTTAAAACAACTAAACAGTAACCTTGTATGCAATTAATTCCCCAAAGCTACTGTAAAGTGTATTGTGAGAGCATTTGCTTTACAGTGACTGAAGGAACCAATGACAAAGCCTTTGACGCCTCCAATGCTCCAGGGCAGCCTTTGTTAGCAAACACTTCTCCCTTTGCCTCTCTGCAACACCTACAAATAAATCACAGAGCTAGGTTCCCACTCATATATGTCTAAAAATCTAAAGGGAAAGTCAGATAAGCTCTATTCCACTAAAATATTACACAATCAAAGCAGTAAGGATAGCTGAAGGGCATTAGTCAAGCAGTGTCACTATGTCCAAAAATCTAATGGTGTCACAGGACATCCTGCTGGGGCAATTCCCATCAATAGTATGGAACACATTTTCACCCTTCTAAAAGCCACTGCTTCACCACTTACATTCTCTGCTTCAGGAGTTTTAGTCAAAGGAGTGAATACAGTATTTGAGGATTTAGGTTTCCACTCAAGAACCACATCTTAAAATGTGGTTACAAGTTGTTTCACTGTGAAAATGTTTCTTTAGTGCTATAATCATATGTTCTCCGTAAACCACAAATACACAAAGGAAAAGATCTCATTTATTTCAGCATGAGCTGAAGTAGTTTCTACAAGTCTTGTAAATTCTATCAACTTAACACACAACTTAAAACCCAATAAAATTGCAGCAGAAATACTTTGTTTGGTTTTTCATTTAATGCCATTGCACTGTCATATAAATTCTAATTCAGGAATCCCTACTTTATTGAGACTCAAAGATGAAGAACTCTTTGTCTTTCCCAGACTAATGTCAATCAGAAAAATCAGGACTGATCCATAATTTAAGTACATTTAATACAAAAAGCAACAGCAAACTGAATGCCCTTTTCTGATTATTTTCTAAACAAAACTGCCTGTAACAGTAACGTTTCACAGCAAAGCACAGGATTGTAAAATAAAACCAGCATAACTTGAAAATGCCTAACTCATTAGAAAGTTCAACTTAAAAGCACTCAAAATAAGAAATAATAAAGAATTTTTTATCTTCACTCTGTTGCCGTTCTTTCTCTGACCTTCACAGAAATACCTTTGCAGTCCAATTAACACCACACCATAATTAGAGCAGCTATTCCATTAACTTCTTGCCATTGCTACCTCCATTATCTCAGGGAGCCTTCTCTCTGTGTACACACAATTCAGAGAGCGAGGCATGACAAACGAGTTCTGAACTGTGAACGATGTGAAGTCAAAAAAGGCTTCAGAAACAGCAAAAGAATGACAACTAAAGATGTTTGAAAATGGATAAGAGATTTACAAAAGGCATAAGAATCAGTTAGCTCCTGATGAAATGGGCCTAAATAAAGAGCTTTTTCCCCATGCTCCAGAATTGTTTGTGTAAGCACCGGCCCCGTAGTTTTAGAGAAAGTAATGACATAAATTAATGGAATAATGATCTAAGAAAAACCTTTATTAAATATAACATTTTGCATAAAAGCAGGCTCAAATCTTTACACTGTTTAATATAGAAAGCTGAGAATATTCTGGGGGAAAGATCATTCCATATTTACTTTCTTTATTATTTTCCTAATCATCCCTTCTAACCACTGCTAGAAACAAAACACTGAGTTAGGAAGGCCTTATATTCCATCCAGTATGATCACTTTTCTGAGTACAGCATGCATGACTTTACTTGCCATGTGACTGGATGAGCAGGACACTACATCTATTCTGTCTGTTCATAAATTCCAAACCATGAATTCATTATCTGTGTTCCTTCTGGGTTCACATAGACCCCAGACTAGACCAATGTTAATTACTGGTATGAAAAAATATATGCAGCTTTGGCTGGGCTTTCTCCTTCCTTGTCGTATTCAACTCTAAGATGAAGCAAAATACTCAGCAATCAATCTATACCAAAAGAAAAGCACTTACGATTTAGAAATGGTTTAACACTTCTTACACTTTATAGTAATGGAGGGGTTTTTAAATTTATTTTCTACTCTGAAAAACTCATGAACATCAAAAGAGAACATCCCATATATATGAAGCAAATAATTCATTGCACTAAATAAAGTCTTAATTACATCATCAAAAATAGCTATTATTAGTTCAGTTACTGCAATACATCATCTTATACAGAACTTACCTTAACTGCCAAGCAAAGAAAAAGCCTCTGGAGTAACCAAGTTAGAAGCTTTGCAGAGAAAACACGTAATGGTACCTACGAAGTTTTCCATAGGGTTTCTCTGGCTCATCCCATGATCTCCCAGGTCATGAGGCTGATGCTGCCAACCTTCTGCAGGTGTGGGTAGAAAAATCACCAAAACACCTGCATGTTGTCAGTGGGGGACAGCAGATAAGGACCTCCTGCTCAGTCTTGCGATCTGTTCGAGTTTATTCAAATGTGGCTTCTTAATACATCCTGTTTTCTTTTCACTGATTTCCAATTAAAGTCTGAAAAAAAAAAGGTGGTATGCAATTTCCACTTTTGATACAAAGCTTTATAACAAGCAGATCACTTCATCTGACTTTCCATTCCTTGATTACAAAATGGCATTAAAATACTATGTCTTGGTTTAAGACAAAATAAGAGGTGGACACTCTGAAAAGAGTTATCTCCCCCTGTAGTTTTAACCCTTTCCTCCAATAAGGAGAACTATGAGTAGAAGTAAGTGCTATAAATAGATAGAAGCCTCCACCCATGCTGCTTCAGATCTCCTGGTGACAGTGACAGGGAAAGGCAAAAGGCAAGGCAACGGGGGGGAAAAAAAGCACAAAAACCCCACAACAAACAAACAAAAACCAACCAAAACAAAACAAAAAAAAAAAACCACAACCCCCCCTCCCCCCAAAAAAACCAAAAAACCAAAGGCAAAAGAGGGTCTGCTTGGTAAGTATCTGAGTTGCATGCACGTTGCACAGTCACATCTCATACACACATAAAGAAATCTCTATGTAGTCTAGAAGAAAATATTAACTTATTTAATTTCCTACTTTTCAAGACACAGCTCATAAACACATTTGTCTACAAAAATAAAAACCATCAAGGTAAACTGGTTAGTTTATCAAAGAGCCAAAGACTAAGACTGTAGAAACAGAAAGCCTGAGATAAACAGCATATGAATCCTCACTTTGTAATTCATACCCAAAATTTTGACTTAGATTTTAGATTATGCAGAGACTACAAATGTGATCTTTCCAGCATGCTCTGTGCACCTGCAGGCAAGAGTGATTTTCTACTTCTTTCTACCTGACAAAAATGTACGTGACAAGCTCTGAAAGAGCTCACAATTGTCTTTGAAAAGGTGGACTAAAAAAAAAGCGAAAGGGTTTCAGATCTCTGCACAGGATACCAACTGATGCATATATGAGGGGGGAAGCTGCAGATTCTCGGTTGAAAAACTTACATTGGCAAAATTTTGTCTATCACTTTGTGCATAGTTACAGAAGCATTGCTGAAGCTTCTCCACAGTATACTTGCATGCTTTTAAGTCTTGCTGGATTTGTAACAGCGATAAAAAAGCCTTCAGAACTTGACTTCAGATAAGAATCTCAACATTAAGGTGCTTATGAAAAACATCACACCTTTTGCTACTCTCTGTGAGCTGTATCCTTCTCGTTTACCCATTTTCTATGATCACTGTTTCGATGCCCTCCTTCCCTCCTCAGATTTCTCTGCCAGAGAGAGCAGCAGCACTTCCCTAAAGGGCTGACAGTTCTCTGGTCTCCTCTCGCACTCACTCCCTTCCACCTCCCTCCTCACCCCTGCAATTTAGCTAGATGCATAACCCACTTCAGTCACTGCTTTATTTCCCTTCCTCACAGGTCTCTAGTTTGAATTTTCAAGTATTCTGGCATCTGAGCAAGACAAATCCTCAAACGTGTCAGATTATCTTGCTTAGTTTATAAGATGCTGAATAGCTCGAGGGATTCCTAATGGCTAGGGAGCCTTTTGTTGACAGGCTGTGGTTTTGATACCAAATCATGTCCAGGATGGCCTTGAGTCAGCTTTATCTGATGCTTGTTTCATGAGGATACATAACCAGAGCTGTTGAGCTCAACATCAGTTTTTATAATAGAAGAGGATCACAGCCAGCATTTCTGTTGTCAGACTCAGGGGAAAAAAAGGCTGAGTGCAGAAATGGAAAGTAAGGGAATGCTTTACAGGTGCAAACGTCCCTGAAGCAGTAAACACACACATTACTCATCCTACACGATGCAGCACTCTCCGGTGCCACACAAAGTTGCCAGCTTGGTCCCAGAAGCGATACACAGCTATAAATACAGCAAACTGGATTTATTAACCCGGGCATAACATCTCCCTAACAAAGGTGTGTGTACTTCTTCAAAACCTAACCTGAACCCTAAGGCTGTGTATTTCTCTAGAAAGTGCAGGCACATTTGACGGTGTAAGTCACTGCAGGGACCACTGTCCTTATTTTGGGAGGATGGCTGCCTTTGGATGTGCTTCAACCAGCACTCAATTCACCCAACACAAACAGTAATATCTTTTCTTGAACAGCTAAAACATATCTTTCTCTATCCTCGAGACACAGGAAAGAAAAAAAAAATGCATTCTGTTAAATATTACCCCCAGCTGGGTCGTTGAGATGTCCATCTGCTTTTGTAAGAATGTGCTGGATCAAAACAAGGCTCTGCCAGCTCACCATCACGACTGCGACAGTGTCAGGTGTGACATCAGTGACAGGAAGGAGGACAGGCCAAACAAATATAGAGGGATGTGTCCCTCGCTCACGCTCCCAGCCTCAATAGTCTGCCCTTCCCGAATTTCTGCACCTGAAGATTGCATCTGAGCACTGGGCTGAAAGGACACAGATTTTACAACACCCCTCTTTGTAAAATTTGGTTATACAAAATGGCACAACGGCTATGTCAGGAGATTTATACACATGCAATAAACTGTATATAAAGAATGGGATCTGGGAAACAAAAGAACCCCCATCCAGCACAGCTCCCTAACTTTGAAACAGAACCAAATCAAGAAACTGGTTATATCCCACAGGCTCTTCCCAATCCAGATCCCTGCAGTTCTGAGAGACTGCCCAGCAAAAGGGGGAAATGAATTAGCGTGCTAAAGAAGTGATAGTCTTGTCCCTGGGCCAGAGTCAATTAAACATGGAGGATGGGGGAAAGGTGTGTACAACTGTCGGAAAGTTTTTTCAATACTTTTCCCCAGTTAGAGTTAACTGGAAGAAGGCACTTTATTCAAAAAAGAAAATTTTAGATCTCTCCTGAGGAGAGAGTATGAATAGCTCACAGCCGCCTAAAACCTTCCTGTGATATGCATAAACTACATTTTTATTAGAACTGGATTATACGAGCTGCTATCCAGGAGGTTCAAATGCCTAACCACTGGAGACAATCAGAAGCACAGAAAGATCTCTACATAATGAACATAAATATCTTTTCAAACAGAAAAATCATAATCTACTCTGCTGTAATCAAGTCTATATTGTTGTATAAAGAATTTTAAGCAGAAGAGCAATAGAAAGGACAAGAAAAAAGAGGAACGAAAGAAATCTGAATGTTTCTTCATTATCACTTTGTTTTAATAATTTTTTCATTAAAGTAGTTATATATGATAATACATTATTAGATAGTTTAATCTCATAAGCATGATTCCAGAAATGAAAAGGTCATCTTTCATCCTCATATTTTAAATCAAAACTTCTTTCAAAAGTTTCAAAAAAGTTTCCATTTTTGAGACTAACTACTGCCTGCAAAGCATACAGATAGTCACTGCCTATCGCCAGCACCATGGGAACTGCTTTAAACTAATTATAATCCTTACAAAGACAAGTCCACTGCCAAATTTCAGCCCAGGTGAAGACTTGGCTATCAAGGATGCCTCAAGCAGTTCTGTATTTCTTCTTCCACTACTTGCTCCTCTTTTCTGATGTATAACAATTTAACTGGTGGTGGAATTCGTCAAATGAGATTTAAACAGTAAAGTAGTAATATCACCATTTTGAATTTTATATGCCTGCTTTGCAGTGTTCAGAAAAGAGGATCATACAGAAAGTCTGGGACCAACATGAAAAAGGCAGAAAAAAATGAGTCTATTGAAAAATTTCAGTAAATTCATATCCTGAATATTCTGAGGAATGGAAAACATATTCAGTTATATTACTACAGAACAGATGCCAGCATGGTTTCTTGGCAGCAAAATTGTTTTAGAGGTTCTCTTTACTGGATCCCATGAGCAGGAATTAAATAAAATGGAATAGAGTGAACAAAAACATCTGCATTGGTTCCTAGAAAGAGTCCTGCTTCAGAAAGACAGCACTGATTGCTGCAATTGAATGTACTGTAAAATAGCCAGAAGAGCAGCTGGTAATTTTTATTACAAGCCTTGTCTATGGTCATCCTAAGTACTTGCACACAAATCAATTGTTTATTGAATGATTATCTCATATTTCTTATTTATACCTATGAAGAACACATCTCCAGCAAGGGCTCTTCATGGAAGACAATTAAATTTACTCTTTTTTCCCAAAATGCCTGAACAGCACCTCCAAAGTATGCAAAGAATTTCTACTACATCAGACAGCCTTTTTTAGGACAGGTAGAGATAAATATGACTGAAAGCAGAGGTGACTATTTAGGCAATCGATAAAAGTAGCACTGATCTCTTCCCACTTATATTTAATGCTACAGTTGTGGAAAGTATCGAACCTTTCATTAAGGGATAAAAATTATTCCAGTGTAGAAACCAGAAACCTAACAGTAATCTTCATTAAGGACTTATTTCTACAGAAAATGTAAAAATAAAGCCATTTCAGGAAAATGGTGTGTTAAAAAAAAATCAAAATAAAACCAGAAAAAATGTAAGCCAAAACTGAAGTCGAGGTCAAGCTAGCACAGCATAAGAGTCTAAGTTACACACTAAATAAGGAGGCTGCACTGCAAACTCCTGAATAATCCTTAGTCATCCATCCGTCCTGCAAGTGTGGCAATATCTCCCCTATCCTACTACTGACAAATCAAAAAACAAATTTAAAACAATGAGGTGCAACCCTATACAATTTATGGATTTTAAGAACATTCTGGAAATGCTGCTTAAAGGAAACTTTGCAGAAAAAATTGAGTGGGGGACAGAGAGAGAAAGAGAAGGAAAGAAATTTTGGCACAAAATAAAAATGCCTTAATAGTGGGACACACTGGGCTCTGGATTGCTTTCCCAAAATAAATTCTGAAAGCCTCATCACTTGATTAGTTAAAATAAAGCACTGGGAAATATACATCATAAATACACCAAGGCAATCTTGCACTGGATGAGATTGAACTGAACGACTATGAAAACATTGCATTGAAAATGGAAATTAATGGCATATACAAAGCTTGATAATTTACTATCAATTTTTATGTTGCCCAAACAACCCAGCATATCATTTTATTACTATATGTAGATGCTGCCAGAAACTAATCAACCGGGGAAAGGGAAAAATATTTAACAAAAAAAAAAAATCACTTAGTTCTTCAATAATGTAACAGATATTTACAATAGTAAGACACAAGTAGAGAGTAACAAGGAGCAGCAGGTTCTATAGCTTGTAAGAAAAGAGCAGAACTCAACTTTGAAAAGGCGAGGAAGGGGAAAGAGAAATAGAATTGCTTCAAGACAAAAAAACCACAGTCTTAGATGACAAAGTCAAGCAACATTAATTGAGTCATGCTTGATGTCTTTGAAATGGGGGCTTTAGCTATATAAATGCAATAGTATACTGCATATGCAATCAGTGGAATCTAATTTGCAGTCATCTAATCCATCCAGTGCTGATGTCCACATCACCAAGGGAGATCCTCTACAGACAACTCAGGATCTCACACAGACATTGAGGGGGGTGAAAGAAAGAAGAGAAAACAGAAAAATGTACGGAAGATAACTCTTCTTTCTCGAATTGACACAGAAAAGAAGAAAAGCAGAGATGAATTTAGCACAGTCAGAAGCTAAAAGGGATCCTTTTAAACTGCCTGCTACTATTACCTAGGTTCAAGAGGATGCAAGCACCAATCTGCTGCACCAACATCCTAAACATTAAACAAAGAAAGGAAGGAAAGAGAAGGAAGGAAGGAAGGAGGGAGGGAAGGAAGGAGGGAGGGAAGGAGGGAGGGAGGGAAGGAAGGAGGGAGGGAAGGAAGGAGGGAGGGAAGGAGGGGAGGAAGGAATGGTGCGGAAGGAAGGAAGGAATGGCGCGGAAGGAAGGAAGGAATGGCGCGGAAGGAAGGAAGGAATGGCGCGGAAGGAAGGAAGGAATGGCGCGGAAGGAAGGAAGGAATGGCGCGGAAGGAAGGAGGGAGGGAAGGAAGGAGGGAAGGAAGGAGGGAGGGAAGGAAGGAAGGGAAGGAGGGAAGGAGGGAGGGAAGGGAAAGAGGGAAGGGAGGGAGGGAGAGAGAGAGAGAAAGAAAGAAAGAAAGAAAATAAATAAATTATATAAAGGCTGGATACAACTACATAGCAGCCGGTACCCAACAGCCAATATTATTGCCATTAATAAAAAAGAGAAAACCATTTCTTAAATAATATACTGGTGCATTTACAGTATATACCTGTGACAAGGCTCAGTATGTTTTGAGCACTCATCACCTCTGTATCCACATGTATGACTGTTCAATCATGCTCCACATCAGATTCCTTGGCAGAGTGGAGATGTGAGAACTGCTTCAGGTTTGCCTCTCAAGCAGAAAATATCTTTCTTTAATCTCTTAGACAATTTTATGGGATGGAGACTCCAAAATGAGCTAGTATTAACCACTCCCCTTCCATCAATAAGGAGAGATGAATGTGAGGAGATGTAAGCCCCACCTCTGGGAAGCAGGGCAAAACACTCCAATTCTGTTTCCCTGGCTTGCCAGATCTTGAAGCGACAGTAACACAGACTGCGTGGATTGACATAGAGGAAATTTGGAATAAAACACACCTTTTTTGGGTCACCTAGGTCAAATCACAAAATTTTATGCTTAAGGCCATGCAATTTTTCTAAATGCAGAACTCTAAAAGTATCCCTTGCAAGGTAGGAAATTACTAACTTTACACATATAACATGCTTTATTGGTTTGTGTCAGGCTGCTCCATAACATCAGCTTTTCAAGACTGCAGTCACCAGGAGCCCGTATTTCAAAAAAGAGAAAAACCCCAAAACAAGCCAAAACAGAGAAATAAACAAAAACAGCAAAAAAGTGAGATGCTTGCTTCTCAAAGTGACAAAATCCAAAAGCCTGGGTCAGTGGCATTCTCTGTCTCTGAGGCCTTTCTACAGCAGCCTTGCAGAAAGCACTGAATCTTTAATGTTGGCAAATCATTTGCATTTAAACCAAAAATTTCCTTATAATTCAGCAGCCTTTCTGCATAAAGTAGTCCAGTGGGACAATTATGTAAAGGCATCCACTTCGTTTTGACACTTCTTTTTATAGAAAGAAGATACAGATATATAAAAAGAAACCAAATAGTTAAAAAATCAGCAAGAAGCATTGACCAACACCAGTATTTGGATAATTTCACTCTAAAAACATGGCACTTCTTGACTGAGTACATTTCTGTCCTCATTCAATGCAGTGGGAAGAGTTTATTATCCCATGTTTCAAAGACAAATGCCGTCAATGAAGTGAAACAGTGCCATATTGTCAAATACCTATCTAGGTTACATAAATTACACCTCCCTCTCTGCTTTCATAAAGAGAGTATTGTACATTCTGGAAAGGATGCATGTGATGATATTTTGCACGAATGCAGCAGTTCATGCTTCCTGCTTCACACCCCAGCAGTTTGATTAACTAAAGTTACTTCAGATGTCATCCTTCAGCCCTCAGTTCTCATATTCTGAAGAGCTTTCTTTCAGGCTCTCCTTCTACCCTTTCTAACCTCATTTCCCTTTGCACACAGACACATGTTACTGTAGGGACTGTAGGACAAGGACAAAAGCCCTAAGCATGCATTAAATTAGCTCATTTTAAATTTAGAGTTGCATGGACACACCAAACTATATAAGACTTGATCTCAGGGGCAACATTTAGTTCTGCCACAATGTCCCATTTTCACTGTAGTAGGTCTCCAAATGGCAGTTCTATCTCTAAGCTGGTATCATACACTTATAATGAAAGGAAAATATTTAAAGTAGGATGCAGAATAATATATTGTTTTTAAATACTGAAATGGGGCTATCTTGTGATGAGTGTTATTATGTAAGGGGACACCTATCAAAGTATTTGACAGACAAAAAATATTTGCTTTTTTTTTTCAAGTCAGGATTATACTTCACCTAAGTGTATCCTGTTGGAAGGCATGGAATGTTCCAATAGTGCTCCCCCAAAAAAGAGAAGCTAGAGATTTCAAATGGTTAAATACAAATATACATATCTAACATACACAGACATCAAAAGTAAACACTTTTTTATGCAAAGCTGATTTTTTTCCTCCAGACTTCTGTAGCCACTGAGTTTCCAGAACTGCAAATGGTCCCCAGCAAGTAAAATGCAAAGAAACCATCTGTCTCATTCAGAAAAGTTTTAAGTCTGCCATGTTGTAGCTTTTAAAACTGTTCCCCCAGACAAAAGTAAGCTTAAAAAACTGGTAATTGCAGTGTCACCATTGTGGCAACATTCAAATTAGGGCTGAATTGGTGCTTCCATTTTCTTGTGATGTTGTGAGAAAACAACATTTGGACCAAAACTTCTTATGCTTGATCTCCTTGCAGCTATTTGTATTTATAGGTTTCTGTTTGTTTGAAAGAAAAGGGAAAATTTGGAAGGGGAGAAGGATGAACAGGAAAAATAAAATAAAAACAGTGGGTTGAAAATATAACTTTTATCCTTAGGACTAATATTCCCAGAATTTTTAAGCCTAGATGAGGTAAAATTCATTGTTGGTCACATTTTACCATCATTGTTAATCCTACTACGTTTCTCTGGTCAGAATTTGGACTTTAATTTCAGAACTGGAAAGTGACTTCTGTTTTTAACGTGACATTGTACTTTTATCTTATTTTGATGAGCAAACCCAAACTTCAGAAAGCATCATACTACTTACAAAAACTTCTCATAGTTTCACATGACAATTTTTAATGTAATTTTAGAAATTACACATCAGCACAAGTCTCTGACTAGAAGTAATGAATTCTTAGCTTCCAACCACACAAATTTTATGTAGCTTCCCTTAATTTTTTCAGCCAGTCTGCTTGTGAGAGACAGGAAGGATTGATGTCTCAAAACATTTCATGTGTGTGTTTAGGGGAAGGGGCAGGTCAGTAACTTTTCTGTCTTTTTTTCTTTCTTCTCCTTCTCAGAATTTTTGAGTAACTCAAAATCCAGTGGGCTTAGAGTTTACTAAGTTGAATGGGATAAATCAGTGCTTTGAGAAGTGTTTTATGTCGACCAAATGCTGCTCTACACATTTCGTCAAAGTTCTCTGATTTTCTGGCGTTGCCAATAACGTTTTTGGTTGTCTTGACCCCTTAAAAATATCTTGTTGGTATTTCTCTGTGCATCTAACTCCAAGTACATGGAAAACCATGAAGCCCTTTTAAAAGTTTTGCCAAGTGAATTTTTGGGGCCTCACACCACTATAGACAAGTTACTCCTACTGACAACTTAAAATGAAACAAACTACTTACTAGCCATATAAGGATAATATTAATAGCTTCTAATACACATACAGTAATATCCATGATTTCTCAACACCGCCACAATGCAATTCCTCCATACTTCTCATGAATTCCATGGATTTGGGGCTCCTTAACAGCAATATATGTTACCATGCAAACTTTTCAACACAAGCAAGAGAGAGAGGAGTCTCTTCAATACAATAATTATAGCAATAGGCAAAGGAAACAGCTTCCCATTGACAGAGAAATGTTCATACTCTATTCAGTGTTTAGTAGCTAATTTTTTGGCTTGTTTATACCATCGTGCCTTAAGCTAAGGCAACCAGCAGAGTTACTCTGTAAATAGTCTTGTAAATACAACTATTTCTCTCTTGGTTTTTTTTTCCTCATATTTATGTATTTATGCGGTGTAATTGTAAGATTAAAGTCCTTCTCTGTAGGTAATACACTACGGGGGGTGAAGATAAGGCTGCAGTGGGAAATTTAACTGTGAATTTCTTGACTTGTGTAAAATAAAGAACCAACTTATATTTAATTCTGTAATTGTTTTAATTGAGAAAGACAAATTACTGAGGAAGAAAGTGCATGTTAGCACACAATAAAAATAGATATAAGCACTTCTTTTTTTAAAGATGTCTCTGCTGGTTTTCACTGAAATTTCTACTTAGGGATAGTACTGATGCTTTCAATCTGCTCTTTGAAAACTGAAGTTTTCATCAATCATACCACAAAACTTGAGGAACTTTCACGGCTCTCTAATTCAAGTCAAGTTACAACTTTATAAAGTGAGAAAATTCAAAAAGAAACTATTGCTGATTTTGCTTCATTGCTATTTCATTTAGCCTCTGGTAACTTAGCGAGCAAGCTATTAGGAAAAAGCAAACTATTAGAGAGACAGAGGTGGCACAATTATGTGAACGAGCACTTTAAAAATCTTGTCATGTATTTTGCTCTCCCACTTCTTTTTTCTTCAGTGGAGGGAAAGGAACTATAGCAAAACCTTGCCTGAAAACTGGCACTCAGGTTTAACAGCTAAAATTATATTCTTGGCAATAATTAATATTATAATGCAGGGTTACTTTCAGTGTACTTTTATTTATATATGGACTTAGCCCACACACTTTCTCCCCTATTAACTCTAATGATGTTGCCACTGCAAACAAGTGGAAAAGCATTTGTCCTGCAAGAAACATAGGGGAAAAAAGCATAACTTTTTGAGAAAAGGAGAATTATCCATCCCATAAGTTTATGAAGACCACAAAGAAACATGCTACTAATGCCTAGAGCACAAGGATTAATATTAATATAGTCTTTGCCAGCATCTTCTAATTTACTTTCTATCATTGATTATTTGGATTTTTTGAACAACACCATGATTTTTACACGGAAGAAGAAAAATGAAACAAAACAAACAAACATAAACCACCCCAAATAAACAACACCGAGTTAAATATGCATAAGAGCCACTTCAGTAAACGGTTACATCACAGGAATATGTGAACGGAAAAGAAAATCTCAAGGAAGACATTTGAGAGTCAAAAAACCCCAACTGTCCTAAGCTAATTTCTGACAACTTCAAAATGTCATGACTTGCTATTTAATAATGCCAAAACCAGATGGATGAAGCTGTGACAAGCTAATGTCATAGCCCTCACTTCATGGTATGAGCAAATAGCCACTTATAAAACCTGCCCATTGCTCTCCCCTAGATGCACCAACTTTTCATGCCTTCACTGTAAGGCACCTTCAAAGATGAGTGCAAGCTCTTGATGACATTTATATGAAAAAAACCATTCTTTTTAACAGTGAAGTTTGTCTACAAAGATGGGCTGCTTACTTGGAAGAGGTAGGAAAGTAGACTACAAAATGCTATGTCTTTTTAAAAGTATTTTACTGTTAAACGCAAGTGCTTAATGTTTTAAAATAGTGACAAGTATCTTGTTGCACTACATTGTGTGTCACAATTGATCTTATATCTTAAAGTGATCACTTTGTATGAAAATTTTATAAAGAGAATAAAAAGGAGATTGGCTTTTAGAGAGGTTCTTTTACATTGTCTTGGCTTGTTTCCTTTATTTAAATATGTTCTGGTTTTTATTTAAGAGAGCCTTCTGAAATATGGCAGTCACTGTGCAGGGTCTTACTATGCAACTGATGACACTGAAAAGACACTTTAAAGAGCACTAATAGAGAAAAGAACATTTCTCAACAGAAAATAACTAACTTTAAAAAAAAAAAAGTCGAGAAAAGGATGACTTGATAATGGGATAATAATATATGCTGTATCAAATCTGTTAATTGAAGGTTTGCCATGACCAGTGAACAGCATTCATTGGAAATATCTTCAGACATTCAGACAGCTGAAAGGAGAAAATGATCAAGAGGAAAGAAAATTGTAAAGGAATGAAAATCAGTAGACTGTACATACTAAAATATAATGGTAGTTCTCACACTCTAGAATGGCAGGCTAATTTTGCAAATTAGACTGGTTAGTTAATTGTGCACTTCAATGTGCCAAGCATTTTTGAATAGTATTAAAAATGATCACAAGTTTGGTAGGGAATAAAAATCATCTAAGAAGTAGACTAGCTTAAAGACACACATACACAAAACAAAGATGAGAGAAGCAGTCTATCAAGCACAGACCTTTATGGTCTGCATAACAAATCATCTGTGGTTCAAATCTGACCACAAGTTTAAAAGTAACAATAATTCTAAGTGTCTGTATATCATATGATAGACTCTGACCTGTAAAAAATGAGAAGCAGCAAACACAGTTATGACATTGAATAATGAGAAAATGTCAATTTGGGAAAAAAATATAGATACATATATATGTATATACACATATATATATAACATATGGCATCCAGTACTGTAAAAATTAAAACACATATATACATTTCCTTGAATTTGATTGGAGCTACTTGCAAATGTAGCCTTCACAATGAGCTAAAAACATGATTTCAAAGCATACTGCGAAATTCACTATCTTTGTTTTGGGACAATTTGCCAGAGACAGAAAATATTTTAATTCTTAGCGATCGGTATTTGGAAATGCTACAAGAAAAAGAAAATTATATATTTAAAAGATGTTATTAAAGAATAACATATGCACCAAACCCACAGATTTAAAGCATTTTCTAAGCTTCTTACATTTAAACAACCCTGGCATCTGCTCATTACTACAGAAGAATGAAAGGCTGCTTTTCTACAATGCCCTATATAATTCACAGAAAACTGTATTTCAGAACAAAGAATGGAGCACAGCATATTTCTGAAAAAAAACAGTGTTTCGAGAAATAATGTGGCTGTGACCACTTGTGAACCTTCAAGATGGATAAACTAATCAGATATGGATATAGAAAAATCAAAAAGAGTTTCCTATGAATGCTGAAAACCTGTTTAGAATTAACCAGGCAGGAGAATAACCACTCTGTAAGTGATAGGCTCTATATGGCTCTCCATATATGGCAGAAGACATGCAAAAGATGAGAAATTAGCAAACTCCTCTAATTAAACCAATTCAAAATGTCTGACCACCAGAAGGTGGTTTCAGTGAAACTGAAAAAGAATAATATTAAAAGGAAGAGCTTATCAACACGAATACAAATAGCTTTTGGAAATCTTTTTCACAAGGTATAACTGAGGTCAAGAGCTTGAAAGGATTAAGAATATTAATGTAAATGCATAGAGATAATGAAGGAATGCAGAATTAGAGTAGCAGCTTAATTCATAAGTGTTTATTTCATGAGTTCAAGGAATTTTTCATCTTTTAAAACTACAACAGTGTAATTTCTACATGTGTGGGAAAGCCAACATTTTTTTTCCTGTGTTGAAGCAATGCGAAATGCATCAATAAAAATATTAAAAAATAAATATTGCTAAGAGTATGATTTAAAATAAAAGGCGCAAGATATGAACTGAACATGGAATAAAAGAAAAATGTCACATGCCTTAGCATGAACTGCTAAGATTTCCAGACAGATTCCAACGCAGAGATTGGACGGGAAGAGATTGATCCAGAGATTTCTGAACACAATACCTGATGTCTGTGATGCATGAGATAAGATTAAATTAACCAGCGTATCCCTCTCTGTCTTCAAAAACTATCAATATAATTAATTTTGTGGTCCACTAGGTCTTCATAGTTGCATACTGGAGGGAGGCATCGAGGATTTTGCCTTCCCTACTCCAATGACATATGGCATCTGTGTGACAACTACCAATTTTCTCCCAATACGCATGAGTATGAGGAAGATAGAGTAGGATCAAGTCTTGGATATGATTCTGTCCTGGTTTAGCCAAAGCATTTTTCAGGATGAAGATGACAAGATGATCTAGGCAGTATTACATGCATCCCAGGAACCCAAATCATGACCAAATTCCCAGTTCATGTCCACTCAAGAATTACTGAGCTGATTCCCCTCATTCCTCTGACTTCTAATAGTTGCAGCCAGCAGTCTAGGTTGGAGTTGGATACTACTGAGAGAATTGCTTCGATATCAGTTAACAATCTGCAGTTAAAACTTATTTTATTTTATGCTGATTGTTATAGAGTTGTTTCCAAACTGGGTGTCTATATGAGGTTCTGAAGATCAAGTTTTTCAAAGGTCAAGATTTTCAAAAGCACCTCAGAGGTTTCAAAGCACACAAACATGTTTAGGCATCTAAATAAAATAATTTAGTTTTTATACTAGAAAAGTAGGTAATTACTCTCTAGAAAATGCGCACTAGTGAATAGGAAACTAAAACAAACTAGGACAAATATCACAGGGCACAAGATTGTGCTCTTTACGTATTTCATTCTAGCTAATTACTCATGAAATCAAATACTATCTGCAATCTACTACAGATTAAGGCTTGGGGTGTGCTGAAGCTGGTTAGGTGGGGGAGGTAATGGGGAGAACAAGTTTCAGAACATTTCTTTTTTATTCTGAAGCTTAGTTTTGGTTGTAGGTTACCTGAAGTATTGTGAAGAACAGAGTTCAAGATAGCTGAGATTAGTAAAACATTAAATGGTACATAAATTTATTTTTAAGTGCATACAGTTCTTGCAGGCCCTAGTAAAAACAGCTCAACAGCAAACTAGAATAACATGGCTTATGATTGCTGTTTGTGTAACTCGCTACATTCAGAATGGAAATACATTGGGGATGAAAAAGGCTTACATAAAGTACTTATATAATTAATCCAGCATCCATTAAAGACAAGCTCCCCACAGCGTATTATTCATTAGCATGTTGTCTAGCCTCGATCCTACATATATCAACTGCTCAGTTCCCAAGAATTTCCCCTATAGGGATCTTTTAGACTACTATGAAACCATTACAAAGGTTTTCTTCATCACTTTGTAAGGCAGTTTTAAGTAATTGTAGCATACATTCTGATATATATTCTGATTATATTCTTTCAGTTTCATGACTCTCCTTTACTCCCTGTGCTTATTATCCATCAGAAGTCACTTTAAAAACCTATGATTGAGGGCTGGGGGGACAGTCTGTGAGTTTTTCACATTCTTAAATCTACATTTAAACTTACATTTAGAGGGTGGAAAAATCAGATAAATTAGCCTAGAAGGCCATCTATTGTGTTTCTTAGACATGACTGTGACTCTTTAGGGACTTCCAGATCTGAAAAAAATATAATGCTAACTAGATGGGTGGAATAAGTACAGAGACACTTTAAATTCCTTTTATAAACTCAATTTAAACTGATAAGTGACAGGAGAGCTTTCCTTGGAATTTTTTCTTGGTTTTTTTGTAACCATAGCAATTATTAGTACTTTTGGGAATATGCTAAAAAATGGAAAATATTAAAAAAAGACTCCACAATTTTTTTAAACAGCTCTTACAAAAAAGGGGACGGGCATACTCCAAAATAGATGTTTCCCAAGAAGTAAGGTTAACATGAAACAACACTTTGTCCATCACTACCTATACAACACCATTAACTACTATCAAACGTTTAAGTCAATTCAACCCACAAATATAGCATAGAGGTCTCAACCAAATAAATGCAACAGGAAACATCAGAAGGCAGCATGAACTACAATCAGCGCTGATCAGTGAAGGATTTTTCTGCCTAACAATGCGCAGGTTCCTTAGCAATGCTCCACATACAAATCCTCCTCGGCTTGCTGTGGAGAATCATAAGGAAATGGTACAAACTCTTGGCCTAACGTCAGCTAACACTGAATGAACCCAACTCCATCCTTCAACACCTGCTGATAACATGTGATGCTATCACATATAAGGCAGGAGATGTGTCTTATCTGAGAGGTGATGAGAGCCGAGTATTCATCAGAAGGGATTCAGCTTTAGGTCAGACCTCTAACAAGCAAATATTGATGGGAAACTGTGTGTTCATCACCGGCTCGCTCATTTCTGAAGGATTAAAGGAACAGTACATACTGTTATTGGGATTTTTAGCATTCTCAGGCAATCACCAAGTGGGCTGATCAGAAACATTTCAAGTACCGCAAATCCCTGCTTCAAAAAATGCACATCTTGCTGATGTTGCCCTCTCTAGCACATACTGCTGAACCAAAACCACCATGCAACCAAAAACTACTCATTAAAATAATATGATGTGCTCTTTTGGTGTGGAAGAAAAGAAATAATAGATGATCATATACAGTGATGCACAAATTAAAGCTACCTGGATAACACAGGGATAAACAAAATACAAAATTTAATCTTCCTACTATTTTAATACCTCTCCTCCAATATTTCTCAAAATTACCATTCTTTCCCCTCAGAAATATCTAGTGTATTAAGGGATGAACCATCTTTTATGAGATTGCTACAGTAAAAGTACAGAACGTGGCACATGCACTGGCGCTGGAGCTTCCCACAATTAATGCAAAATAAATATTCATACTAAAATTTTAAACTTTTGAATAAATAACTTTTTTATATAGGCAAAAACATATAATCTGATAAGCTAGAAGAAAGGAAAAAGGGTTATCTATGTCTATGTCTTTCTTTAAAAAACAAATTAAACAATTATCAACCTGAGTCTATTTTCTAGAGTAAGAAAAAAATCCCATTGGAAAAATGTTGGTCAGTCAAGGGAAGCCTCTCAAGGACACACATTGATCTCAACAAAATTCCACCAATAAACATTTATTTGGACTTACTGGTCAAAGGCAACTGGAGAAGGATCAAGAATGAGTGCCTCCTTTTTGAATGGAAAGACTGGCAAATCCAGATGCTGAAAGGCTTAGAGGGAAGATTTTCTGTCCAATTTACTAGTCTACATATTGGCCTCTGAGGTAAGTTTACAGCTAGGCAATAGTCTTTTCACTTGAAATGGCCAGTCATGCAATAAAATTTAAGTATTTCAATTAACAGTAATAAAAGAAGATGCATTGGTGTTGCAGAGTAAACAGATTCCTTGCACGGCAAATAAAATAGGAGAGCAGAGGAGCTGCGAGACCTGGAGTAGAGAGATTTGCTCTAATTTGCTTAACAAGATAATTCAAACAACAAGAGTTGAACAACTTGTCCCTCCTCAAACAAAATAATAATAATAATAATAATAATATCATCAATAAAAGTCAGCCGCAATCAGAAAGAAGTGAGGATTGAATGTATGGTGGGAATCAGTGCATCAGGAACCTAGACAGAAGGTAGAACAGCTGATCTTCTTTTCCAACTAAGAACATGCTACTCTATGCCCCGAAGCACTGAAAAACAGGACTGGGAGAACTCGTTAGCTCTCAGCTAGCTGTGTTTGCCCTGATCTGATTGCCTTCCTGTCTGACACAGGAGAGAGCTTCCAGCTATTGCCAGCCTTAAGTGCTGCTCATGAACCCTTCTCCCCTTTCCCTCCACGATTTCCCTCACACGTTTCCTCACTGTGAGAGGTGGCTCTGACAAGCTAAAGCCCAGCAACGGTGCTATAAAAAGCTTTGTGAGTTTTGTTCCTGTCTCACATCACCCTGCACCGCCCCAACACATTTGCCAAAGTTAATCACAGTGTTGAGCAAGCATACATTCAATAGTTTATTGGCTTATGGCTGAATATTGAAATTTCAAAGTAATTTATTCTTCAATGAGGCCACATAGGATCTTATGTAATCATATCCTCACTTCTCAGACTAAAATTAAGAGGAAAACAGTACAGTAAGAATGCACTTTTCAAGAGCAGGTTATAGAAAATCTATCCACCTAAATACTGTATCATTCCCACAATAACCTTTGGGTTTACAATACTGAATCCTTATTCAGCTTTATTTTCAGATTTGCTTGACCCCCGTTCTGTTACCCTCACAAGCAAAGTGCTAGTCTTAATTTATGTTCTTGATGCTCTAAAAACAGAATGTAGGTTCTGTCACGTAAAATATGACATATTTAAGATTTTTAGCTGAAATTACTATATTGGGATTGAGAAATATGTCTGTGTATACGTGTTTTTATTTTAGGTTTTTTTTCTAGCATATATTTAGTAATAAAATGTAGCCTTAACGTCTGTCCCATCCATGGCTTCCTCCTTGCTAGTTTAAAGCAGAAATAGGGAGTGAAATTGAAAAAACACAGCAGAACAACATTTACTCGGGTAATAACTTTCTGCTAAGGTAATTTACATTAACCCTAAATCGTTAAGTATCTTATGTCAGTCTCCTGAAGAACTATGCTGCCATCTTTTGGCATTGAAAATACACTTCAGCTATTTAAAGAGCTTTGGAAAGCTAAGGTTCTATTTAAAAACAACTTTCCTGCGTTTATATATCATTCAAGACAATAACTCTCCTCCCCTTTCTCTTTGTGGCTAAGAACATAAGTAATTTGGATAGAATCATTTGTACAATATATCAACAATGAAAGTGTCACAACATTTAACACTCGCATGAAGATTGTCTCACTCTGCTTGTCTACATTTACATGCATACAGTCAAGGCATATTTTTTTCTTGTAGATGTGATCATGTCCAGATACATTCAGTACTCAGGTGTAATGAAAAGGTCATTGTGAAATAGGTGAATAATTACAGCCATCAGCCAAACAAATATATGCACATAAGAATAAGTGTTTCATAAAAATGAGGCATCAACGTAAGTTATTTCAGCAGTTGTTAACTGCCCACCAAGGAAAGTATGAAGCCAGGGAGCTTCTATCTAATTTACCCTTTCATGATAACCCTGCAATGCCTGAGCATCCATCAACACTTATAAATTCTGTGAATTTCAGTAAATTCCCAATACTGTCTGCTATGTTCTTCATGCTAGCAATTATCTGATGGATAAAGATGCAGTGAGTTATTTGAAATTAGTAACTGCTTAAAAAAAAAAAAAAAGGAAATTAAGGTTAATATTTTTTCTATTTGTATACCCACCTATTTGCTATGTCTTGCCTTGGTCTGGTTTTGGGTTGTTTTTTTTTTTTACTTAGACCAGATGCACTTAGAGGGAGCAAGACCAGCAGCTGGCAGCAGGGATCCCAGAATACTTAGAAGACATGGAAGCTACATGCTCAATTCTTTCTTACCTAGAACCAATATGTTCTTAAAATTTTAATACAGGACAAAAAATAAACATCAGGCATTATTCCTGAGCAATTAAGATGTTTGATTACTTGCAGTCACCTTTGCTAAAGAAAGCATTGGAAAACATTTTCAACTTAAAAGATTCTTCTTGGTTTTAATATTGTCATTTGTTGGGACCAAAACCACTATGCATCATTCAGGATAATTAGACTTTGATTTGCAAACTTGACTTTACAAGGCTGTGTCTAGTTAAGCTACATTTCCAATGGGAACACAATTTTTGTCTTTCATTTTCTTTTCTTACTTGCAGCTTGCACTGTAAGAACTTAATGCTGGATACACCACAGGCTCCAGGGCTTTTTCGTTGGTGGCAGTCATCCTCTGCTAACTCACCACTGTCCAAACACACTGTACTTTGTACGGTAGAACGTTCTGGTCCTACTCTGTCCGTCACTGCCACGGTTAGCCTGAAATACGGTAACTCTGAAGACTTTACTTGGGGATGAATTTCTGGTGGGGATGAGCTCCACTACCCCCACCTAAGGACAATCACCCCTGGGTGCATCTCCTCTCCTCTTAGCTCTGACCTGTCTCTACTCTCTTTTCCCGCCCCGTACAAAGATTCTAAAAGGAGTAGTGAAAGCTTGAAAACAAAAACCAACACATCTCTTTCACACAAGTCCTGACTGACAATTGTGTGCATAAATGGAATATGAACTGAAATCCCAGAACGGAAGGATCGGCTTTGAAAAGCTGAGCTATCAGCACACCTCAGCAAGGGAATGGGGGGGGAGCCTGGAAGGAAAGAGGGTGGTGAAGCCCATATCAAAACAGGAAACATGAGAGAAAATGCATTCCAGGATGCCCACGTAAGAAGAAAACATTTGTTTCTTCTCACCTTACAGCTGATAACCAATGTCGTACGTAAGACCAACCCATCATTTCACTGATGTAGACCTGCTCTGCTTCTGTGTGCCCAACAGGCTTTAGTAACATCATGCAAGTCTGGATATAATCACCTGAAGAAAGAGGAATCATGCAATCAGACACACAAAATGTAAGGGTGTTTAATGAGCTTTTGGTAATGTCTTTTTTTCAACCTGAGGAGGCCAAGGTTCTTTAAAGCCGTTTTTCACCCTTTGAATGTACACACAGCAAGTTATTCTTACAAAGCAAGATAGGGGAATCTTATTTGATACACTTCATTGTACTTTATATTAAAATTCAGGAATTCTAAGCCTTTTTAATGCATAGAAATGTGAAAGAATTTACATCTTCTACTTAGTAATCAGCCATGTTATTGTCTGTTACCCTTAGCTGAATCTGATGTCAGAAGCAATACTTTTATCAATGAATCATTGGGGATGAAAACAGCAGTTTTCACTCATGCAAAACCACCACTGACTCCAATGTCTAGAAATTGCTGCACAAGAAATATGCAAAGCTACACAATTATCTAAGACCTTCGCCAAAATTATGCCCAAGAAGAATACTTCTTTTTTAATATACAAGATAACAATCTCACTATTTTTAAACACATTTAAGATATTAAATCCTTTGTTATCAACATTAAAGGGATCTTTGCTTAAATAAAACTGTTCTCTTCATACTGACTTTCTAATCCCATTTAAGTACTTTCTTCAATGAGATTTCTATTCTTAGACTTTTATGAGATAATAATTGATACCACCACAGCATTTGGCAGTTTAGCATTGTTTCCCCAAAAATCCTCATCTTGAAAGAATGAAAGAACTGGCTTAATTAACAGCAGATTGGAACGGAAGGATATAAATATAGCAGCACCTGAGAAATACAAATAATTACTTTTTATTTTATTTCTCATTCTAGAAAGTGCCATTAGTCCTCTATCATTTATACTGTTTAGGGTTTTTTTAGACAAATATTTGCCTGCAGCTAAAAAAATGGCAAATCTTGGCCACAGAAACAGGAAAGAGATATGTAACACACAGAAATCACCAAAATAAAAAGAGTTTAGAAGGCCAAGGTATATGTTCCAGCCCATGGAAGAAGAAAGGATGGTCACTGTTACTGATGTAGGTGTGCTTCCTTTTTAGTCAGGTCAAGGGAAATTTTATTTCCAAAAAAGCTTTTAAAAGAACAGATCAAATGGACATATTTTCAAAGCAATATATACGGAGGATTAAGGGAGACCATGGAGCTTTGAAAAATGTTCCTAACTCACAGATTCTATTTCTGATACAGTGATTTTATTTTCTTCTTTTTCATGCCTGAGCCTTCCTTCTCCCTGTTGTTCCAACCCCTCCTTTATCTGGATTCTCCTGCCGTACATTTTTCTCCCCTACACCAATTTGGAGTTACTCATGTCCCTGTTGCCTCTTTTCTCTCTCGTTTAATCTACCCACCGGCAGCCATGCCGTAACTTCTTAAATTGTCTGTGTTGTTCAGCATTTAAAAGCACTTTCAGATTCATGTTTCGTACAGGGGGGTCCAGTAGCTGGAGCCAAAACGAAATGCCCCTGAGAAGGTCAGACATTCCCAAACTAGTTTATCTCTAGTGACTTCCAAATACTCTGCAGGGTGGCTCCAGCTGCCTGCCACAGTGCAAGTTGTTAGCACTGAACACCATTACAACAAAGGAATACAACAGAGGATTTTTTTTCCTCCCCACTGTGGTAAAAAGAATACATCTCAATTGTATTTTGGAAACTACATAAAGCAAGTAGCAAAATTCCCACTACTCATAATCTTTCGGGTTGGCTGGCCGCCTCGTGATGGCCAGGCTTCTAGCTGAAGTTTCTCTTGTTATCTGTACATCTCATATGGAATGTTGATTCAAGCTGATTTTTAAACTTGAAAATGTTATTCCTGGAGTTAATTATCACACTCAAGTGGCCAGACACAAAAGCATCAAAATTAGAATCTCAATAAAGCTTTGAATGCATAAATGTGCTAGGCTTGAAGGTTGCTGCAAAACTACATGATGGAATGGCAAGGCATCCAGAGTCCCAGACCATGATCTCTTAGTTCAGAAAGTTGCTTCTCTTCCTGAGTTTTTTGGGAGAGATGATGACTCCCTCTGCACTTCAAAAAATTACATTTCCTCACAGCAGAAACCAAGGTGAAAGGATGAACGAGCTGGAGCAGGGAGAATTTAAATCAAACACCAAACTCTATTTCAAAAGGCTTTTAAATCAAAATAGTTTCAGTGCAAAACGGGGCTTTGCATAAACATTTGGTGAACATCTGAATATTTCAGTATGCTGCCTACCCATAAAGAAATGGGCAAACTGAAGCTTTCACAGGAGTTTTAATTCAAATGTTTCATACCACATTTTCTACAGGCTACATTGCACAACAAGGTTACTCAGTGGGTTTTTTTCCCCACTTCCTGCAGCAGGCAAAATACATTACAGTTAAGCTATGCAACTAATGCATTATTGTAATCACATGTTGCCTCAAAAGCAGGGGGCTCTTAAAGTACTTCAATTTATTTCGCACTCAAAAGAGCGGCTGGACTAACTATTTTGCCTCACTGAACCCAAACGTACCTTACATCACTGGGGATTTCTCAAAGGCTGCTGGGTGGGGAGTGGTGGATTGCCAATCCACAGGGTTTGTAAAACACCATACCAACGCTTTCTGCTTTAAAACTCTGGGTAGACTGTTGGGGAGGATGAAATAGGAAAGTCTTATAAATATGATTACCTGGCAAAAGATGCTGAGAATATGGAAACTGTAAGTGAGATTGAAATGAAAACAAGCTTTGAGATACCAAACCTCATTTACTGAACAACTGGAAAACAATGGTATGGCCACTGAACATAATCTCCCTCTTTGATTAAACAATACCCTCTGCTTGCAGACAGGTCCAAGGGTCAGAGCAGACCCTGCCAACTTGGCAGAGGATCCAAAAAGCAGTTTTTAGAGTTTAAAATATAATGTCGTATGGTAATGCAATGACTCTCATAGGCTGTATGTAAATGTTGAAGGATTTGTAACTTATTCTAGATCGGTTAGTGAAAATTAGAATATTCAGCACAGAAGATGATTTATTGTATTGCAAACAGCAACCACACTATTCTATTCTGTATTCTGTATTCTTCTTCTCTCTCTCTCTCTTACTTCTCTGCCCTGCTCTGAGCTGTGTCTGGCAGCTCCCAGCAGGTCCCCTACACCCACGCCCTTTCACAATAAACCTCATGCTCTAAGACCAAACTCCAGAGATCTCTCGTCTCCGTCCCGACCGTCTGAAACAAACCGACCCAAACACCACAGATGGCAATCCTACAATGGACAACCTGTCAGAGCTCTGCTTGGTCAGCATCTGAGCTGACAGAATCATATTTTAATTGGCAAGAACAATCTCTGGGCTGCTCAGTCCTCTACCTTTCTTCTAAAAGGCTATAACTAAACAGAAGAATCATTTTTATTCTAGTTTAAGCATGTCCACTGGCAGTTTTAGATTCTTCCACCTTCTCCATTAAGATCTGCTGTTCCCTTCATAGAAAAGGCAGAATGTGCACCACATGCACACCTTTTCCTTTCCAGTGCTCCTCTCAATGCACTAGGAACAGGCAGTTTTATACAGTATTTTGATAGAAAAACACTTTTGAAGCATCCTACAACTGGTGAGGCTCTGAACTGAAAACATGGAACAATTTCTGAGGAAACCACTGACCTCTTCCAATTAAGATTCAGCAACAATTCGCTTTGGAATAATGCCAAAGACCCAAACTCATAGGTTTTCTCCATCTGTAGACACTGCGAACACAACAAAAATCTGTTTATTTGGCTGACTCTAGATCTTCTCTCATTTTTAGAACAACTGATTTCTTTTTTAACTTAGTCCTTCCTTTCTTGCTTTCCTTTACCTTAAAATGGTGCTATGTTATATCATCAGAGTGATGGCATGTAAGAACATTCACTGTTGCTGAGAACTTCCAGAAATTTAAATTTCCTTTAAAAGGAGTGAGGAATCAGGCTTCATAAAATAGAAACTTCAAGTTTTATTATAGGTCTAATTTGATCTGCAAATCACATTTTAACTTCTATTTATTTTAAAAAATTTATATATTTAGACCATGTATATTTTCCCAATTATCATGCATCAGTCAGATATAGAGAGACAAGAAAAAGGTTAGGTGACATCCAGATTAAAGTTGTGTAAATAATTCATTCTTAAAATTGGTGCTTGATCAACTCAAAAGCATCATTTGATCTTCTCAGGGAACTGAACAACAGAAAAGTAATTTCAACACTAAATTAGTTTAAATATTTTTGAAGTTGTAATCTTTTCAAAGAAAACTTCACAGGAAAAATAATGTCATGTATCATCTCAAATACCTCAAAATATTTAAACCTTCATGAGAGAGGAACAAAGAATTATTTTGCATATGAACCTGAAAAGCAAATACTTGTTTAACTCAAAAGCATTTTTTTACAGAAATATCCTCTTAAAAAATTACTTGGTTCAAATAGGGAAAGTTCACAAATCAGGATCAGTTCATAAATAGATGGATTAGAATTTCAAAATTAAAAAAACATGGGATATGAAGAATTAAAATAAAAACGAACAGGTTCTGCATGAGATCAGGAGCTGTTCCTATACCACCAGTTATGTTTTTCAAGCATTTTTTAAAATTTAAGTCATATTTATAATTGAGGGAAATAATAGACAAATACTTGACTGCAGGTCAAATATAAAGAGTTCATTCAATAGATCTCCACAAATAACAAACAATATTTGTGTAATTTCCAGATGTCATTTATCTCTTTCTATAGCTGCATCCAAAATACATTAACTGTAATAGAAACACTTATAAATTAAGTTCTGAAGCTCATTTCACTCGCAGGAATATTTTCCAAAATACACTTTCAGAATCCTGTCATCGTGAAGATATACAAAAATAAACCATAATTAATTTGTATTTAGCTTTAAGTATTTAAATATAAATATTTTATAGTACAGCAGGTGTAGAGTATAGTAAAGCAGGTCCTCTAAATTGAACATGTTTTAATACAGTCAAGGGTAAAAAATGCAGAATGTTCTGTAGCAAAGAGTGTCATGTACATACTAAGAAGTGAAAGGTCATTTTATCTCCAAATACAGTATCACTTGGGTCAATGCTGGAATACAACTTCTCCTGATACTTTGAAAAGTGTAATGAAAAAATGAAGGGAGTGTTAAAAAAGAAGGAGCACCAAAAAATATTCAAGGATTCAACAAAACAAAGTGAGAGAGTGAAATAGCTCAACCTGCTTAGCTTATCAAAATGAAGCCTGAGCAGTAACTTTGATTAGAGTGTGTAAGAATATTAATGGTAGAAAGCATTGGGTACTAAAGTGCTCTTCAGATGTAGCAAAGACTCAGCATTAAATCCAGACAAATTCAAATTAAGAATAACTCATAAATATTTAACAGTGATGGTGATGAGCCATTGGTACTACTGACGCCACTGCTTTTTTTCTCAGTAGTTTGTGAAGTTTCAACCTGGGTTCAAACTTGGTGCCATTTAGAAAATAGACTTCCATCAGACAAATCACTGGTCTCCAAGTGGAGATATCTGGGTGAAATCCATGAAATAAGAGGGGACAAATTGACCTTTCTTGCCTTAGGATCATCAGAGCATACTGGTGCTCATCCTAAGAGCTCCATCAGATGTCCATACAGCTTTCTCAACAGCCTCTCATGGAACATGCTCATTTCAATCATTTCATTTCATTTCACTGTCAAAATAAAGTTCAATTTCCTGCTTCTGCTGGAGAACTCTGTGACACCCTCTGCGCACTTGCTGGAACAACGTACGCGGGTAGCTGTACCTCAAACCTAATCCCACTGATTCAAACAAACCATCAAATACCTTACACAACAGCCAACTCGAGCTCTGCAGTCACTGATCAGCAACAGCCAGAACGCTGGTTTAGGCACAAACCTGAAACACAGCACCACATGGGACTGCTATGAAGAAAATGAACTCCATCTCTGACAGGTGCATTTAGTCTTCAGCAGGCAAGAGCTGGAAATCACCACTCCAGCTCCTAAGGGCTCACCAAGAGACATAGCTGAACCTAACTGAAAGCAAGAAATAGGCCAGAACAGAAATAAAAGTTATAAAATAAAATAATAACAGGAATTAGTTATGTGTCCAGAAGAAAATCTTTTTCTTGACCTTCCCAATAACAAATCAGTCACTCTTGTTCCGGAATAGCTTTGATTTGAAAAAAGGTGCAGAAGGGAAGATGAAAGTAACTGAAATTCCACACATTTTTCATCTCTGTCATATCTGCACACAGCCACTCTATCAGCAACTCCTGATTTTCTCCCACACAGAACAGACCATGAAATTTTACTTTCCCTCAAACTCCTGCAACCACATAAGGCAGGTTTCAATATAAATCCATATGGCCAAAACATGTTACTGCTGTTCATCAGATCTGCGACCATTAAAATTATTCTCCCATAAATAAGAATAAAGACTCCCTAGACAGGACGGGAACATCCTTCTTGCCTGTATTATGTGTCTTTTGCAGACAGAGAAAGGACTTCACTTCTCCTCTAGCTGTCAATCTGGTTCCCTTCACAAGCATTAAAATTCACTTTAAAGACTGAATAATAAGGATTGCTGACCCTTCCACACTGATAAAAATAAATAAATGTCAATCAGACACCAGTCTAGTTACACAGGTACGGTAAACTTCTTTCTAACCACACTGCAAAGATTTATTCTTTAAGCTAATCAGAATTCAAACAGAACAGAAATCAAATGTCACCCTGCCACACTAACATCCATCAACCACAATGATTACATCTACATCAATCATCTGATATAATAGGAGTAAAGTCATTATAACAGAACATCGTCAAAAGATCTGGAATCTACTTAATATTTCTATTTAGTATTCTGTCATATAACAGCTACAAGATTATTTCAAAACCAGCAGTGTCTGCTTTGAAAATATAAGACAGTTTGCTTCAGCATTTTCCTGGCAGCAGACTGTTGTTATTCAATGACAACATTCTCTATGAAGAAGTAACATTACTGATTTGAGCTTTATAAAAGGAGGGAGGGGGCATCGCACTTTCTGTTCCATCCATTTTTAAAGCAGAACTGAAAATTCAACAATTGCATTACTTCTACGTACACAACCTGCAACTTATTTGAAAGCAACCCTATCATTCAACAGAAGTGTTGGTTATATCAGAAAGTTCAGTAATTTCATTCCTTTGCTCTGGAAGTCCCTCGGGCTTTGTCTCCTCCTGTATCTAATTTTGCTGAAACACCTCACTACTTCATTCCCAAGCAATGGAGTTCTGAAAAGGTTAGCGCTGCCTGAAGGTTACATGTATGAAAATAGCACAAGTTAGTAATTCAAAGTGTGGAGCTCACCTACTGCATTGGCCCATGCATTTTCATTTCCAGACTGGACAAGTGTCTGATGTCTGGCTATGCTTTGTAGTGCTAAAAGACAGCCAAAAATTCTGCATACAGACAGCATCTGTCACACTCCATACTGCAGACAGACAGCGAGGAGCAAAGACCATACCAGAGAAAAGAGAGAACAAACACAGAAAGTGTTCCCTTTCTGGACATCATGGATAATGTCACAAAGACATTACCCCATCGCTACTTCAATCAAAGGAAGCTCTTACTCAGAGTGACCTTTCTGTGCATTGATCACTGCAGTGAACACGAAATCCCTTAACCACCGCTAAAATTATGCTTCCTTTACATGATAGGTATTGCATGAAAAATTTTAAAGGACTGAAAAACAGTCCTTTAGATCCACTACTTTGAGGAATGAACACCATGGAGACCTTATGACACTTGTCTTGGAAAGCAGAAATATAAAAACCATTTAAAGTTAAGACAAAACTAACAGGTCAGAGCAGATGTGCAGAATTCTACTTTATCAGTCTAATGAAGTTTTTTGTAAATAATCCTGCAAGCAGTAATAGTTTTAGTCAGATGCAGTTGTTCACAAAGTCAATTAATACAAAAGATTTTGAAGGAACCTATCACCTGGCTTCCTCACAGGCAATTTGTACCTTGACCTTCACTAGTTGCTGCTCATTTATTTATGACCAGAATCATTCATGACTGAATCATTCAAGAAAACAGGATCCTATATCAATAGGTAAACTCTGAGGAGGTTGAAAACAGCCTTCATTAATAAATCAGGCTTGTTGGTGTTTTCAAAAAGCTGTATCTCCAGTTAGATCCTCTGCTGCTTTTACTTCTAGACAGATCTCTCTGTCCAGCGAAGAACTTCATCTGGATGCCAGCTCATCTTTTGAACCACTTTCTTGAGTAATTACAATACAGCAACAAACTTGTCTGTGACACTTCTTCTAATAACTAATTACTTAGATCATGCTTACAGATCCTAATTTTGTAAATACATAAAAAACAGATAAACATATTCTTTCAGACATGATACTTTAAAAGGACACTAGCCACATTTACTAGGTACATATTTAGCTGGCCCATAAATAAATAACAATTCCTTTAGTATAAGTTCATATTTGCATTGCACATTGTAACTACATTGCATTACTCTCTTAGGAATAATAATAATAATAATAATAAAAAATCCATCACAGAACCCCCCCCACTAATTTAAAATGCAAATAAAACATTTTTTGCTAAAGGCCATGATACTACTAAATAATTGATCACCATTTCCAACATTATCAAATCACATTTTAATAGCTGTGCTTCCATTATTTGAACAGAGTGAATCTTTGCAAATTCTTTTTACAGATTTATGATGACAGTCATATTTTACAAGTAAACAGCAACGGTAGTCTTATATATAATTCCAAAGAATTACCAAGATTTAAATGGCAACCACTGTATATTTACTTGGCATTTCAGTGAACATTAAGGTTTATAGTTCTGAGGAAAAAATTGACTTGGCTTTATTTCAGTCAATATTTATTTCTCTTTTCGATAAACATTGATGTTTGCCTCAAGAGAAGTCAATAGCCTGTTAATGTACATTACTTGAATAACATTTGGGAATTACTAAACAAATGACTCAAATGCAGGGGATCAAAGACAGTGGGGCCAAGAAAGACTTACAGGGTGTTTGTTTAAACCTGCAATCTTAGCAGAACTAGCAGCACATCACGTGAAACAGCCCTATGAGCAATCCCTCCTTTAATCTTCAGTACGCTGGTAAGTGCAGTCAAATCTGTCTTTGGCACAGTCCACTTCAGAAATATTTATGTGCAAGTATTTCACCCCCTCTATGCCCCTCTTCAATGATTCCTGAGCCAGCTTGTCCTTGAAACATGTTTTATTTCAAAGATCATGCAGATTGTAAACACATATTCTTACGTTTTCCTTATTTAACCTGGTCTCCCCAGTTTGTCATTCATGTTTTATAGAGGAATCTTCAAAAGTTCTTAAACTCTTGAAAAGGCCAAAGGTTAAGGACTTTTGAAAAGTTCTTAAACTTTTGTAAACCCGGTTTACAACACTCAGAATTTTTACCAGAAATTCACACTACCAGACTAATAAGATTGGGCTACTTTCCCATATGGCTATAGTATTTTAAAACTGATCAATTTTACCACACTTTGCAACTCACCTGAGGCAACACAGCAATGAGAATCATCAAATTTTAGATGGAGAAGAGTGAAAATATTTGCAGCTTGTCTCAGATCTTGACCAACCTGTCCTTGAATGGACAAAATATTATGAATAGTTGAATGTATGAAATTTTGTCATGATATTAAATATTAAAAGGCCCACTGTAATGATAAACTTTAGCAACCTGTCATAAAGGGAGTGATGTGAACGAGCCTATATAACAACATGTGATCGAACTTCAGAGACTGAACTTTCCATTGTCTGTATCTTTCTTCCTGCCACAGTTGCACGGTAGATGACTAAATCAGTAGAGAGAAAAATCGAGCATCATCATATTGCATCAAGCTAGTAACGAAAGGCCACTTGTAAAAAAAAGCCCTGAATGTTTCCAAAAATCTTACAAAGCTCATGCTATCACTTTTTCTGAGTGAACTCATGATGTCATATGCAACACTATCACCTGCTAGTGACAAAGGGGGACCTTAAAATGGAGAGAGAAAAAAAAAAAATAAAATTGCATAGCTCCATAAAACTTTATAATTTTGGAGTATTCCAGTCCAAGGGCGAATAAAATTTCTTTTTCTGTTCATTTAAGTCCACAGAGAAACATCTTATTTCCTGAGGTCCAAATTTTATGAGAAAAAAACACCAGAGACTTTAACTATTGTATTATACTTGCACATACCATTAATATAAGCTGCAGGAAATTCTGTTTAAAGGTCAGGTTATTAGGAGCAAAATTATCATAAATAGGATCAAAGATTATAATTTCTTTCTGAAAATCATCACTGGAAAGGAAACATACGCGTGAATAAGAGGTACAACCTTGAACAATTAGCTGCCAATACATGTTTGTTAGCTTCCTCTGATGTTTTCAAGCAACTCATGCTTAAGAGACAGAGATGGGGAAATAGATCTCATCTTGGAGATCAAAACAGTTCAAGGGCAGCCTTACCACTTTTGAAGTAAGAACTTTATCAGAGTTTGAATTTGAATGTTCACCTTGGTACCTGTAACAAGTTTTTTCCGCTTCAGAGAAAAAAACCCAATAATTTGCTGAAGATTTATTGCTACCAGCCTTCTCACAGAAAAAGTAAGGATCAGCTGGCAAGAGAGACAGAGCTATCGTTGTGTTCTTGTGTTTGGCCCTCTTGCAAGAAAATTTAGCAGAAGTGAGAGGATTTGAAGGAATACATCTCAGAGGTACAGATGAACTCTGATAACAGAATCACTGCATCGCTGGTGAGGGATGGAGCAGAGAGACAAAGATGGCAGCAGCACTGTCTGTGCTGGTTTGGTTCTTTGTACAGCTGTTGTCAGATTCTCCGAGCTGTCAATCCAGGCGTACCAAACCTTTCACAAGTCAGCCCTTAACCTAATCTTTCACCTATCAACCTTTCTCAAATACTAAATTCACATTAAGTACATTAGGAATGACAATAACCCTCTATTCTAATAACAAGAAACTGCCAATTAAACCCATAATGTATGGACATCTTCCCCTTACTTGCCCTTTTTATGCAAAATAACAATGTAGGAGGTTGCATGCAATACCAACATGTCCATCATTTTAATTATTTCTGGATATTTGTCCATACTGCATTAGATTAGAAGAGGCCAAAAACTGATTTATTCACTCACTTGTAAATTGCATCTTAATGCATTCATAACCTGTGAACATTCATAAATAAAAGACTGAAATTACAGTTCTTTCCCAGCAAAAATAGGCTATTTTATCTTCAGAAATTATGAAGACACACAGTTAAATGCAATTTTTAAATATTTATTCTGTATTTGCATGCATGTGTTCTGCAAGATTGTAAAAATGTTAGTGAAAGCTGTCCAAAACTCCTACAGTGCAGCCTTTTGCACTTTCTAAATACCTACCATCCTAGTAGTATTTTGGTGCCCACTGCAAGTTGGTGACATGCTTGTGATTAAAGACAATTTAAAAAAAAAAAAATCAAAATACACAAAACATTTAAATATACAGATTTAAAATTAGTAATTTTATATTACGCCAAAGACTTACTTTATGCATTTGTCAACACTTTCTACCTCTCTGGAAAAAAAAAGAAAAAAAATCAGTATAGTACAAAAAATTTTTTGAAGGGAAATATTTTTGACCTTTAAGACCATCAGCTATTGCATTTTTTCTCACTGTCATTCCACAAATGGACCACTATCAGGTGAAACAAATCTGCTTGAGAAGCCTGCAGTAACAAATGTTTAAAACCCAAATAATTTCTCTTATTCTGGTCGTGTTTAACTCAGGGAAAGACTTAAATATACTTGGGTTAGGTGAAGGGAGATCAGTGTCAAGTCCATTGAAACTGAGAAGTTGTATTTTAGTTTTTCATATCAGCCAAACCACGATTCCTTTTCCTTTTGGTTGTTCATTAAGTAGCATCTCCATAAAAGACATGACCAGATATAGGTGAGTGAAGAGCAATATTCGTGGAAATAGACCAGTGGATTGTTGATTGATTTTTATTCACATTTGCACAAACGCATTTCTTATTATATGAAGCAACTTTCCTTATTCCAGAGAACAAGGCGTAGGCCTGGTATCCCCAAATAGGAGACAAAACCATCTGCTTCTCAGAATTTGCATTTGCACTTCCAGATTTCCACATTATTTAAAAGCCTAAATTCTTTGTTATGTGACACCAGACCTGGATCAACATGCTACCCTCAGGGCACACCACGCATGTGTGACAAATCTTTCATAAAAGCATCAGATCCAGTTCACTCTCTACCGATCAAATATTAGACAAAATGTTTTTATTTCAGGTAAATAATAGATAATATGATACATACATCAATTACCTGCTGCAAAAAGGGTGAAATTTGGTGCTACTTTTAAAGAAGGCTGGCAGTCACCTAACAACTCAAAAATCTTCCAGTATTTTTATTTAATTGCTTTTCACTATAGAATACTGTAGCTTCACAAGGGAAAGCTACTCTCCAGTTGCCTAAGGGTTGTTGCTCTCACACAGCACTCCTATGCTTATCTGAACCCGTGGGGACATGCAGAGGATCAGACATCAAAGACCAATGGGAAAAGTTCTGGTTTATAGCTTACCAGGGCCAGCACTAGAACGAAGATTTCCTGGCTAGTAGGAATTGTGATGCTGTTTTCCACTCAATTCAAAATATCATATAAGGTCACAAGAGCATCTTAGCTAACACCACCCTCAGGAATGAAAACAACCCTGACTTAGAAAAACTTGTGATGAACAAAAAAAATGTAATAATTTGCTGATATGGAAGGGACTGCAAGCCATTAGAGACTGGTAAAGAATATCGCTCCTGAAAAGGAAAGGCACAAGCTGAGAAAGAGCACACAGTGCTCTTTTTTCTTTCTTTTCACTCTCTTTTGTATTTTTTGGGGTAGGTAGTTAATGCAGAGTGTTTGTAGCCCATCACTTATTCTTCACTGACCTTGAAACTTCCAGGACTGGACAAGAGCCCAGGACGTGTGGCTCCACCACAAAACACAGTTAAATTAGATCTAACTGTTTTAGATTTACACATGGTATCCATAAGCCAGGACAGCAGCATTAGACTTACTTTGCCACTTATCAAAATTCAGTTTTGACAGGAAAAGCTCTCTCCCATCTGCATTCACCCATACTTACTATAACATTATCGTTTTCAGGAAAAATGAAGCAAAGAGTAGAAAACAAATGCAAAATCACAAACTACTGAATAACCAAGAGTATAAATAATAATTATGTTGACTACATTTTCTATAACATATAAATAGTGTTATTTCAGTAAAGTACATTCTCCTTACTGAGAATGAAACATTTATAAAAAGCAGTAAATCAATGAATTATTAGTTTAAGTATACAGAGAAAGATTACTCAGACATTATGTAGGGTTTTTTCCAGCCTTCCTGAATAACACAATACGCAATATTTTCTACACTTCACCCGAGATGTGTATTCAGTTAAGACTGTATCCTTCCCATGCTTCCAGCCTTCTGCTTAGTGGTTTAAAAGATATTCAGTAGCTTTCACGTTCAAGGACCCGCATTACCTCTTAGAAGTGAATTTTAAGATAAATACTGGTAATGAGAGTTGCACAAAGATGTTAGCTGTATCATTAATCTTGTCAAATACCCTGCACCAGCGGCCATGAGTAATCAGACAATGAAATAGAAGGCAGAATTAAATACTGGTTGCAGCTTCACTTGCGGTAATAGATGGAAGATTCTCAACTGGGAATATGTGGGAGGACAGAGATAAGAAAGGCTTGCTTTTTTTTTTAGGGGCTTTTTAAAGTGCGATAATATTTAGCTAGCTGATGGCATCAAAAACAGTGTTTTAAGATAATGTGTGCTCATTGTAATATAAAATAAGGTAAACATGTACTATGCACACATAATATAATACTCAGAAACAAACCAATCACTCACAAATCATGAGAATATTCCAGACATGACGATGTTGCAGTTACCCCTGCAGAGCTTCAGTACTTCTGTTTTAAATCCAGAAACAGTAGCTTACTGAAGTGAATCCACATGGCTGCTTGCAAACTACACAGGAGTTTGAAATGGGCAATGATCAGGCCTCCACATGACCCATTAAAACTCAGATGTGCTAAGGCCACCTTGGTCACTACTACTTGTCTAGCCATGAGGAATCAGTAGGACTTGTAAGGTAGCTCATGATTAATCAAACTGACCACTTAAAACGATTAACACTTTGGTAGAGCATTTGCTTTAGCAAGTATCGCAACTGCCCACACTTCTGTTAACACTGAGCTCAGATGTGTTCAGATTCAAATCAGAATTATTTTATCAAGTGTTCTATGTTTGATTACAAGATGTGATTTGCTTCTCCCTGGCGTTTTATGATTTTACGTGCATTGTCTTAAGCAAACCAGTGACACTCAGCTATACCACCCCTTTTCACAGTTCTTGCTGGGGCAGTGGGATAATGCTTGTGTGTTCTATGCTATTGTCCTCAAGTTCCCCGTCTTGTGACAAGAAATAAAGTTGTGGTATTTAAAAAAAAAAAAAAAAAAAAAAAAGGTAAGTAAATGAGGTCCATAAAAGGGCTCAATGATGAAGTAAGCTGAATGGAACATTCCACGAAACATTCCAGTTACACAAATACAAAATATGTATTCAGGCTTCTGTGTTGAGCAAATAATTGACTTATTCCATTCCGACAAGCAATTTGTGCCCAAACTACACCTTTTATTAATCAGGCTAACTTCCTTAACACTTCTAACACTTTACAGAAGGTACCATTCTTCAGAGCCTATTCATGGCCATGTTTCAAGCAAGACCCGCAGGAAATTACCCACACGTATGGTGGAATATTAAACTGTTCATTCTGCTTTGAAACAGTGGGTTTGGTCAGTTGACACAAATACTGCGCTTCTTCTCAGCTAAGCACTGATTTGAAGATTCAGTTTAACCAACAAACCAAAACAAAATCTGATTCCCATCTCTTGCTTCAGTTCCATCTACTCACTAATACTGAGATTTGCAGTTTTTCTCTTATGTCCATCTGATCACTGCAAATAACAGTGTTATGTTAGCACACATAACAACATACATAAGAACACAACATACATAACAACACAGTTAGCGCTATGTCCTAATATGGATATCAATATGATGGTGTACAAAGACTACAATCATATATCCCCTAAACTGGTTTGAGCTCTGGAAATTTAAGGTTTAGGGGTATTGGGTTATTTAGGTAACACTTTACTAATGCTCCTCTCTCTAGGACTATTTATTTGTCTTTAAATGTGAGACAGAACTTCAAGGCAAGCATTCCAAAAATCCAGTTGCCATATAGTAGTAGGAAAGAAACTCTGCTTCTGTTTCAGTTTAAAGAAGTGCTATAATGTTTTAGAAGCAACAACAGTAAATACTGGTGTCTGAGGTTGTCTGCTCCACATAAGAGCCTCCCCCCACAGCTTACAAACTATTGATGTTGAAAAACATTTTCTTCCCATTATAGCAGCAGCCTTATTCGTATGAAAACATACCCGTAAGTATGATTTCCTGTTTCAAGTCGGGGGTTTATTTCAACTTGTTTTATTTCCATTCACAATACTACATTTTCCAACATATTCGAAGTTGCTTGCTGCGCTGTGAATTTCTTTTAAATAAACTGAAAGGATGTGAAATTTGCTATGAGGCCACTAGAGTATCATATATAGTGACACTTGCAGTGTATTGCCCCTTTCTGCACAAAACCAAGTAGAAAGCCTTATTTCACCAGTTTTTGGATGCTATTACACCTCGAAAACACAAAAACCAATTGCCTGATGATTTGTTCAACTGTAAACACTCAAGAGAACTGCATTCAGAAACATAATATTGTGTCGGTATTTTATAAAGTCAGTGTAGGTCTACAGGAGAATTTACTTAGCTACTTGAAATCAAGTTTCCTTTGCAGTACAGATGAACACCAAATGTCTGGATATTAATCAAAACCTGAGAAACAGTTTCCTGACAGATTTAGCACAGTCAAAAGCTATGATTATTGGCAGGGAATCTAATCAAGAGAGAGAGGGGGACAGACAGGACATGAAAAACATCCATTTGTGTATCAAAATGCCCCATAAAAACGGAGCTCAGACTCATTCCTGGAGATAGTATTTTTACATGATTTCAACATGTGGATTTCTCTACTACTACACAAAACATTCACCTCTTCACCTTCCGTTCCTCTAGCAGAACAGCTGTTCTATTCATGGGGACTATTTAATAAAGCAGCAAACAGAGGAACAAAAATAAGCATCCAACATACTCCGGCTCCCTATTGCCTTCTATTAGCTAAATATTTTTTTAATGGTAATCAAAGTACAGTACCTCATCCCACTTCCTTTTTGGTTTTATTTTAATAAAATGCAGGTATTTTTCTACTGAGTAGTTTTATTAACAGTCTCTCTAGAAGCAAGTATGAGTTGCTAATAAAACCTTTTAAAACAAAAATAGCATCATGTTGCTCTCACCTACTGCTTTCAGGAAAACCATAATTAGAACTATGGGGAAATAAATTCCTTCTCCTAATATTTTTAGACTTGACTCAGTTTTTGATTGTCTGGTATTGACCTAAATTAACCGAAACCCAGAAATGTAGTTGAGCAAAATTTGTAGAGCCTTGCTTTTCTGAAATTCCATTCCCTGTAATAACAAAATCTATAGATCTTGTTTTGTGTAACAGTGGGTATTGCAGTGTGCATTACACATTTTAATATCTACAACATGTGGTACACAGAGTTCAGTTTTTGCATTTCTTTGTTTTTCACTTCTTCACCACAGTGTTCATTTCTCTCTCCTGGTCTTCGACTTCCCTTTCCAAACCAAGTATGTATAAACTCCATTATGTAAATGCAGTTATGTTAACTGATAGAAAAATTAGTGAAGCATAAAGGTGGACCCTGCAGAGACTGCAGTGATTTGGGACTCCTTCAGCTTTCTTGCAACTACACATGCACATTGCCTTGTCCCCACTGTGACAAAATCTGCTTCCACATGGCAAAATCAGGTTTCATGCTGTTAAGAACAGTTAGGAAGGCAGGCTACTGAAGCTGCTCCACAGGAGAGCCAGCAAGGATATTTTCATAGAAACCAGCCTCTCTGAGAACTGCTTATTTCATTTTGTATAAATTTATACTCTTTCGCCTTTTCAAATGGCCAAGAGCAAAACTAAAATAAACAAGTAATGATGGAGTAGAAATGCTACCTTTCGTTCTGCAACTTCACCCTTCTTTGGCAGAGACAAAATCAGGCAGCACCACCATCCTCCAATCCCTCCTCTCTTATCCAGTACTATTGATGGTATTTATTCCATGGCAAAGACCAGTTTTTCGACTTAGTTTTTCACACTGAAGATAAGACATATTACCTAAGCTGTCAAAAGAAAGCTGGAAGCTGTGGCAGCTGAGAAGGGGACAGCTGAGACTTACAGGACCTAGAGGAGACATCGAAGCTGTTGTTATTTCATGTACCCAAGAGACAGTTAAATCACTTGTCCTTGAAGAAGGCATATATTTACAGTTATTAACAGCAGAAATTTAGGGGACTAATTTGGGAAGATGGAATTTTAAAGTCACTAGCCAACCACCACACCCCAACTCAAATCCTTCCCACATTATCAGTAGGGTGAACACAATAACTTCAAGGGTTTGCAGAAATGGTCGAAGTTTATCTCAGTGTCATGTTTCTTATTAGACTAGAAAAAAGTTCCTCTTACCAATATCAGAGAAATCATTTTCATATTAATATACGGTTTCCATACTACATCAAAATTTATTTTATTATTCACATGAACATTTCTTGTCTGGAGAAAACCTCCCGATCACTCAAAATTAGATAAATGGAAACACTTGCCATGAACAAAGCATCAAACAATTCCTGAGTAATATGGAACACAGCAAATGTCAGCACAACTGTGAAATGAGCTACAGGTTTTCTTCCTAAGCAGAATATATGACACATCATTTGACGAATTCCACAGGGAAATAAGCCGGCCTTTGACCCCTGAGTTCTTTCAAAAAGAAAAAAAAAAAAAAAAAGAAAAAAAAAAAAGGTTTCCATTTATATAGAAGAGCTTTATTATTCAAAAAACATATTTTGTGAAAAAAAACCTTTGCTTAGGGATGACAAGGAGAGAACCAAAAAGAAAAAATGAAGAAGAGAGCACTTGTTTCTGGAATACATTGTCACTGCTCATTTTTTCCACTTGTTTCCAGAGCACTCACAGACATTACAGACTGAAGTGTGTAGTACAGCCTCTCAGCAAGGCAGGCTCTGAGACCATGCACAAAACCAAAAATACAATTTGAAACTTGATCACAGAGCAAAAGCATTACATAAATGTTGCTTGTGACAGGACAGGACTGCATTCAATGATCCAGAAGATCTATGCTACTCCTTTGTGTTTGGAACAAGCACTATCCATGCAAAACACTCTCTTGTATGGATGCATTTTCTTATTAGCATTTGACCTACTCATGCATTTGGAGAGTAAAACATATCTCCAAACCACATGTTCAAAATGAATAATACATAATCAACATTACTTACACTGAAAATAGTAAACTTTGACTATCAGTCTGGTATCTTTTCTACTTGGATAAGAGATTGTTTTGTTAATGACAAAGGGTTACAGTGATTTGAAATTCTTCTCAGTAGGAAATAAGACTAAACAGGTCACCTAGACAGTTTATGTTAAAACAAAACAAGGTTCTTGCAAATAAAACCAGCATCAGTTAAACACTATTTTATTTTTCTTTGTTCAGCATTTTACCTTTTGAATCAGATTAAGAATCGTCGAAACAAATGGTTTTATTCTCAGAGAGAAAAGAAGCACTCAGAAGCACTGTATCTCGCCCTCCACATCCAATTTTCTCTCATATTCCATAATGATATATTACCAGACATACATATTTAAAATACCTAATTTAAGAAAACCAGGGCCAGAACCACTTAGGCTATAATTATAATTCTCTGTCTGAACGCTTTTCTAACAAAACTTTTTAAAAAGAAATGAATGTACATGGTGAAATTCAAATACTAAAACATTATATACAACTATCTGTTCCAACTATCCATATCCTCTTCTTTACCTCTGTCAATATTTTTAATGCTCATTATGAAATCATCTTTAGAGTCACTGTAAAACAGTCCAAATGCAAATCCACCCTTAGCCACAAAATAATTTCTCTAGGGAAACAGAAACTTTAACTACTGACAAAGTTAAACTTCCAATGTAAGAAGGTCTGATTACAAAACATTAAAAGGAACAAGAGGGTTTGCTGTGTTTTGGTTAATTTTTTGTGGAAAAATGTTTCCTAAAAAAGTTTAATGTTTAACTTTATGCCTGCCAGCCTGTTACAGTACCAACAGCCAAAGCTACCACTGACACTGGAGGCATCTCAGAAGAAAAAAGGTATGAAAAAAATCTCTAAAGAGCATTTAAGGATCAAATGGTTTCCTCCACTATCAGTTGGGAATGTATTCCTGTCCTTAGCACAGGTAGTCCTTTCCTTCCATCCCCTTGTACTATTTTTCTGTTTTTACTTTAACTGTAGTTTGTAACTTTTGTTTTGCCAGTGTAATTAATAAATGTCACTCTAGTAAAAAATAAACTAAAAAGTCACATCACAGAGACAGGCATCCCACATTTGTCTTTTACTTAGGAATTTTTTTTTTAAATCATTTTACTGCGTAATGATGTCAATCATTGTAACTCAGTTCACAAATGAAATCAAATGTCAGTCAAGAGTTACAAAACCCATCTTCAAGTGCATCTATTAAAGACTATGAACTACTAAGACATGCTTGAGAGTGAATGCTATATCCTAAAGGTTATTTATTGCCAGGAGAGGAGAAAGATGGCTGTGTTCGTACCAGATTGGTGAATGATGGCTGCACAGATTATAAATCTTCAACTCCAAATATGCAGCACTCAAAGCCATAGTCCCCAGCCACATCAAAACCAAGAACAGTTCACAAAGGGCTAAAATAACTGGGGCTGCAACTATTTGTTTACTTTAATCTGCAGAGAATGTCCTCAGATAGAATAATATTAAGAGAAATCAGTAAAGAAAACAAGACATTTATAATACACTGTGAAAAATCTGAAAAAAAATCACTGAAACAATAGCTTTTGGAAAACTTGCATCTGCAGAAAGCCTTCTGGGCCTAAATCCAATATAAAGCTGTCAGAAAATATTGATGAAAAATGTGCATTTAGAATTGTAAATAAGACATGAATATGGAACCTAATCCTAAACTCAATTATTCCAGAAGGGAAAGGTTTGGTTGGGGTTTTTTTGACTGTGTTATTTAGTTAGTTGATTTAATTAGACAGTTGTTTTGGTAAACAAAATTACTTCAGAATGAAACTCCTCCAATAATTATTGACAAATCAAATGGACATCAAAGACTGTCACTGTGCTTATCTGTTTATTCATAATAGCTTACTGAAAACACCTCTAAGGGTCTTGTATTATAAAAACCACCTTCCCAGAAAAGAAATGTGATCAAAGGAATTGCCAGGTGGCGTAAGGCCAGCCTTTCATATACTGCTCAAGGGATTCTTTCAACTTTGGCTTGAAATGCCCTCTGATGCTCCACTCGAGGTTCTAATTCGACTCTGCAAGTGAAAGGTTAATGGAATGCACCCGTAACACACAGGCATATCTTAACATAGACTAACAAAATAAAAATGTATTTTTGTGGAGGGAGGGGTGCTCTTTTCAACCTGTTAAAGTAATAACAGTCCTTCTGCCATTCCCCAAATGCACCGCAGTCAAGCTGTTGCTCAGCACGGATAAGCCTCAAGAAAACTTTGATTAAACTCATTACATCAAATGCTCAGCTGACACAAGTTAACAAACATATTCACTCGATGTTTCGGTGCTAGAAGGAAGGGTCAAAAAACCCCCAAAACCCTGAGACAACCCAACACAGAAAATAAGATGCCAGAATTGCGTACGGAGGGAGAAAACACTGTAAAAAGATTGCCACAATACTCAAGCACCTGAAAGTCAGCTCAGTCTCCTTGAAGTCTACTGCTGGACAGCAACTCAGAGGCTGGTCAGTTTTCAGCACAAAAAAAAAAAAAATTAAAGCAGGAAAAGAAATTAAGATCCAGTGCAAAATAGTTCAGAAATACAGTCTGTGAACTTCACATGTAGCTGAATCAATAGTGAATCATGTTTACCCCAGTCAGCACTAGAGGCAGTACAAGTCACTGGAATGGGGAACTGTACAAATAAGGCTACACACACTTTTAATGAGAAAACTCTCCGCTGCCTTGCTAGTGAATAACTCAGTATGTAAACACTTCACCTAGATACAGAGGAAAGAGACCAGCAAAATGCGGAAATAAAACATGTTTAATTTCACTTTATAGTAACCAGCATCTAAGCTGCCCAAATTGGCTGCTCCACTGCACTTTTGGGAGGGCTATTTCGGTTTGTACTAAAAATGAGTAGTAGTAATAAGAAAAAAACCCAATTCTTTATATTCCACATACACTATCAGTAAAAAGAGTATAAACCTTTCTGCATGTAAACTTGGAGAACCGAAATGCAACAAGCCTCCAGCTTCTGTATCAATATCTAACTCTCCATTATCACATACAAACAACTGTGAGCCTCTGCAACTTGAACTGACACTCCAGGCTGACCCCTCGGAATTAGCACATCAAACTGAATGTGCCCAGGGCTGATCTTGAGACTAAAATCAACAGGAGTTCAATTTATGCATCCACTGGGACATGTAAAGATAAATTTCTGAGTTGTAAACTAATCGCTCAGAAAGCATACACTTCTTAGGATTACAGGACAGGAAAGGACCACCAAGCTTCAGACCAGTCCCCAGCCATGGAAAGCACTGCATAATTTAATGCTTTTCGTAAAGCAGTCAAACTCCTTCCTAAGAGTGCTTATGATTTTGCTCTGACTGAAAAACCATCGCAGAACTTCACTGCTCTAACAATTAGGAACCTTCTTTTCATTCCCAGCTTGAATTTATTCACAGCCAGCTTACACCCATTAGTTCTTGTGCCAATATTGTCCTTTAGTTTAAATAGCTCTTCTCCTTCCCTGGTGTTTACCTCCCTCGAGAATTTAATTTCATTCAATTGCATTTCTTAGGACTAATTGTTTTAAAATGAGAGGACACACTTTATAAAACTATCAATGGCACATTCCAAAAGGAGAAAAATTAATTTCTCTAGCAATTAAATATCCACAGAAGTTGAAAAGTGCACAGTAAGGCAGTTATAAGCCCATGGAAAAACTTGTATTATTCCAGGATGTAAGGGAGAAATGATGACTGCAAATGAAGATATTACAAGCTGTAAGATGAGAAGCTTTTATAAGCATACTGGAACGAAAAAGAATTCTTATGAAAGAATGAATTTATTCTTCAGCATTTTTGCAGAAGGTCTTGCAGTTCAAAAATCCTTTTAATGCTCATTTCACTTGCCACTCTGCAATATTAGGAAAAAAAGCCCAAACACAGCAAAACTTACAAAATAGTAAAATAAAATACTTAGGAACCATGGGAAAAGATGCAGTAGTCTGTATGCTTTTTAAAGGTTAAAAATGATTTTAATTTCACTGGGTCAACTTCAAGTGTCACTTTGGTTGTCCTTGATAGGTCCTAAAAAGGTCAGGACAAAGTGCTTCTTGATCAACCCCTGATCATGGCAAAACCACATCATCTTTTTTAGAAAAGAAATACGTATTTTGCATAGCAGTTAGACTCATGCTTAGTGATTCCTAGGCTGTGCTACATTGTTGAAGGAAACAGCATTTATGTCAGTATTTCAGAACCACACACCTTTTAATTTCAGGAAATTTTATGTCAGCAAATGATTTAGAATTTGTAGCTTAACGGAGCTAAAAATAAAAGGCTTTTATTTTGTAGTCTTAATTTCCACTTTGTGCCTACAATAAGCAGTAAGAGGAGTGATGTAACTCCAAACGTAATTTTCATGCCAATAATATGATGAAATTAAATAACTAATATTAGTTTGAACTCCCTAATTTATATTTATTAAGATGCAAAAGGTATTTCTAACTCAAGACATTAGGCAGATGATTTACAAAGAGCCATAGAGCTCCACTTCACTATACTAAACAAGAGTTATCTATTTCCTCAAGAGAGAGGAGTACGCAGGCCAATGGATTAACAAGGTGCTTCCCTACCATTTTTGTAAGATGAAAATAAGATTCCTTCTAAACTTCCTTCCCACTTAATGAAGCAAACCAATATCCCCTATCTTGCATCTGAAGAGTGGCCTCCTTCAGTAAGTTCAACATTGTGCATTAAAGTCTTCCAGACCACCTCACTAACTCTTTAGAGCAAGTCAGTGTTTTCATATGTCTCTGACTCCAGTTCTTCAAGAGCTATTCAGACTATACTAATAGTAGACAAAAATCAAGAAATGTCAATCTAGAAGTCTGAAGTAAAA